>MU227853.1:3017296-3063800 GCA_018584345.1 Thuja plicata
GGTCTCCTTTATTTCAGTGTTTTCGTCTTTTGGATGTATTTTGGGGATGCCGCGATGGCTACGCAACGCCATCCGTTCCCTTTAGAGAATGTAGTTGTTTTTTGGTGATAAATCTGGCTAATTCAGAGGAGGTTTGTCACCACCCGGACTTGCCAACGCCCTCTCCACTCATGTAAAAGTTTGTTGGATTCAAGAAAATATTACCATACACTCTGTCATCTTGGCTCTGTTTTTTAAAAATTCGCTTAGTTCACAAGTTCAAAATATGATCACTTTTATGTTTTGTTTGAATGGTTTGGGCGGGTTTGTCTTAGATAAAGCTTCCAGAGTTTGAGCCCACACTATTTTATTTTGTGAGTGCCTGTGAGTGTGCAGAATGGTAGTCTAACAAAGAGGAATGCATGAAGAAAAAATAATGAAGAGAGAATCAGAAAACGTTAACAGAATATATATATTTTTTAATTAAGCACTCATCAAATTTTTATAGACCTTATAATATATTTTACATGTTATATTATAATGTTTTAAAATTGACATTTAGATTTATATGTAAGACACGTGGATTCTACACTTGGGAATAAAAATTAAGCTTTAACAAAAGTGAAACAAGAATAAGCGAATCTTATAAGAAATGTGTGTGTATATATGCCATTTTATATTTATGTTTTATTCATTTCTTAAACAAAATGTTATAAAATGGTGTAATATTATATTGAGTTAAGTTAATATTTATAATCTTTACGTATTTAAGTATGTTTTTTTTTTTTTTATCTTATCTTTATGCATGCTAATATTTTATATAATTTATTTCATAAATGCATTAAATGTTTATATCTACATTTATTTAGATAATATTATTATATTCTAATACAACCGTGTGTTCTCCCCATAGTATGTTATAAAGTCTAATTGATTCACCCCCTTGACCTTTGTCTTTTAAAATTCAAATATAAAGTCCAACTAATTCACTCTCTTTATTTTCTTCCCTTGCAATATTTTTTGTTATGTACTATTATTTGCATTCATTTCAAAATGGCTTGGAGGCACTGAATTGCATTAATTTCACATCCACAAATATTCAAGCATCTTATCTCATTTCAAAGCATTGAATAGGCAGTCGTTAGAAAAAAAAAATAGATTTGGTAAATTAAAAAGAGTAATAATTTTGTAATTTGCATTTTGATAAGTGAAAGACTCACTTAGTGTCATGAAAGTTTCTAATTGCAACCATGATGAATTGTAAGGTATTTGAGTTGTCAAAAATGAAAGAGGTTGAGATTTGGAGAGAACCATGGAGTACTTATGAAAAAATAAGATAACACTACTTAGTTAGCCAAGTTGATTTGGGTGTTGAAATTTGTGTACGGGTTTCTAAATTATATAGTAGTTTAAAACATGATTTTTTTGTATGCTCATATCTTTGCCGATAGGCTATTAGTTTGAACTTTTCATCCCACAAAATTGTCTAACGCCGCAAAATTGTGTCACGCAGCCAGAAAGTTGCCCAATTCTGGCAGACGAAATGTGAGAAGTTTATGGAGCAGGGAGATTGGACAGATTGTGTGTTTCTATTCTTGGAATGTTGCTTGCCGCCTGAATGTTGCCTCACGTTGCTAGGAATTCGTTGTTCACAGTTGGGGGTGGAGGTTTGGTGGAGTGGGAAATGATGTGCAATTTAATTGTCTGTGTGGTAAGTAGGAGTCAATTAAGAGCCGCATATGATGAATATAAGATATTTTCTTGTGCAATGAATATGGTAGATGGGGCAGAGTCTGAAATGACGTGCACTTTAATTGAGCTTTGATTTTTTTATTGTACAATTTGAAATACAATCTTGAATTTCGATTGATTTATTTACAAGTCATATTTTTTTATATATATTTTATTTCATGCTTGTCATGGTCTAATTGTAATGGAGATGCTTTGATTATTTCAATTGCAGTTTATTTATTTCAATTTCAATTTGATAGTAGCATTACAATTACATATGCAGTAGTGTTACTCTCTTGTATTAAAGCGGCGCAGTAGGAATAAATTAGAATAGGTAGTGGCAAAAGGGAGAGCAGGTAAAGGGATGGAAGATGGGCCCACTAACGAACCAACGGTAAGGCAGTTGCAGAGACGTTAGTGGCCTCTATTTTCAAACTTTACTCAGACCGTTTGAATAATTTTAACTTATCTTTCAAGACGAATTCTTTAAAGCAAAATTCCTCAACTAACAAAAGTGAATCCAATATGACCGAAGGTTTGTTGGAGGAGAGGAAAAGCATCTTTTGTCGATGGAATGTCGACATGGTATCCCCTACCTAGTTAAAGGTTCTCTCCACTACTAAGCCTTACCTTTTCAGATTTCATGTACTTGATAATTTGTTTAGTGACGACGACAATATATTTATAGTTTGTAAGCACGGAAGACAATAATAAAGTACATAATTAAATATTTGGATATGATATCAAATTTAAGGATGGAAATTGAAGCATTAAAACATTTTACAAATTAATTTCTAATGTATTTTTAATATCTCTTATCAAAATAAAGTTTCCTCAAAATAATATTTTTGGTTCATTTGTTGGGCCAGTTAGATCTGAGGGCTTCTAATTTAGGGATTGTAGGTTCTATTGTTAATATTGTTAATGCCACAGTACTTATCATGATGTTACCTTTGTATTCAACCACACGCCCATTCCTCAGATCAAGCACAACCACTCTTTGCCAAAGCTTTAAGCTTTTCAACTCTCCGCCCTCTTCTTGCCAAGCAAAACCCTGGAGATTCACATCAATTGTCCTGCAAAATATGTCAACCAATTTTATAGTCCTTCGGAAAACTCGTGTTGCGTCTCTCTTGCACATAACGACCACCTCTCCAACATCAACAACAAATCCAATTCTTACTCTTAGAAATGGCTTGAGGAATGGTTGATTTATATATTTTTGATGGATAAGATTTGATCTTGTGCATTAGAGGGATATGACTGATAAATTTGTGAGAGAGAATGAGAAGCTTATAAGTGGTGGCTTATGATTAGTGCAAATGATTGGACCAAATATTGGAAAGAGATGGAGCATCTAGTTATTTTCTTAATTTTTTTTTTAATAGATCTTTTTGGAGACTTGTACAATATTGCCTTTATTTATTTTAAACAAAGTGTTGGGGGAACATGTAAATGATTAATTAATTGACTTAACTTGATTTATTTATTCAACTAATAATGAGGGAGATTTTAGATGTATTGAATAAATATTATCTATTTTCATTCAATCAATAGGAGAATGTTGGCCACACCACCAAAAATACCCAAAATTCTTTGTAACCCAATCGAGTTATTTAAATTTTGAAATAACCTGATTGGGTTATGACTTGGTGAATACCGAGCCTAAGTTCTTCAAAAACTGCTCGTGTTTTGAAGAACATAAATTTCTTCAAAAAACAAGCGGATTTTGAAGAACTTTTAGCTCTTCAAAACATGAGAAGGTTTTGAAGAACTTAAAATGCGCACCAAATTCAGTCTTATAGAACCCGTATGCATTTTTATTATCTAAAAATGTTATTTCTCCTTAAGAAAAATCCTAAATAACATTTGAGAGAGAGAGAGAGAGAGAGAGAGAGAGAGAGAGGATAATTAGGGCTAAAAATAGACAGAGATGGTGATTGGAGGAAGACAAGATAGAGAGAGGGAACATGGAGAGACATGAATATATAGACATATATACATATATCTATATAAATGTATGTATACACACACATATTGTATATGTAAGTATATACATTTGTGTAGTGTATGCTAAGTTTACAAGCATACATTTTTATTTATTGAAAACACGTATGAGTTTTGTAGAACTAAAAACTATTAGGATAAACTATCCTATATCCAGGAGCTAGTCTCCAGACATCCACTAGAAGAGAGAGATACACCATAAGATTATATTGATATTGAGGTGAGTATAAATATACACCAAGCTCCACTTATATCTAGGAAAGAAAATATAGAAAGAAAGGATAGGGTTGAGACAAGTGTCTCAACCTGGAGGAAGTAGAGTTCTGATAGAAATCTATAATATCCTATAGGATATGATAGAGTCCAAATTGGACTCAATGATATCCAACTATTAGAATAACTTAGAGGGGGGAGGCGGGGGGTTAATCAGTGGCCTAAAAAATATTCCAATAAATTAACCCAAAAAATTATTACCACAATTATAAGCCTCTAGTTATCTTCAGTCCTACAAGATGAATGCGTTGAAATAATCTCATCAAATAGCTACTGCTCGGAGTTCATTGTTAAACCTTAATCTTACTGTTTACCGATTAGCAGTCTTTCATTTACCAAAATACATTAAATTACTTAGTGTATACCGATCAATCCAAATTAGTTATGTGTAATGCAAAACACTAAAGTAATGACTCATAAACAGATTGACACATGGATTTTTAATGCGGAAACCCTGTTAAGGGAAAAACCACTTGGGACCGGTAACCCAAAATTTTCACTCTTCTGAAGTGAGCTCGGTGAAGAGCCAACCCTGTTAAAGGTTACAAACACACTGTTAGGTGTGACCTTGTTAGAGGATTTAAATAGAATAGTTTGTCACTTGATATCTGACATCTCTATGCTAGCTTTATGACCAAACCCTATGTAGTTTGTCACTTGATATCTGGCATCTCTATGCTATCTTCATGACCAAACCTTTTGACACTCCTTAGGATGTATCTCAATATATAAAGGATTGTTAAGTCCTGCTCAGTTAAGAGACTTTTTGATCCAATGGTTAAATTGAAACAATAAATGATCTATTCACATATACAACTATACTTTGTAGATTTTCAGTTCTATTGTAAGCTCATAATACATTTTTGATCAATGTTTCTTTTCAATACCTTTGATCCACTTCTTTATGCTCGGTGATGTTGTGCTTCTCTATTGCTCGGTGTCCGCAGAAATATAGCTCTGTCCTTTAGCTTGATCGATCAGGACTGTGTGAAATCTTTCACTAGTTTCTCTTCAGCATCTTCTTCTCTATGCACCCCTTAATTCATAATGAATTATCTTGTCTCTTTATAGACATAAATTCACCGTTTCTAGGTCTCAGTCTTTCTTATTCTTGGCGTGATCCACAATTCCCGCCTTTCTTGCTTTAAAGCTTTAGTTCAATTTTATCCTGTAGATTTATCTTTGACAACTGGAATAAAATAATTTTAAAACTCTTGCTTATCTATGGATTTTAACTTGTCGATGAAAACAATATTAACAACCAGTTAAATCCTTCTTTAGCTCCTTCCAGCTAAGTCTTTTTTTGTTTATGAACTTTAGTTCTTTTCGGTGTTTAACTACTTGTTAGTTCGGTCAACACTTCAGTTCTCCTCGGGCACCTCCATCGGGGTTGTCTGTTCGTCGGGGTTGTTTGTCCGCTGAGTAACACTATGATTCTAATCATTAGTAATGCTTTCTCGGGTTTCTTGCTCGGGTATCACTGTGACTTTCCTCTCGGGTTTCTCTATCCTTCGGGGTGAACTGGCCGTTGGTGTTTGTTGTCACTTAGTGCATACTGAACTTTTATGCATTACTGATAGCATAACCTTTATCTCTATGGTTCTCTGAAGTCTTTGACACTTTGTATATAACCAATCAGATTATATCAAGTTGACATCAATGAAAATACAATACATTAATTGATTTAATGTCTTGCATTAACTTTCTGCAGCTCGGTGATCATCAACTTAACATCTTCAAACATTCAATCAGTTATAGTTCATCAATCTCTCCCTTTGGCATTGATAGAAAGACACTACATTATCATACTTTATTATTAATAATACAATATGAAATATATCAGTTGTAGTTCATCAATCTACCAATTTTATTATTCTATAACCAATACAAATGTCTGGCTCTCAGTAAGCTCATATAGCTTAGATTTGTTTCTTGCAGAGTGCTTTCTTCAATATTCAATCCCTTCACTGGATAGATGTAGCAGCTTCTAATTTTGTCTTTGATGTTGTCTCTCCCTTTGACTATTCCTCTCCTTGATCATCTCTTTATCCTTTGACAACAATATAGAGTACTCTCTCCTTTAAGTCATTTATTCCTTAACTCATCTCTCCCTCATGATACTTCTTTCCCTTTTGGTATTATCTCCCTTAAGATAGTCATGATGGATATTTCATATGTAATCTCTCCCTTTGGATATTCTCTCCCTTATAGGTTTCATTTCTCCCTTTGACAACAATGCCAAAGTATATCCTATCACCTTTTTATAATACACTCCTTGAATTTCCTTACCCATCAGCAATACAATGACTTTGGTGTTTGGTGTAGATATGTATGTTTCTCTGTACTGATGTATCTTTGCAGTCCATCTCTTTGCTTGCATCAACATGAATGCTCTTTTGATTTTATGTAGGCTAATGCAACCTCCTAGTCAGCTTACTGACCAATAGACAAGGGTTGGACCCCTAGTCTCTTTCTTAGGTACTCAAATGTATCTTTAGGCAATGGCTTTGTGAATATGTCAGCTAATTGTTCCTTTGATTGAACATATTCTAGTATCACCTCTTTCTCTTGCACTTGTTCTCTTAAGTAATGATACTCAAGATTGCAATATGCTTAGTCTTAGCATGCATGATTGGATTCTTAGAAATGTTTATTGTACTGGTATTGTCACAATAGATAATCACTGGTTCAAGAATTTTCATATTCATACCTTCTAGTAACTGTTTGATCCATGCAATGTTAGAGCAATTTGCAGCAGCAGCCACATATTCTGCTTCTACATTAGACTGTGAGATGCATCATTGCTTCTTACTTATCCATGTGACAAGTCTGTCACCCATGAAGAATGCTCCTCCATTTGTCCTCTTTCTATCATCTAAGTTTCCAACCCAATCAACATCTGTATAGACTTGAAGCTTAAATTTTCCTTCTCTTTTATACTATAAGCCATAGTCCTCGGCGTTCTTTAGATATCTCAGAATTATTTTGACAGTAGTCATGTGTGATTCTTTGGGATTAGTAGAGAATCTTGCAACTATTGCAACTGCATGTGCTATATCTGGTATAGTATGAAAAACATACATTAGTTTTCCAATCATTGATCTATATTAAGTCTGATTTACCTCATTTGACTTATCTTCCTTTGTCAGCTTACATCCGGTAGCCATAGACCTATTCCAACTGGTTTGGAATCTTCCATCTTGAATATCTTCAACACTTCCTTGATGTATTTGGATTGTGTGATATATATGCCTGCATCTTGTTGAAGAATCTATAGACCAAGAAAGAATTTGATCTCCCCAAACATTGACATATCAAACTCTTTTCTCATTTCATTAGCAAAAGATTTACATAACATATCATTACCCCCAAATATGATATCATCAATAAATATTTCAGCAATCAGAATATTATCATCAGAATCTTCTTTTAAATACAGATTTCTATTTTCACTTGTTCTTACAAATCCAATGCTTATGAGATAGGAGTTAAGTCTTTCATACTAGGCTCTAAATGCTTTTTTTAATCCATACAAGGCTTTGTGTAGTCTATAAACCATGTTTCTCTTGTTAGGATCAAAAAACCCTTCTGGTTGTTCAATGTATACCTCTTCTTCCAGTATTCCATTTAGGAATGCAGATTTGACATCCAGTTGGTATACCTTGAATCCTTTGAAGGCAGCATAAGAAAGTAAAATTCTTACTCCTTATAGTCTAGCAACGGGTGCAAAGGTTTCACCATAGTCAATACCTTCTTCTTGTGCATACCCCTTGCATACTAGTCTTGCTTTATTTCTTGTGACTTCTCCATTCTCATTCAACTTGTTTCTGAATATCCATTTCATATCGATGACATTCTTGTCATCTGGTCTCGATACTAGTGTCCATGTCTTGTTCTTCTCAATCTGTTCTATTTCTTCATTCATAACACTGACCCATTCTTCATTTTTAAGTGCAGTATTAACAGATTTAGGCTCAAAATCACAAATTAAACATCTAGTGTTCAGTGACTTACTTCTTGTTCTCATTCCAACCTTTTTGTCTCCTATAATCTGGTTCTGTGGATGATGTCTTTTGACATTCTTGGAAAGTATCGGTTCAATTCTTTTTTCATCATTTTGATCACCATCTTGACCTTCATTTTGATCTCCATTGTTCGGAACATCATCTTTCTGATTTTTTAGTATTTGCAGCCTGATGCTTAGGTGCAATGTTCTATTGCTCAGGAGCGATACACTATTGCTCGAGAAGAGTGTCAGGTTCTTCAGTGTAAACAAACCTGTTGTAGTCTTATTGTTCTTTTCTACTTTCCTCATCATTTTTCTCTGCATATTCATCTATTCTGATATTCACATTTTTAATGATTTTGTTAGAGGACTTGTTAAGACATTTATAAGCCTCGCTCTTGTTGGAATACCCTAGAAAGATACCTTCTTCACTTTTGGAGTCAAGCTTTCCATTTCTATCTTCTTTCAAAATATAACATTGACTTCCAAAGATTCTAAAGTAACTTACATTGGGTGTGTATCCATACCATAGCTCATAGGGTGTCTTTTTGGTGTCTTTCTTCAATTGTACTCTATTCAATGTGTAGACAACCATACTGACAGCTTCCCTCCAGAATGATCATCAGTGTTCTTTCACAATCAACAATAGATTTGTTTATTCTTTCAGCAATCCCATTTTGCTGTGGTGTTCTTGGTGCAGAAACCTGTCTTTTAATTCCATGCTGATTGCAAAAGTTAGTGAATTATCAGAAACAAATTCTCCTCCTCTATCCAATCTTAATAATTTCAATTCCTTACCACTTTGTTTTTCTACCATAGCTTTATACCATTTAAACATCTTGAATGCTTATGATTTTTCTTTTAAGAACATAACTGTCATCATTCTAGAATAATCATCAACAAAGAGAATGAAATATCTATCACCATAGTAACTGTTTGTTCTCGTGGGTCCACATAGATCAGTATGGACTAATTCTAGAATAACATTAGATGTATGGGCTTTTCTCTTAAAACTAGACTTTGTCATTTTACCTTTTTGACAATTCTTACACATGATATGCTCGGGCTTTGACATGCTCAGTAAGCCTCTTACTTTCTGTTAGACCCCATTTTTAACATTAAAAATGTGATTTTTCTCATATTAATCATTGTTTGAACCGAGTTCAATATGGTTCAATTGGTTCAAGGTAGTTCAATATGGTTCGATGAATTCAGTATTGTGGGATGTCTGGTGATTTCATTTCAAAAGTTCAGTTCCAAGAACACAAGCCGTCGGTTCAAATATATAAGTCCATCAGTGCAGAAGGTCAAATATTTCAAGGCCAGGTTTAGTAGTTCGAATTTCAAAGTTCAATTCCAAATTCAGCGGTTTAAAGCTAAAAGCTCAAGGTTCACAGCTCCAAAATACAGTTTTAGTGTTATAGATAGTTGGGTTGAGTTCAAGTAAAGATTCTCCTTTCCAGATTATATGATTCAAATTTTAGAAAGTTCAGTCATATGTTTCTAGTTTGCATATAATCTCCATTGCAAGAATAATGTTTGAGTCCCATGGTGGTACTGTCATGATGATCAACCTTTCCAAGTCTTGAGAACTCATAATGATTTGACGCGTTAGGAGTATTTGCAAGAAACATCCCAAGTTCATCAAAGTTGCCTCCATGAAGTCGTGGGTAATGATGTCTTTAATATGAGATTAAGACCCCTGATGGATAAAAGGATGTTTTAAAAGGTAGTTCAAATGAATGCATCAACAAACGAACCAATTTCCAAATGTTAAAATGTGATTAAATACTTTGTCTCTGCAATATGATGCAAGTAGTTTTGAGAAGTTCCATCAATAAATTGACATAGTATGCATTTATGCCAAGTGAATGTAGTAGAGCCCGCAAATGCAAATCTGCAAAGTCAAAGATTTGAAATGACTTTTTCTAATTTGGTAAAGCTTAAGTCCGGTGTCAAATCTAACGACAAGTGTCATGAGCCAACGGGGACATCTATTTATATATTAGAAGGCATACCTTATGGACTCCTTGTACACATCCATAATTCCCCCATTTGATTAATGGCTGCATTTGTGATAAAGCCAACATCACCACCATAACATATGGTGTTTTGAGTTTGTGTCGGTCAGAAGGATTTAATCCTAAAATTGTGTCAGTTTGCATACATTTGGCTATGGTATCCTATTCAGCGATAAAGGAGAAAGCACATTTTTGTTTAAAACTATTTGATAGAATAATCAAACTTGACACATGGGAGCATATCCACAATTCACTTGGTTCATTGAGGTAGCTTGAAGGCCTGCGATTGACTGAAAGGAATGAAGGGATGAGGATTGAGTCTTGCCGAACCCCATATGCTGGAGCATCGACAGTGCATGTGAAGTGTTTGAAAAAATTCTTGGGATCGATAAGCATATGGAGTTCACGTGACAACAATGATGAGCCAAGGCCAAGTGGAATGTGTCTTCATTGTTCGCAACTCCAAGCACTCCATTTACCGAATTGATCAATTCAGAGATGGGAAATCAGAGAACCGAATCCTTTGTAATGTTTTATAATCAAAATGCATTGATTAAAAAAAAACCAATATATATACAGGTATGCCCATGAAATTGACTATATGACTTGCGGTCATCATTCCAGTATGGGCATACTTATGATTGCTGTACCAGTAGCAAGATTTGACGCCCCCATAACTATTGTTGGTGCCACAGTGAGATCACTTCTTTAGTGGGATAAGAAATTGGAGATAATATAGAAATAAATTTCCACAAGCTGATACCGAGCTTATTCTTAAAGATTCTACAGTCCCAATCAAGAATTTACAGTTGCTCAGTGTGAAATTAGCAAGTGATGGGTTAATACGGTGTTAAGGAGACATCCCCATGCTTGAAAGGCGAATCCACTCGCATATGGAAAAGAAGTCATACACCCTCTGATAAAGAAATTGAATTCTATCTTTCAAATTAGTTACAAGGAAAGTTTGACATGCTCACAACCTTAGCGAGCTCAAATGAGATATATTGATGCACCACAGGCCGCGTGTATGGAGAAAGTTGCAGCTAGTGATAACATGACATAAAAGATAAAGGAGTAATCTTGTTAAATTATGAACCTTTATCAGGGCCCGATACAGAAGCTGAGAAATTATCCCTCAGCTATTTGACTAAATGGATGTTTGATAACACCTCTCAAAGGTAAGGCAAAAGGAATATAAATCATGAATGCATGGATTACCAAAATCCTCAAACTCTCGCATGGACGACATGATTAAGATAAGTTCCTATTTGGATGCCGAAGAGTAAGGAGGAATACAAGGGATCAAGTGCCACATGTTTGACAGGATGCTCATTTTACCCGACAGATGCAATCGTGAGGTATTGAGAAGAGTACCCCCAAATTGGTCTAAGAGAGCCAATCATTTAGTCTATAGGTGTCTTCAGATAGGAATGATAGGTGCCTATAGTTTCCAGGTGTTGTTGAAGAATTACAGGTGGAAGAATTCTTGTCACATTACACAAGATTGGTAAATTTAAGAAGAGAAGTCCACATGTCAAAACATTTTGGCTGACGGTTTATGAGATTGGGTCACATTTAATATGTGAAAGTGAAATAATACGAATTGTATTAATGTTTAGCCTTACAAACTAAACATTATCTAGATACCACCACAAGAATCAGTTTTCATAACTGAAAAAGAAATGTTCGTAAGGAAGATAAAGAGGCCAACGAAAGAAATGGGCAAAGAGATTTTTAGAGAAATGGGACAGAAATGGAAGGAAGGGAAGTTTTGATTGTGGAAAATCTTTATTTTGTATCTTTGCACGTGTAGCAAGATTTTTATAAAGAAAAGGTGTATCATTTATTCTCAGATCTGTGCCATTTGAGAAGAGTAGATGAATGTTTTGTGCTAATATTTTATCTATTTTATAATGTGTGTTTTAATTCATAGCATCTTGATTATTTTCCATTTTTGTTGATTCCTGTTGATGGTATAATTCTTTGTATTTGCTTAAACACAACCAGGGAAGAAACTATGCTTTTCTTGTGCTTTAATATTTAGCTCTTATTTCTTTGCAATAGTTTATTAGCTTATCATCTGAGAATGATATAGCAACCTTTATAAGCTTTCGGGTTAAAAGCTAATCGATAAAATTGTCATTAAAGATTCATTGAAAATTATCTTAGGGAGTTGTACCTTCAACAAAATTATGAGGGAAGTGATTATAAAAGACACTTACCCAACTGTTAGAGATAGTTTTTCTTCTAAATGGTGATAGGGTAAATCTAAAAAAATAATTTGTAGAAAGACAAATCTATTTACTAACATATTTTGGCGAATATACTGGGGAAGGAATCGAAGGCTAGTAGGTTAGTGTTATATGTAGTTCCTCAATTGTTTTTGAAGTATCTATGTGTGCGATTGATGACTCTATTGATGACCATGCCGATTGTAAAAATCATGAAAAAGACAAGGCCTAATCCTACCCTTATGAAAATCTATCCAATGCATGACAAAGTGTTGCACGATTTCTTGGATAGTTTCAAAGAAAGTATCTCTCAGGCTGTCCAAAATAACATCAACATGGAAGATGATCATGCAAGAACTCTTTTGTGGAGAAGTCTTTGTGTATGGTTCCACAAACTTAAGGATTTGGAAGAGTATGAAAGAAAGGTGGCCAAGCTAAAAGAAGAGCTGATAGTTGATGATGAGGAGCCTCCGGTAATATCATCTTACTTCATCTCTCATAATTATGCATTCTTTGGTGATCATGATGGCACTCAAGAACCCATGGATAAAGATGATAAAGGTGCATCTGAATCTTTATTCCCTCCTGATTTAGAAAGCTACAAATTTGAAAGTGATAATAATTATCTTGCTTCAAAATTTCCTATATGTGAAAAATTTCAGAATGTACAACTAGAACTTGAGACTTTTACTTTTGATGAAGGGGTAACTAAAGTTGATTCTTCATGCCTAATGTATAGTCATCCTATAGATGAATCTAGTCAGTTTGAAAATAAATTTTGTGATTATGATAAAGTAAAACTACATGTTGGAAAAGATCCTCATGCTGAAACCCTATTGATGAAAGAAATTTTGAAGTTAACTTTCATCTTGTAGACAGCTTGACTAAAATGTGGAATAATGTTCTTCTTGACGAAGAAGAAGAAATCGTGGGCAACTTCTTGTCATCTCTTCGACTAGAAGGCTTCTCTCAGACTGGCCCAGGTATTAATTTAGGTCATACTAAAAATAAAATATCGTTGAATGATTCTCCTTTTTCTTCTTTATGTAACCTTGTTGGTTCAGACCGTGAAAATTATGCTGACAAGTGTAATCAAATATCGGGGAAAGTGAAGGATGGAATGCATTGCATAGTTGATGATAATCTTATTCTTGATAGAGATGAAGTGAATTTTTGTATGAAATGTGATCCTATGTTGGATGAGGCATATCTCTACCTGCGAACTGACCATGGTATTAAAAGCCATATGAAAAAGGTGAGTCTTGGTGATAGCAATTCCAAATATTGTGCACCCTTTCTTGAAGAGATTTCCGCACTTCATTTTTTTTCAGTTTGAAATGAAATCTAGCCCGATGAATGTTGAAGATCAATCCTTGGAGGAAAGAGAATGCTATGATGAAATATGGCTGTTTGGGAAGGAGTGCTTGGTCAACATATTTATGTATGCCTTTGGCTTGAGGTTTGGCATTGAAAAAGCCACTAGAGAGTTTTTCTTTCGGGGTATTTGGTTGAGGTATAACCTACTGCTACGAAGAGGATCCTATTTCTCCCAGCCAATGGATGGATTTGTGTAAGTTTTTTTCTTTCTTTTGGTTGCTGTGGTAGGGGTTTACCCTACCTATGTTTTTTCTTGTAAATATCTTTTGGTATGTGTAGTGTTAGTTTGAATAATGCCCAAGCTTTGGGCTTGCCACTTGTCTAGGTGGTTTGTTGTTTTGGCTTTCCTTGTTTTCAGTTTTAGTTTGTTTGCTCAACCCAACTCCTCTCCACCCGCATTGCAAGCAACTCCCTGCATTCCTTTTTGTCTGAATCTATTTCCCAATGATTTCTAAGGCACTTGTCTTTTACCCAGAGATTGTTGGAGTTCTCTGCTTTCCACATAAAAATCAGTCCCCATGTAGAGCTAATGTTAGACCCCATTTTTAACATTTAAAAATATGATTTTTCTCATATTAATCATTATTTGAACCGAGTTCAATATGGTTCAAGGTAGTTCAATATGGTTTGATGAATTCAGTATTATGGGATGTCTGGTGATTTCATTTCAAAAGTTTAGTTCCAAGAACACAAGATGTCGGTTCAAATATATAAGTCCATCAGTGTAGAAGGTCAAATCTTTCAAGGCCAGGTTCAGTAGTTCAAATTTCAAAGTTCAATTCCAAATTCAACAGTTTAAAACTAAAAGCTTAAGGTTCACAGTTCCAAAATATAGTTTCAGTGTTATAGATAGTTGGGTTGATTTCAAGTAAAGATTCTCCTTTCCAGATTATATGATTCAGATTTTAGAATGTTCAGTCATATGTTTCTAATTTGCATATAATATCCATTGCAAGAATAGTGTTTGGGTCCCGTGGTGGTACTGTCATGACGATCAAATCCATATAATAGAAGGCATTTGTCACTTGTAATTGTCAGCCTTGCCAAGTCTCGAGAACTCATAATGATTTGGTGCATCAGGAGTATTTGCAAGAAACATATCAAGTTCATCAAAGTTGCCTCCATGAAGTTGTGGGTAATGATTTTTTTAATATGAGATTGAGACCCCTGACGGATAAAATAATGTTTTAAAAGGTAGTTCAAATGAATGCATCAACAAACGAACCCATTTCCAAATGTTAAAATGTGATTAAATAATTTGTCTCTGCAATATGATGCAAGTAGTATTGAGAAGTTCCATCAATAAACTGATGCAGTATGTATTTATGCCAAGTGAATGGAGTCGAGCCCGCAAATGCAAATATGCAAATTCAAAGATTTGAAATGACTTTTTCTAATTTGGTAAAGCTTAAGTCTGGTGTCAAATCTAACGGCAAGTGTCATGAGCCAACATGGACATCTATTTATATATTAGAAGGCATACCTTATGGGCTCCTTGTACACATCCAGAATTCCCCCATTTGATTAATGACTGTATTTTTGATAAAGCTAGCATCACCACCATAACATATGGTGTTTTGAGTTTGTGTTGGTTAGAAGGATTTAATCCTAAAATTGTGTCAGTTCGCATACATTTGGCTATGGTATTCGATTCAGAAATAAAGGAGAAAACACATTTTTGTTTAAAACTATTTGATAGAATACTCAAACCTGACACATGGGAGCATATCCACAATTCACTTGCTTTGTTGAGGTAGCTTGAAGGCCCATGATTGACTGCAAGGAATGAAGGGATGGGGATTGAGTCTTGCTGAACCCCATATGCTGGAGCATCGACAGTGCATGTGAAGTGTTTGAAAGAATGCTCGGGCTTGATAAGCATATGACGTTCACGTGACAATGATGATGAACCAAGGCCAAGTGGAATGTGTCTTCATTGTTCGCAACTCCAAGCACTCCATTTATCGAATTGATCAATTCAGAGATGGGAAATCAGTGAACCGAATCCTTTGCAATGTTTTATAATCAAAATGCATTGATTAAAAAAAAACCCAATATGTATATAGGTATGACCATGAAATTGACTATATGACTCATGGTCATCATTCCAGTATGGGCATAATTATGATTATAGTACCAATAGCAAGAGTTGACACCCCCATAACTATTGTTGGTGCCATAGTGAGATCACTTCTTTAACGGGATAAGAAATTAGAGATAATATAGAAATCAAGTTCTAGGAGCCGATACCGAGCTTATTCTTAAAGATTCTACAGTTCCAATCAAGATTTTATGGTGACTCAACATGAAATTAGCAAGTGATGGGTTAATACGGTGTTAAGGAGACCTCCCCATGTTTAAAAGGTGAATCCACTCACATATGGAAAAGAAGTCATACGCCCTCTGATAAAGAAATTGAATGCTATCTTTCAAATCAGTTACAAGGAAAGTTCAACATGTTCACAACCTTAGCGAGCTCAACTGAGATATATTGATTCACTAAAGGCCACGTGTATGGAGAAATTTGCAGCTAGTGATAACATGACATAAAATATAAAGGAGTAATCTTGTTAAATTATGAACTTTTATCAGGGCCCGATAGAGAAGCTGAGAAATTGTCCCTCAACTATTTGACTAAATGGATATTTGATAACACCTCTCAAAGCTAAGGTGAAAGGAATATAAATCATGAATGCATAGATTACCAAAATCCTCGAGCTCTTGAATGGACGACATGATTAAGCCCAAGTTCCTATTTGGATGCTGAAGAGTAAGGAGGAATACGAGGGATCGAGTGCCACATGTTTGATAGGATGCTCATTTTACCCGACAGATGCAATCATGAGGTATTGAGCAGAGTACCCCCAAATTGGTCTAAGAGAGCCAATCATTTAGTCTATAGGTGTCTTCAGATAGGAATGATAGGTGCCTATAGTTTCTAGGTGTTGCTGAAGAATCACAAGTGGAAGAATTCTTGTCACATTACACAATATTGGTAAATTTAAGAAGAGAAGTCCACATGTCAAAACATCTTGGCTGACGGTTTATGAGATTGGGTCACATTTAATATGTGAAAGTGAAATAATAAGAATTTTATTAATGTTTATCCTTATAAACTAAACATTATCTAGATACCACCACAAGAATCAGTTTTTATAACTGAAAAAGAAACGTTCATAAGAAAGATAAAGAGGCCAACGAAATAAATGGGCAAGGATATTTTTAAAGAAATGGGACAGAAATGGAAGGAAGGGAAGTTTCGATTTTGGAAAATATTTTTTTTGTATCTTTGCCTATGTAGAAATATTTTTATAAAGAAAAGGCGTAGCATTTATTCTCAGATCTGTGCCATTTGAGAAGAGTAGATGAATGTTCTGTGTTAATATTTTATCTATTATATAATGTGTGTTTTAATTCACATCTTAATTCTTTTCCATTTCTGTTGATTCCTGTTGACGGTATAATTCTTTGTATTTGCTTAAACGCAACCAAGGAAGAAACTGTGCTTTTCTTCTCCTTTATTATTTAGCTCTTATTTCCTTGCAATAGTTCAGTAGCTTATCATCTGAGAATGATATAGCAACCTTTATAAGCTTTCGGGTTAAAAGCTAATCGATAAAATTGTCATTAAAGATTCATTGAAAATTATCTTAGGGAGCCGTACCTATAGCATAATTCAGAGGGAAGTGATTATAAAAGGCACTTACCCAACTGTTAGAGATAGTTTTTCTTCTAAAGGGTGATAGGGTAAATCTTAAAAAAAAGAATTTGTAGAAAGACAAATCTGTTTACTAACACTTTCCTTTTATTGCTTATCTTAATCATTATGTCAACATTCACATGACATAATCTCTTATGCCACAACTATATGTTTTTGTTTCTAGCCATTAAACAAGTGGTGTTAATATCATCAAGATATAATAGGTTACCTTTTTTCTGTTCACCAGTTCCGATCAACCTTCCTGATTCATTAAAGATCTTTGCCTTTTTGTTCTCAAATGCTACTCAGTGACCTGTGTTATTCAGCTGTGAAACACTTAATAGATTATAGTTAAGTCCTTTTACCCAGTATTCATTTTCACATTTGATCAGGTTATTCAAAACTATGGTTCCTTTACCTTCAACTAGACAAGGTGTGTCATTACCCATTCTTACTGATCCACCATTATAATACTCAAAAGTTTCAAACTTTTGTTTATCACCGGTCATGTGGTGAGTGCAACCAGTATCTATAATCCAGACATCATTCTTACTAACCTTAGATATGAGTGCAGTCTCTACATACCTTTCTTCTTTGTTTGAATCATCCTTCATGGCCACAAATACCATCTTAATGTCTTCATCAGATTCGGTGTCAGTATCTCCATCTCTGTTCTCTGCTAGGTAGCAAGCTTTCTTTCCTTTGTCCTTGTAGTCTCGGGTATCTCTTCTATTAGATTGTCAGTTGCTTTGGTAATCTCTGTTATCACCTCTATCAAACTTATTTTCATATGATCTGTCATTACTTCTATTATCTTTTCTTTTGTTAGGACATCTAGCAGCAAAGTGTCCAATCTCTTTACAATTAAAACATACAAGTGGTAATTTACCTTTGTATCTACCTTTGCCTCTCTACAAACTTCTAGCCATTAGTGCTTCAATCTCATCAAGATCTTGATCATCACTATCACTTTCACTATTATTTCTCATAGTGTGTTTATGACTTGACTTACTTATTTTTAAAGAAGATTTGAATGCAGACTCAATAGATGGTAAGACAATGTTATCAAAGTTATTCATCTCAAATGAAATCAGTCTACCAACCAAAATATCTAGAGTGACATTATTGTTTGCTACTACTCTCATTTCTTATATAGAAGATACTCTAATAGCATATACATGCAGTAAGGTTCTTAGGATTTTACTTACCAGTGTCTCTTCTTCAATTATGCCTCCAACTCCTTGGATAGCATTGACTACCTCTTTTATTTTGCAGCTGTACTGAGTGATATTTTCTCCTTCTCTCATTCTCAGGTCATCAAATTTACCTCTTAGGCTCTCTGCCTTAGCTCTTAGTACTTTAGCATCTCCTCCATGAGTGCTAAGTGTTTCATTCATTCTCATGAGAGATGGGTTCATGTGAACCACTACTCATGAATTATGGGTCAATGAGTTTGACTCAAAAACTACACAGTTGAATCCTGATAGCAATATCACAATCTCCTCCATGTACCAGCTTCAATTTATGGGTGAACCCACAATAGTGGGTTACACTTTTTTTAGAGGAAGCAATTCCTCATGAAATCCGCGAGGTGGGAGGTTTAGTCGAGTACTTTCGATAGAAAGTACCTGATTGTTTCGATCGAAACATTCTTAATTTTGATCAAAAATAACTTTTTTCTTAGTTTTGATTGAAACTAAATAGTGAATATTTTAATTGGGTTTTTACCCATATCCATGTTAAACCAATAAAGTAGTTTCGATTGAAACTAATTAGTTTTGATCGAAACTACTTTCTATTGAAAGTAGTTTCTATCAAAACCCTCTAATTAGAGGCCATTTGCAAAGGCTAACAAAACTCTGTAGTTTTCAGGGCTTTGGGGCTCAAGCGCGGAGCTCAAATGGAAGAATAAGGATATGTCCTTTTTCATAGCACAATTTCTCTGAATGAGCTTTATAACGAATATAGATTTGACAATTTTTGAATTAATTAGGTTTATGTTTTTTAATGTGCATCAAATGTAGGTTTTTTATTTAATATAAATCTCCAAGTTTGACGTTCAATGAAAAATAGTAGAAAAGAGATTTTTTTTTTGAAAAATAACAGTGCCCTCCAGCTTTGAGTCTAATTTCTATCAAAAAAAATAATTGAATTTTGATAAATATACAATAAGTTATAAGCTATGCAGTCAAGGTATGCCAAAATTACGGTTTACTCTACTTCAAACATTCATAAAATATGAAATATTCATAATAAAATCATCAAACCAATTGCATGCCCTCCGTATGGATGCTAAAAAACCAAATCTGAAAGAATCGCATTGATATCTATTTTAGAAAAAAAGTTATGCTCTATGAAGTCAATGTAACTTTTTGAAAATGATGTTTTCAGCAACATAGAAGTTTTCGTGGGAGAAAGAAAAAACCATTCAAATAAATTCAAAAAAAAAGAAAAAAATCTATTTAGAATCTAGTCAAAAAATCTTAAAAGACTCTAGTTTACTTCATCTTCTGATTTCAAATAGTCTAACAACAATATGCATCCGAATCTTAAGGTTTTTTTTCAAAATGTAGACTTCAGTGTCCGTTTAGGCAAAAAAGTGTAACCCACTATTGTGGGTTCACCCTTATCCCACATTTTCTTTGCAGAGGTGCATGTTTTGACATCTTCAAATTAAGCATTAGAGAGTGAGGAAGCAATTTCTATCATCATAGAATTGTGCTCATGCTTTTCTCTTAATTTCTCAAGTGTGTGAGGTCCTGTAGGAAACAAATATTCAATATCTAAGTATTGAGTAACATCATTTACAATACCTAATAGGTGGAGTTTTATCCTGCTTTTCCATGATACAAAGTTGTCCTTGTTCAACTTGGGCACATCCTATTTTCTCATCTTGTGATCTTTTACTTAGGTCTTGAAACCTTCCTTCAAAACACACAAGCTCTGATACCAATTGTTAGAATAGCTGAGGCAGGGGGGGTGATTTAGTGGACTCAAAAATATTCCAATAAATAAACCCAAAAACTTATTACCATAATTATAAGCCTCTAGTTATCTTCAGTCCTACAAGATAAATGCCTTGAAATAATCTCATCAAATAACTACTGCTCGAAGATCACTGTTAAACCTTATTCTTACTATTTACCGATTAGTAGTCTTTCATTTACTGAAATACAATAAATTACTTAGTGTATACCAATAAATATAGACTAGTTATGTGTAATACAAAACACTAAAGTAATGACTCATAAACACATTGACACATGGATTTTTAACGTGGAAACCCTGTTAGGGGAAAAACCACTTGGGACAGGTAACCCAAGATTTTCAATCTTCTGAAGTGAGCTCGGTGAAGAGCCAACCCTGTTAAAGGTTAAAAACACAATGTTAGGTGTGACCTTGTTAGAGGATTTAAATAGAGTAGTTTGTCACTTGATATCTGACATCTCTATGCTATCTTTATGACCAAACCCTGTGTAGTTTATCACTTGATATCTAGCATCTCTATGCTATCTTCACGACTAAAACCTTTTGATAATCCTTAGGATGTATCTCAATATATAAAGGATTGTTAAGTCCTGCTTGGTTAAGAGACTTTCTGATCCAATGCTTAAATTGAAACAATAAATGATTTGTTCACATATACAACTATAGTTTGTAGATTTTCAGATCTATTGTAAGCTCATAATACCTTTCTGATCAATTTTTATTTTCAATACCTTTGCTCCACTTCTTTCTGATTGGTGATGCTATGCTTCTCTATTGCTCGGTGTCTGCAGAAATATAGCTCAGTTCTTTAGCTTGATTGATCAGGACTGTGTGAAGTCTTTCACCAGTTTCTCTTCAACATCTTCTCTATTCAACCCTTAATTCATAATGAATTATCTTGTCTCTTTATAGACATAAAATCATCATTTCTAGGTCTCAGTCTTTCTTATTCTTGCCATGATTCACAATTCTTGCCTTTCTTTATTTAAAGCTTTACTTCAGTTTTATCCTGTAGATTTTTCTTTGACAACTGGAATAAAACAACTTTAAAAATCTTGCTTATCTCTGGATTTTAACTTGTTTATGAAAAAAATATTAACATCTAGTTAAATCCTTCTTTAGCTCCTGCCAGGTAAGTCTTTTGTCATTTATGAACTTTAGTTCTTTTTGGTGTTTAACTCCTTGTTAGTGCGGTCAACACTTCAGTTCTGCTCGGGCATCTCTGTCGTGTTTGTCTGTCCGTCGGGTAACACTATGATTCTGCTCGTCGGTAATGCTTGCTCAAGTTTCTTTCTCAGGTATCACTGTGAATTTCCTCTTGGGTTTCTCTATCCATCGGGGTGCACTGACCATCGGTGTTTGTAGTCACTTAGTGCATACTAAAATTTTATGCATTACTGATAGTGTAACCTTTATCTCTCTAGTTCTCTAAAGTATTTGACACTTTGTATATAACCAATCAGATTATATCAAGTTGACATCAATGAAAATATAATATATTAACTGATTTAATGTATTGCATTAACTTTCTGCAGCTCAATGATCATCAACTTAACATCTTCAAACATTTAACCAGTTATACTTCATCACCAACTACCTCATTAATAAGGTTACCTAAGAAAAATTAAATAAAGAGTAAACAGTAAGACTATTTACTCCAACACCCTCCCTTAAGTTGAACTTAGGGAGAAAACATTTATGGGTCCTGACAAAAAAGCCATCTTAGGTACCCATGTACAACTAGAGTGCAATCTCTTGTAACTGGAGAAAAGGAGAAAACCCAGTGGGAGAAAACTCATCTCCAAAAAAAGAG
The DNA here is from genome assembly GCA_018584345.1 of Thuja plicata. Classification (NCBI taxonomy): domain Eukaryota; kingdom Viridiplantae; phylum Streptophyta; class Pinopsida; order Cupressales; family Cupressaceae; genus Thuja; species Thuja plicata. Next base: position 3,039,423 of record MU227853.1, read on the forward strand.
AGAGAAAACAAATGCTAAAAATAAATGAAAAGGAAGGAAGGAGGAATCCTCAAGACCCTTCAAGGACTACTTCCTTTACCCCTAACATCGGTCACAACTTAAGATAGCAAGGAGATGCTAAAGGTTTGGTAAGAGTATCGACAACTTGCTGCTCCGTAAGCAAATAATCCAAAGACAAAACATCATCTTGAATGAGCTTCCAAATGAAGTGCATGTGGATTTCAATATGCTTGGTGCGTTGATATTCCATAGGGTTTCAAGAAATATGGATGGCACTATGATTTTCACACCAAAGAGTAGTGGATGATTTAATGGAAAGCCAAACTCAACCATCAACTATCAAAGCCAAAGAATCTCTTGACTAGCCAATAGAACTATGTTATGCCCTGCATCCCCGTCCCTACATTTTGTGTGCAAAATGTTGGGTCCCCCTTTTTTTTTTTGTTTGTTTTTGTTTGCGGCTTTGCCTTGTCTTTCTTTCCCTTTTGTTTCCTTTCTCCGGGGTTTTCTTCCTCGGCGCGGTGTTTTGTTTGTTTGGTTTTCGTCTCCAGGACTCCGGTCCTGGAGGTTGTCCTTCATTGGGAACCAGATTCCGGACTCCCGACTCTGGGATTCTTCACCACGATGTTCTTAAGGATATCATCGCGGGGAATCCCCAGGCCCGGAGTCTGAAGGTTTGCTTGTCCGGAGATTCCCGGAAGGAGGAGGATTACCTTTTTATCGCGGGTATAAATAGAACTTATCTATCACTTTCACATTTACCGCGATTAAAACCTTCAAGCACTTAGAGCGATTAATAGAGTGATTTCAAAGCGATTAATGGAGCATTTGTAGAGAATTAGTGATAACCAACGCTCAAACACTTGCAGTCACTTTCAGGCAATTGTGAGTGCTTTGTGGTGGTGATTCTGACCGTTTGACGACTCGAGCTGTTGCAGAGCTCCTGCGGTAACTCTTCCCTTTCCTCCGCCTTCTGTGTTCTTAGGTTGGTCTTTCCGCTTCTGCCTCTCTGGTTTCCTTCTATTTTGTTTGGTTTCTTTTGTCCTGTTTGCTTTGTCATCTGTTCGTCTGGTTTTTTCTATTTTCTAGTTCCATCGCCCGTTGGTGGGTCAACTCTGCCAGAGGGTTGTCCGCCCTCTGTGCAGAAGTGGTCCGTCTGTAGAATGTGTAGATAGCTATATATATGTTCTGTCTTGTCTGGTTTTCCCGTGGGCGTCATTCCATGTTGTATATTTTGTATATATGCATGTATATTCATGTATAGTCTCTGTATATCCCTCCGTGTCTTTGTATATAACCCTTTGGCCTTCATGTATATCCTTCCGGGTGGCTTGAAAAGCTGGCCGAGTCACCTATGTCTCTGGTTTTCCACCCACAAACTCACTTCAGGGCAGAAAACCACCTGTTTGGAACTCGGCTCTCGACCGGTTTCAAACAGGCAATTTTCTCTCTCCTCCATGAAGTCTGTCAGAACCTCATTTATGTCCCATGCACACAATCAATTCCAGCCAAGTGGCTCACTTTTCACGTGTTTGGACAGTTGGCTCCGCCGTCATCACCATAACTTCCATTTAATACCTACGCACGTGGCGCCCATGTGGGCTTAATGACTTGCCTTTTACACGTCCTCACCAACGGTCATTTCTCCAGGCTTCGGGTCTCCTACCATCATCCATCCTGTGTCTTTACTAAGTGTGATAAAAACCCCGGATCTAATGTTTGATAAGATCTTAAGTTTATGATGCGTTTTCTTTTTGGTTATTTTTGAATAAAACTAACTTTTTAGGAAAGCAAGCATCACGGTGGTAAGATCTTCGGACCCCGGAATAATTATTTTGATAAATGTGTTCTGACGGTCACTTTGCCTTGCAGGTTCCCAGAGTTTATCTTCCAAACATGTCTGAAGCATCCGCATCTTCTCCACCCAGAAGCCTGGAGCTACCTTCCGCAGCAGAAACCAGGGCAGCAGTAAAATCCAAGATGGAGAAGGCCCTAGAGAAGATGCCTCTGAAAATGAAATTCGTGCAAGACAATGTCATCATGGGCTCAAAGATTGAGTCCAAGGTCAAGCTGATAACCGACACCAGCGTCAGAACATGGCCGGAGATGCAGGCCTTGGTGAAAATAATGCACATCTAGCGACAGGCTGGAGATCAATTAGCGATCAACGTCGGGAACTTCGGAATCCTCCAGGCAGCTTGCTTCCTGTGCTCCGTGCAATCTTCGGAGCTTATCCTAACACTGACAACCAACTACAACTCTTCTGTCTGGGCCGTAATGCTCACGGCTGCAAAGCCTACAGGATACCCCACTCCACTGGTGTCCCTCAACCCAGTCACATTCCAGGCAAGCCTGGGAATCCCACAATTTGAAAAGGCCTCAGTGGTTACAAGGACTAATGCCTTGACCCAGTTCACATAGCTGGAGGATGCTGCCTAGGTATACATGAATACCCATTGGCTCAAGGCCCCAAAGAGGGACCCAAAAAGGATGAAGATAGAGATTCCCCACTCTGAATTCAAGGAGAGCATCCAGATGGGGATGATAGCATTGGCCCAGGTCTTTGGGCAATCCTCCGCCCAAGATTTTTCCGGATGGATGTACTATTTCCTCCTTGGCATCTGCACCAAGGGAGGATACTTCGACTGGGCCACAATAATCTCCAACCATGTCAACTCCTAGTTCCAGCAATTGAACAGGAAGAAGAAGTTTTACATGTCTTCTTATGTTTTCTGGGCCCTAGCGCAGCAGAGGCCCCACGCCCATGGCCTGCTTACTGATGGTGTGCTCAGGATTGGCCTAGGAAAAAAGGCACCATGGGACCATTTCCCACAAGTTCAATGGAAGGCCAGCTTCCCCAGTTTCTGCCGGGTAAACGACGCGTTCGTTTATTACCATCTGCTTACACCCACCTGGGACGCCAGATACCGCCTGTCTTCTGAGGTGATGAACTTGGTCCATGGTTATGGATATTACTATATTCAATTCCAACAACACACATACATTAGGGTCATCAGCTTCTCCGGGAAACCCTACTTGTTGCCCAAACATTATGGGGACAAGATCGTGCTGTTGGAGTACTATAGGCAAATGATGGAGGTGCATGCCCTCTTTGCCCTCAAAAAGATCCCCAAAATTCCATTCCCAATCACCTGTGGGAATTATACATGCAGCTTGGCAGCCGCAAAGGAGGTAGATAATGGGCTGAAAAGTTACAACTTACAGGAATTTTATCTAGCGCAAATTTTTTTTGATCCGCATGGCAGGATTGCAACGGCACTGCCCCGGGCTTCAGAGCCCCATCATATCCACATGGAGGACTTCTGGGAAGACTACCAGGATGATGTGGAGGTGCGGAGTAGGCACTATGTCAGAATGACAGCCATCATGATGCAGAAATTAAAGCTCCAGAGGTTCCCAGCAGACTTCTCAGACGCCGCTCCCACTGCCGATCCCCAGTACAAGGCAAAGGGGATCGATAAAAAGGCCCTTCCACCAGTAAACTAGGCCACCCTGGAAGGTCCCACAATTGAAGACTTCACTCGAGAGGTGGTCGAACAAAGCCATGCCTACTTTAAGAAGGTGTGCCCCGGAAGTACCCGCTGAGCAGCCCAGCCGGCGCCAAAATTAACTCCGCTGCCGGTACCAAAGATGACTCCGGGGGCCGGGACTTCTTCGCAGGGTGCAGACAAAGAAAAGGGAAAAGACACGACCCCTCCTGCGCAAGAATTCCCCATCACAGAGCAGATAAAATAGTTGGTAGCAGCCTCCCAGCAGATGAGGGAGCAATTAATAACAAGGCTAGCCACCCCACCACTTATGACCGGGCCACTTCGTCCCTCCTCCTCCCTATCATTAGCAGCCTTAATGGTTAAGGCAATAGGGGTGGATCCCTTGGAGGCGGCAGTAATAAGAGATGCGGGGCCACCTCTGGTTACCCGACGAAAGAAGAAGCTCAGCAAAAAGCCTAAGGCAGAGCCAGAACCGGAAGCATGTCACCCCCAACAAGTAGAAATCCTTTCTTCTAGTTCCCTAGAGCTGGAGAAGGAAATGGAGCCTGCAGAGGTCCCTGCCAGTCCCCCTGCGCAAGAAGAATTTGATGATGTATTTACAACCGATGAGTTCGGGAACTTACAGGGGGACAATACACAAATGGAGGCAGAAGTCCCAGGGGTGGAACAAGAAGGTGCAGAGCAAGAAGATATTGAACAGAAGCCTGCACAGGGACCTAAGCAGTAGGTGGAAGAAAAAGAGCTGAAGTTGGAGATTGCCTCCAGGGCTCAAGCGATGCAAGGTCCAGGAGTGGACCAACAAAAACAAGGCGAACAAATGGCATCCGCTGGGGGAACCAGACCTTCGGGAATAATCGTAACCCCAACCGCCATGTTCCAAGGGCCACTCCTGGGAGCAAATTTTGGGCAGGTGATCACAGCAGCCCAAACTCTAAATCTCTGCCCAACACCTCCCTTACTGCCAAAAGAGGTGCCAACAGAAGAAGAGGCCCCAACAGTAGAAGAAGAACAACAGTATGAGCAACTTGAAGAAGAAATCTCTGAGGAATCCTACCAGAGTCCAGACCCAATGATAAACATGGAGGACAAGGCTGAGGAGATGGAGGTTGAAGAAAATGTTGCTGCAAAAGAAGTTGAGGTAGGGAGAGGAACAGATAAGGTTCACGCCACTGAAGAGCAACAACCACAAAGCACTGGGGAAGAATCAAGAGAACAAATTCTAGTAGGGAGGCCACCCCTACCACCTCAGTGGCTGGTAGAGAGCAGGAAAATAAAATCTCAGTCTTCTCTTGTGATTCCTCTCTCCCTGGCCGAAATGATGGCCCAGGTTCAGGCCCCGCCAAAGGCCAAGAAAGCCTGAACAGTTAACACCCTTCGAACTGGGCTGGGTGGAGAAATAGTTTCCGTTGTGGCAACACCTCCCCCAGACGCCGATGAAGCAACCGTGGACCCCGGAGACTATAATGTTGCAGAGGTATTACTAGGTAAAAGGGGAAAGCAAGGTGAGGTAGAATTGCTGAAGGAGGCAGCAAGGGAAGTGGAAGCCCAACATGAGAAAGAGGCCCAGAGGCTCAAAGATGAAAAGGAAAAGAATGCAAACCTTATGGGGTTGCTCACTGAGCTGGCTTGACCCATCAATGCTGCTCCTCCGGAGGCCTCCACCTCAGCAGATCTATCGCAGAGTGACATAGACTCCCTGTGAGTGATGAAAAAGAAAGCCCAAGTAGTGGATGAGTGGGTCACCCTGCATATAAGGAACACCCGGCATTTCCTGGTGTCCACCCTCCCAGATTTATCCATGGCCCGGCAGGTCATTCATCAAGCGGAAACTCTTATTGAGCTGTGGGAGGGTGACGCCAAGAATTACCAAGCATGGAAGGTGGAGCTCGAAGAACCCCTTACCTTGGGAGAGGATATGATTTTAGAATCCAGAATTCTGGGTGATGAATCATTTGATTTTGTGAGAACTCAGCACTATAGACTTGACCTCACATTGGAGGTAATCAAGCAACTGGTAGGGTCTCTGCAGGATAAGGTAAATGCTATAAAATATTCTTCCAATTTATACAAGTCTTTCATAATAAAGAATTTCGGGTCTGATCCCCTTAGCACAGATACATGTACCCCCGAAGATTCAGTTTTGGGGAGTTTTAATGAAATAATGAAGTCCTGGTATCAATCTCCGGAGGGGATAGATGGGGCTCAGATGGAAAAGTTAACCCACATGATACTTAGTGTTCATGATGCGGCAAGAATGGTAGATGAATTTAAAGAAAATGTTCCAGACCTGGGGGAACAAGTTGAAGTGGCCAAGCACAGAAGGGCCAACCTGAAAGATATAGATGAAGATGACATTTCCCACCTCCTCCAGGCTTTCAACGATAATAAGCAACCTTGAGCTTTCTCCAGAGGCTAGGGAGAACTCACATGTTGGGTATTCTTTATTCTTTTGGGGATGTAAGTTCCTGGATCCCGGAGTCCCAGATCCAAAATTTTGTATTCTTTTAAGTGATCAGTGTCCCAGTCCCCGAGGCTGACCGGTCACTTTCAGAAGCGGTTAATAAAGGCTGTCAGAAGGTGGTTGGCCACATCAAGGAAGCGTCAACTTAACAGTTGGGTTTCTGATAGGATGGTCTTCTTGAGGCGCCATTCGGAGGTACATCTAGCGCATTAGAGACAGGGCATCACATTTCCCATTTATAAGGCATGTAGCCTCGATCCCTGGGGGACCTACTTTCTTCTTTCTCCTTTCCGGCTCTCTTCTCGAGTCTGATTCTTCCGATGTATATTCTTGTCTTATTCTTCTGACATGGCAGACCTATTCTGTCTCAAGGTCTTTTGTAGGGTGGTGCAGGTAGTACCAGCCCCCGGATATTGTATTTTATTAAAGCATGATGTAAAATAGGGTTAGGGTTAGAAAAGAATTGTATAAATAGCCAAATCAGCCCATTTCCAAGGGTCAGCAAAATTGATGATTTTGTTGTCCATAGTAATAGCAAAGTGATTTCTCATTTTAAGTTGCAGAGCTCAATGCTCCATTGTTCTAGTTTTATATAGTCAAATGCTCCCCTCGAGCCACCATTGTATCATGCACCAGTGCTTGCTGGAAGGAACATTAATAAAGAAGGAATAATTCTTGGCAATGATGTTGTTGGCATTCCTGCTTCTGAGTTAATGGTATTTCATGTTTTAATGTTCTTTATGTCTTCTACTCTGATATGTTAAAGTAGATTAACGACCTCTTTACTCCCGCTACTGGTAAAATGCTAGCTGATGGTTATGTATTTCTCTGGTATTTAGTGTAGTCTATCAGAGTATTATTGATGTTCCAGACATTTAAGCATGACTATAGTTAGATGAAATGTTTCTAACCCTGCAGGATCTTTTTCATTTTATTTGCTAAGTGTAGAATGCTATGGGAAACCTCACTATATTGAATCTTCGGAGGTATTGAGTTGAAGAAACCAGCTATCCCCCTCAAAAATAGTTACTTCTCCCAACAGAGCCCCGCACCGTCGTGACCCGACACCCAGGTGCTTGAAGGCCTGGGGAATATAATTCCCCTAGACAACCTTTGCAGGCGGAGTTGGTTTGTATCCGCAGAACCCGGTGACAACTTATGACTGTTGGCGGACCCGGTCAGTAAAACCCTATCAACAAACTCCTCAATACTCAACTTCAGTTGATGATAATGCAATGAAAATTTTATTTTTGCAAGACCAAGCAATTGGACCAGAACCAAGGCAAAAACTAAAGCCTGAGGTAGACTTTCGATCATCAACATCACCAGCCCAATCAGAGTCAGTGAAGCCCATAATCTCAGTAGAACTTGATGTGTAGTGAATGCTAAAATATATAGTTCCTTGAGTATACTATAGAATGTACTTAGCTTCTTGCAAATGGCTCTCATGAGGATCTTGAGAGAACTAAGAGACAAGACTAACTGCAAAGGAAATATTAGGACAACTTTGTGTTAGGTACAAAAGGATTCCAACTAAGTGCCTATACAAGGTAGCATCAACTGATAGAGTAGTACAGTTGGTAGGAAACACAACACTTTATTGAAAGGGAGTAGGGAATGGTTTGCAATCATCCATTCCAAACTGTTGAAGCAAATCAAGTGCATACTCCTGTTGGAAGATTGAAATACCTATAGAGGATTGATGAATTTCAAGACCAAGGAAATAATGCAACAAACCAAGGTCAATCATATTAGATTGATTCATTAAATACCTTTGAGTTTTCTCAATCATGGCATTAGAACTCCCCATGAATATCAAGTCATCCACATAAAGAACAAGAATGAGAATATCACCTCCATACCATTGAATGTAAACTGTAGGATTAGAATGACATCTAGTGAATCTAGAAGCAAGAAAAAAATTATCCATGTTCTCATACCAAGCTCTAGGAGCTTTCTTGAGACCATATAATGAATGTCGAAGCCTGCAAATAAGTAAATAATTATATACAAACCCTAGAGGTTTCTCCATATAGATGTCCTCTTGAAGATAACCATGTAGGAAAGCACTCTTCACATCCATCTGATACATTGACCAACCCTTTGATGTAGCAATATAAAGTACAAGAAAAATGGAATTCATCTTGGCAACTGGAGAAAAGGTCTCAGAATAGTTAATACCTTCAACCCGAGAAAACCCCTTAGCCACTAGATGGGCCTTATACTTATCAATAGAACCACCAGCTGCAAATTTGGTATGATAAACCCATTTGCATCGAACCAAATTTCTTCCCTTAGGAAGTGAAACCAAATCCCAAGTATGATTCTTCATCAAAGAATAATTCTCCTCAACCATAGAATTATCCAATTCAGGTATACCTGAAGCATCCAAAAACTTTTGAGGATCAATAGAGACTGCATGACTTAAAAGACTGATACCTGAAGTTTGGGAACAAGTGCGACAAGTGGCTTTGGGATCACCTACAAGAGGACTAACATCATAAAAAAATATTTGAGCCCATAAGGATCTACTAGGTTCAGGTGGAGGAGTAGGTGAAGATGGAGTAATGTCAACAACTAGATTAATACCATCTTTGGAAATGGTAGCATTAGGATCATCATCATCATCATCATCATCATCATCATCATCATCTGAAGGTAGAACATATCTAGAAGAATAACGTGGAAGAAGAGAGGGAGAGGCTTTTGATGGAGAATCCTTTTAAGTAAAGGATTCATCAAACTGAACATCATGATGAAAATGTACTTCTCTAGTGATAGGATCAAACAATTGATAGCCCTTCACATCCTCACAATAGCCAACAAAAATGAAGTGATGACTTTTCTTCTCCATTGCTTTGCGTCAATTATCAGGAATGAATGTCCATGCATCACTGCCAAATACTCTAAAAAGGGTACTCTGGGCTTGACATGAGATCAAGCCTCCTTAGGAGTTTTATTCAGTAGTGCCTTAGAAGGCATACAATTCTAAATATAGTTGGAAAAATTATCAACCTCTGCCCAAAATGTTGGAGGCATGGACCGGGACTAAAGCATGCAATTGGCCATTTCTCGTAAGGTTATATTCTTCCGTTCGACCACAAAATTTTGCTAAGGAGTGTATGGAACTGTATATTGATGAAGAATACCTTGAGTATGAAATAATTCCTTGAATGCTTTGTTAGCACTATATATTGAAAATTTTCAAATTTTAAAACATTGATCTCGTTCCCACGTATTTTGGTTAAAATTTATGTCTTTACTATGTGAAAAGGGTTCAAGATTGGTTAAGCCTTCAGTTTGTCTTATGTCACGGTTAATTGTACAGTTGCACTATCCATTTTAAGTGGTCTTTTAAGTCTGCGAGTGAGTGAGTCATTATTTGGTTTGTTGTCACACAATCATGATCATGTTGGAATTAGACAAGTTTGTTATGCGAGTGAGCGACATGGTGATTAAAAGGGTCATCGTGTAGTCACAGTGTGTGTAAAGAAGTCAAGTCTTTTATCAACGACTGTGTGAGACTATGAGGTTTATTGTTTGTCGCACAATCGTGAAGGTTTTAAGTTGTCACAATTTGGCTCAGTGAGTAAGCGAGCAGTTATTTTAACAAATCACATAGTCATGGTTGTTTTAAGTCATGAACTTTTAGGTCTGTGACTGAGCAAGCATTTTGAAGTCAAGTCGGTCGCTCACTAGCTGAAGTTTTAACTAATGTGTTTTTTGATGTGCGAGTAGGTGATGTAGTATTATTGGGTGATTAAGTATTTCTTGTCACTCAGTCACACTAGAAGCTTTGAAGGATCTGAAATGCGAGTATATGACTAAAATATCATATTCATTATCGTTCACTCACCAATGATTTGCTGTCTAAGTTTTTGGGCTTGTGTGTGCGCGATGAAAAGAAAAGGCAAATTTTCGCTCATTCGCTAATAAACAAAGTTAGGTCAAAAGGGATCAATGAGTATGTGACTTGTGAACTGCTGAAGGATTATTGAAAGATACTCACTCACTCATGGAGGATTCACCCATAAGGAAGTTCAATGCGCGAATGCACGATTATGGGTAATATGAATCATCGCTCACTCGTGAAGGTAAAGAGATAGATTAAAAGGGCATGGCGAGTGTGCGAGAGGAAGGTAATGCATGATCAATCCTAATCATCGCTCACTCACTCAGTTTCAAACATGATGAGCTGGAGGCTGGCGAGTGCGTGATCAAAAAAAGCTTGAGTAATGGATTTGAACTTGCTCACTCGTGCGGGTTTGAAGAAAGTGAAATGTTAAGCAATGAGTCTGCGACTGATAAAAAGAAGTATATCGCCACTCACTTGCACAGATGTAAATGTAACAAGTAAAGGGATAGCGAGTGTGTGATTATTAAAATTATTAAATTGCTATTTAGGTCATTGCTCAGTTGTAAAAGATACAAATCCATACAAAAGAAGACCGCGACTGCGCAACTATTTGTAAAGAAGGGTCTTATCGCTCACTCGCGAGGAAATTTTGAAATACAAATCCAGTACAATGAGTGAGCGACAAGTTGAAAAGTGGATTATTCCCAGGCTATGAATGCAAAAAAGGTAAAAGTGCGTACTCTATTCTAGCAAGGATGAAGGAGTGTAAATCAATGGCAGCATTAGTTTCAGAAATATGATTGTATGACACTACAAGTATGAGAATTTGCATTCAAATGGACAAGATGCCGATTTGATGACTATAAACATGAATGATTGAGCTTGTTTTCTACACAACTCTCATTTTTGCCTTTGCAAATTTCTGAGAAAACAACAGAGTTTATTTTGAGATTGCATTCTAGCAGAAAAGATGAGTCAAGCTACCACCAGTGCAGCCTCACAAGGGTTTGAGAAGAAGAAAGTTGCGATAAAGAAATATGTGGAAGAATTTGCTGAGTTGTTGCCTAGAACATTGAATTCAAAAAATGCCAATTGGGATGAATGGAAGGATAGATGGTGCCAATGCAAAAATCCTGTCACTCCAAGTTTCTCTGGTAATACTTTGTTCCTTTATTTTTGGAATAATAGGGTTAAAACAGTTCCTATTTGCAATCCTTAGGAAAAAAGTATGGAAAAGTTAATTGTGTCTGATGTCTATATTGATATAGGCCTTATAAAGGAAATAGCTAAGAATTATTGCCCAATAGCTAGGGTAATTAGGAAGAAAAACAAAGAAACCCTAATATCTATAGATAGGAGATCAGTAGCAGTGGTCTTTGGAATCACTGGTGCATTATGCACATAAATTGATTTGGAAAAAATACAGGCAGATTACAAGAAGAGAGAACTTGATCAAGAAGTTTGATATGCCTAGATTCATGCCCAGGGTAGATAGAAATTTGGTGAAAGTCCCAGATAATCTTAAACCACCTTTTGATTTATCCATTTTCCACCATTACATAAAATGCACAGTATATGGCTTAACCAGAGTACTGGGTTTTGATGAAGATTCTATAGTGCCCTAGGATGTGCTCATGATGGCCATGAATATCCAGCATCCAGAGGTCAATACAGATTAGGACTATGTGGGATACATAATTGAGGCTATACATGTTGCATTGGTAGAAATATAGTCAGATGCCCCTGTACCAACTTTTAAACATTATTCACATTTAATGTTTATGATTCTATATTTTAATAGGGAGTCCATGGATAATGAGCTTGAATTATTTGATTTGGAGTATGGTGTCAGTGTGCCAATCCAAAGGTGGACCCAGGTATGGGAAAACTCATCTGCAAATTCATCTTTTGTATGTTTCTGTAATTGGATTGTGGATCCAATTTTTGATTTATTGGGAACAAATAGGGAGAGGTTTCCAATTGAGGTTAGAAGAGTTTTAAGACCTTGGAAATTTGTTCAAAATTGGCCAATTACTCACAATTGGGGTGATTTTTTCTTCTTTGACCAAGTTACTGTCGTAAGGGTATATGGTTGTTCACAACCACCTCACATTCTACCTAACTTTAGTCCTCTTAGGGTTGCATTTTTAGAGTTCATTTGGAAAATTACTTGGGTGGACAAGGAGTTTTTAGATGGACACAAAAAGGTACCTTTACCCCTAGGTTATGGGTGGGTTTTGATTTATCTATTGGGAAGAAAGTTTTTGAGCTGATCAATGATTTCTTGAAGTAGTATAGGATGTCCACAACAGTTGTATGGTTCTATGATCCAGAACTATTTATAAAAATAGCCTTGAAGTCTGTGACTCCTTGGCAAAAAATTAGAGATCATGAGCCACTGGATGATGAAGATATTGTGAGGAACAAGTTAGATAAAGTTGAAGTCCAGGAGAGGAGAAGAAAATGGAAAGACCTTCTTAGGGAAGAAGCTAATTGGAAGGAATTAGACAAAACTTTTTCTGGTTTTTTCCTTGACCTCCCATACTTGAAAAGAATGGAAGAGATGCTTAAGTCTTATGACACATTGATGGTGCAAGTACCACAGTTCAGTGCTGAAGATGCACAATCTCAAGGATCTCCTCTTGCTTTTGCATCACATGATCAAGAGAATTTGGAATAACAAGAAGAACAACATCAAGAAGAAGAAGAGGTTGGTGAAGAGGCTACTTCTACTAGAGAGCCACCCAAGAAAAAATAGAAAATAGAGCACAAAAAGGTGCAGGACAGGAAGAGTATGACTAAGGCTGTGATAACAGAGCATGACAAGTACTTTAGGAAGTTAAAACGGCAAATGCAAAAAGAGCCACAAGATGAAGGTCAAGGGGATAATCAAATGGTATTATTTGGAGAAGCTGATGAGAGAGTGATGATGTCAAATGAATTCATGAAAGATGATGAATTCATAAAATCTGAAGAATTCAAGAGCTTTTTGATCAAAATGAAGCAAAAAGATTTAAGAAAAAACATGCTCATAGGTGAAGGGCAGGAAGAAAAGAATGAAGAGATTGTAAAGACACTCTAGGATTATGATCCTGAGAGTGAATAAATCACTGTGGATAAGGACAGATTGTTGGTACAAAATAGTGGGGTATTGTTGATGCCTGGTTGGGACTTACAATCCACATTTATTATAGATCCGATTAGAAGGAAAGAAGACCCTTTGATGAAAAAAAAGGTTGAAATTGATGAGGTATTGAAAGGATCAGGATTTGATTCTAAATCTAAGACTTTATCGATTTGGTCTTTGGCCCCTGCAACATAGAAACCTTTGGTTATGACCATAAGGGAGGAGAAGAGAGCTGATAGAATGATTTGGAATTTGTAGAATACCAGCGATACTGAGATCGCCCAGCTTATGACTCAGGTATCCTTCATGAATATGGAAAAAAATAGAAGACTTGCCAAAAAGATATGAGACAACTTTTATTCAAATGATGGCCTTGGCAAAGAAGCATGAAGAAGTAGTGGTTCATAACCACACCTTGGAGGAGAAAATAGCTAAGTTAAAGGAAGAATTGGAACAAAGTAACAAGAATGTAGCTCCCAAGGAGACATCAAAAGATGAAACAAGTGCTACAGTAGGAACAAAAGAGGATTCAACACTGGCAGAAGGCCAATCTAAAGAGTTGTCACAGGGACAAAATATTGATATTATGTCTATTACGTTGCCTATATTGCAACATTGGATTGATGTTTTAAAGGGAAAAACTGAAGTAGTATACACATTATATGGCTCACTATAGGAAGCCTCAAAGACATTAGCTGAAGCCATGACATTTTTGGGGCCCACTTTCAAGTTTTGGTCAGGAAAAGCCAGAGTGATGGATAAATTGAAGACAATTATCTTGTATAGTGATGAATTTCCTGACAAAGTATCTGACACTATTGAGATAATTAGTGAAATGAATGATACTTATGCTTTCTTCAATGGCAAAGCTGAGCTAATTGGTAACAAGTTGCAGTTATTTGGTGATCAGTGCTCTCCATTAGTTCCAAACATTTATGATGAATTAGGTATGTTAAAACCACAATCAGATTGGAAAGCAGAATTTGATGGATTGTTCAAAAATGAAGAAATAGAGTAGCACCTAGAAAAGAATACCAATGTAGAATATTGCAATGAGTTGATTGATAACCTTTTCAAGGTTGAAATAGATATGACTAAATTTGTTGCTGAGGCCAGAACAACCATAGATGCCAGGTGGACAGAAGCTTTTACCAAGCTAGAGTAGGAGAAGAATTATGATTGGCCTACTGCCAAGGAGGTGAATAGGTGGGAAGCAAAGCTGAAAGGATAAAAAAGATATTTTCAAAGTGCGACAACAAATTTTGTCCAGACTTCGCATATATGCTGCCACCTGTGTTCTGTTTAATTTTGGTTTTTCTATTTGTTGAAAAGGTTGTTGCAAAGATTTTGTAAATATTTCCCATGTAGTCTGTATCTTGTTGCATCCTTAGTTATAAAAGGATTCCAAGACTATTGGGAAAAAGATAGCCATTTTTCATTTTGGGAGGATAAGTTCAAATTGTAAAATTTTGGTTTAAGACCAATATATTTTAAGTAGGGTTTTGAAAGCTTCATAGTTGGATGTAATTACTTTTGATATGAATACAAATGAGATCTATCAATAGTTTATGAAGCATATGATGAGTACTTGTCTTCATTACTGTGTTATGAAATTTATTTAAATTGAATACTCAAGGAATGTTCAATTTATGTGTTTGTTAGGTAGATTTTGGAATTGTCTTAGGGTTCTTTCAAGGAAATATTAAAAACACCTTACGGTTATTTCAGTAAGGTTCAGAGTGTCAAATGAATTTGATGAATTAGTTTATCACATGTGTGAAGGTTGATATGCAAGGTGTATCTATTTTCATTTCAGATCTGTAGTTTTTTTGAAGTTCACATTCATGGAAAAATTGGTTATAAACATTCATAGTGACTCCATGCCCTAGGATAAAGCACTGGTCTATTCTCTATTGGAATAGGTGACTATCACAATGAAATTGATCCTTGTTATTATGCTAGAATCTGCCAAATAAATGTTACATAAAATAATCTCTGTAATTCCATTTTTATCTGCTATAACTACTTTGTGGTTTGATTGTTCTTAGTCAGAAGGGTATTCCCGCCCGAGTTTATGGAGCTCAAAGTGTAGGGAGTTTAATTTTTTATTTATGTTGTTCTATATATTGCTTGATTAGTGTTGTGGGACAAATAGAGGAATCTCATCAAGAGTAATTCATATGTCTGCAAGAAAAGGAACTAACATGCTTGATTGGCATACTCCCCCCACATTATCTATGGGGATATTCTAGAGGAAATATCCTGACTTCTTCTCCAAAAATGAAAGAAAGGTCATGAAATGTTGAAGGACCTCATTCTTGTACTTTAAAAATTACACCCATGTGCGCTTGCATAAGTCATCAATGAAGGTAATCACATACTTGGCCCTTGAAAATGAAGCAGTTAGGAATGACATGAGGTCACTATGCACTAACTCAAGGGGAGTCAAAGATCGTGTCGCCATGCCCTTAGGAAGGGGATCTCGATGATCCTTTCCAAGAACACAACCTGAACAAACTCCATTTGAACAAGAGATCTGAGTTAGACCAATTACCAAGTTCCGTGTGCTCATCTGATAAAGATATCTATAATTCAGGTGCCCAAACCTTTCATGCCAAAGCTTTCTTATAGAATCTGCACAAGAAATAAGGGATGATCCTGAGGAAGAATTAAATCCATGAAACCCATACAAGTAGGCTGCATGATGAACTGTGCATGTAGCAATAACCTTTTAGGATTCTTCATTTCTTTAATAGTCACATTAGTAGGGGAAAACTCAATAATTTTTCCATTACCATGAGTGCAAATATGATAGATGGGGAGAAGATTCTCAGAAATATTAGGAACAAAAAGAACATCATCAATGCTACCATCATGCATATGAACTGAGCCTATCCCTATAACTAGAATCTATGACAAGTTCCCAATAGTAATATGTGAAGTAGGACTATTAGAAAGAGAATCAAGAAGATCAAAAAAATGAGTCATGTGATGTGAAGCACCAAAATCAAGAATCCATTTAGAACTTGTAGATGATGAAGCCTTAGCTAAGAAGGCTTGTCCTTTTCCCAAGGAAGAAGAATTAGGCACTACAATTTTGTGCCTCTTCATAACTTCTTTGAATGCTACTAGCCTTTGAGAGTATGGTGTGTTATTATGCCTGGGTTTTACCCGAAAGGAATAATTATCCTATTTCTTCTTATAGCTAGAAGATGAACCACCCGAGTTAGGAGGAGGAGAAGGAGAAGGAGGTATAGTCTTATGATCACTAGTCACCTTAGGCTTATAGGGAGGCCTATATTGAGGGTTAAATCTGGAAGATGAATATGTCGGTGGCTTCTTCTTATACTTACTCTTGCCTTTAGGAGGTTGAGCCATCAATGCATGACTCTTAGGAAGAGCATCCATTTGAATTAACTTGGCTTGCTCCCTAGTTAATCTATCACAAAAATACCCAAATGAGGGAATCTTACGATCTTCTCCCATAACATCCATAGTGTAATAGAAGGTGGGGGAAAACACTTGGAAAGGACCTCTAAGCTTAGAAAGGATCAAGAAAATACACTCTCGATCTTCTTTGGCAATGAACACAACCTTTCAACTGAGAAAATATGGACTTGAACCATGCAAGAAAATCCTGAATAGAGGGAAATGCATATGGGGAAAGAGAATCAAGTTCAGCTTCTAGCTGCAAGATTTTTAATTGGTTGACTTTACCATACAACCTTGCGAGCTTATCCCACACTTCATTTTGTGTTGTACACTCAACAATGTGAAACAATAGATTATTTGACACATGAAGACCAATGAGTCATGTTGCCTCATCCATTTTGTTTCTATGAACAAATATCTCAAATTCCTTGCTAAACTCGGGTTGGTCAGCTTCCAATAGCTTCCAGAGACTCGAGATTGCAAAAATTGCATCATTTTCAGCTTCCATGTGTGATATATATGTGGGGTGAGAAACTCAATCCTAGGGTTCGACATGTTGTACAAGGCTACACAAAGGATAATATGCAAGACACCCCTCAGAAAAGATACAAATTGATTTTACAATTCCCAGATAATAACTTTGTCCAAGAGAGAAAATAGAAACAACTTGTAGCTTCAAGCTAGGAGATCTATCATAAATGGAAATTTTTTAGAAAATACCTTTGTCAGAGCATAGTTTGTCAAAGCATCTTTGTAGTGATAGTTTGGTTTTAGAAAACTAACTTTAATTACTCCATATGACTCGATTTATCACAAATGCACCAATGGAAAAATGTTGCGAGGCTCATAAATCAATATGAGCCCTTAACAATTATCCATCGCACACAAAAAAAATAATCCTTCCAAGACACCACGAGCCCAAGACAAGGTTTTTGTAGGCCGCTTCAATATGCACACCTCACCATACATGCTACCACTAAAAGTACAGTGGCTCACTGGTTAGGAAAGTAAATACGTGGGCCTCCTTTAAAGATGTCCTTTGGTAGTGTGTCCTTGAGGAGATTTCCAAGATGTGCATTGTATTGAATGACCATTAATTTATCAAACAAAAGGTGAAGACTAAGCAATAAACAAGCCAAAAAATCTACAGGCAACAACATTGCATATTGAGTACGCATGACTCATGGAACACATCTTCCATAGGAGGATCCAGTTCATGGCGACGCAACTGGAAGGTCTTATGCTTGATGCACTCTGATCTAACCAAGAAAAAAAAAAAATAGCTTGAGCATGTGAATGCCAGGGTCTCCAACAATGATCAAATGCATATAAGAATTTCATTTATACATTGCGGGCAATATCCACATGAGCAGATTGAGTTTAAACCCAATAAGCTTGGCACTAAAATAAAATTAGTGAAACCACCACCAACCACGACCAAGATGAGGATGCACAGGGAAAATTCCCATACATGTGAGCCAAAAAGAAGGGTCAATTTTGTTAAGAAAGAAACGGTGCGGAAATGCTTTTTTAATACCAATCTACATGGGAAATAATAAAGAGTTTGAATCTACTTCAGAATATTGAGATAAACAAAAGAAATAAGAACATAGAAAATGTCATGCACACAAGATAAACACAGGAGGCAAAATTTACGTGGGAAACCCTTTCAGGAAAAAAACCCACCACCAAAAAACTTGAGTGTCTTCATTTTATTACAGTAACCAATGATACATACAAACAATAATGTATTTTTACACAAGCTTAGATTGTGTCACAATCAACCTGACTTTACACCACTTTGACACTCTACTATTACATCATTTTAGCCTCCCATTCCTAACGAATCCCACATACATTTATACACTCTATGATTCGTTATAGAATTTGGTATAACAACAATCACTCCATGAAACTGTTACTAGCAGCCTTGGCACTCCTCCAGTTGACGGTCCCTTTGGCAGAAGACACTCCCTTTGCCTCAGAGAATCCCTTAGGCATTGGGTCACTCCCTTCAGCCTCAGTCACACCCTTCACCTCTGACACTCCCTTAAGCATGTAGTCACTCCCTTCAACCTCAGACACCCCCTTCAACATCAAAACATCTCACCGTACACATAGGTGAGCTTGATTTTCATTGTATGTCACACGGTCTACATATCTTACCTCACCATGCTACACTATCAGGAATAATGCATCGTACGGTGGAACCCCTACAATAGACTCATATATGGTGAGTCACCGTACATCTTTGTCACACCCAACAATCTCCCACTTGATGAAGTATGTACTCATATCCATAGAGTTACTTATCATGACCAACAAGAGAAATGTGGACTCCAAAGCCCATCATACTAATACACCATACCTTTGTAAACCAGAGTTTACCATGTGTTTCATTTTGATACCCACAACAGAAAAACATGAATGGTATTATCTTACACATGAAATTTCCCACCTTCTATTATGCCACTACCACTAGACACACATAGAAGCCATCCACAGAGAAAACCACACAACTTGATGCACAGAAGAATCATAATTCTATCTTAACTGATATCACAAGCCACAAGCAATTGGTCCAAAGATAACCACATGAACCAACAATTATCAAAACCATATCTTAAGTAGCATCCACGACAAATGATAATGAATCAAACTATCCATACCTCTAAGGTATATAACAGGAATTCAAAACCAAAAACATATACATACAGTCTCAAGCCTCAAAGCAATATCTGCCACATATACACTAAGAATCTCTCACTACATAGCTAATGTTAGTCTTAAATGAATCCATTCTAAAACATCCCATAGAAGTGCAACAAATTTTTTTTAGCATCAAGAACATCAATTGTACATTAACTATGTACCATGTCCTTCTATGTACACCTCTAAATGCCTCTCGGACTTCCTGCTAAAAACATCAATCGTTCCAACAAATAAATCTCTAATCACAAGAGAAAACAACATCACCACCATATCTAAGTATCCATGAATACATTTAACCAACCAATCCATGCTAACTCTAAATGCAAAACAAAAACTTCATGAAGTTTCAAGCAAATGACCAATGTACTCAATACACATTAACAAAAAAACAAGATCAATGTCAAAGTTCCAACCATGGCCTCAGCAACATAAACATGACAACATGATCTAAAACATCTCAACCAAAGAGATAACATGCTCCATATGAACATGATGACATGTAACTGATTGAATTTTTGAGGATGTTAATTTGATGATCATGCAAGGCATTAAATTAGTTAATGTATTGTATTTTCATTGATGTCAAATTGATATATTTTGTATGGTCATGGAAATACTGCCAAAAGACTTCAAAGAACTAATGAATCAAGGATATGCTATTAGTAATGCATATAAGTCAAGTATTCACTAAGTGACTGTATACATTGACGGAGTGCACACCGACAATCAGAGTAAAAGAGCAAAGTCACATTGTTACCCGATGAGCCAATGAACAACATTACCAATGAGCAAAGTCACAGTGCTGCCCAATGAGAAAAGAACAAAGTAACCCGACGGAAAACACAAGGATGAAGATCCTGATGACAATTGAAGTCACACCGATGGAACAGTCAGTTATCATCGATGACTAACTAAAGTGTTGACCGACAGAATAGAGAGTTTATAAAATGAAAAAATGCTTAGCTGTCAAGATCTATAAATAGACTTAACAAATAATTATCATTGTTTTAATAATCCAGATAAAGCCGAAGATAAGTAATTGATTTAAAGCTGATTTGTCGAGTTGGCAAGAAGATCTCAACGAGATAAAATAGGAGTTTTCTTTAAATCTATTGGCGAGAATTGTGGATCACGCCAAGAATCAAGAAAGTAAAGAAAAGGTAAATCATGTCTATATAGAGACAAACCCAATTTATTTTGAATGGGTGTGTGGGGTGAAAAAGAGAAGAGGAAAGATGCTAAAGAAAATCTGAAGGAGAAGAAAGTCTTCATTCATTCCTGATCAACAAGCTAAGGAAAGAGAAATATTCTGCAGACAACAACAAATAGTGAGACAACATCACAGAGAAGAACAATGTGGAGCAAAGGTATAGAATTGATTATATTGATCAGCAAGGTAATGCACTTACAATAGATCTGAAAATATGCAATTGAGTTGTATGTATGAACAAATTATTAATGTTTTAGTTTAACCATTGAAGCATCAAGTCTCTTAACCGAGTAGGACTTAAAAGTCTTTTACAATCGAGATACATCCCAAGGAGTATCAAAAAGTTTGATCATGAAAGTAGCATTGGATATGCCTGATACCTATTGACAGGCCAAGTGAGTGTTTGATCAAGGATGATAGCATTAGATGCCAGATACAAGGTCACAAACTATCTTTTAAATCCTCTAACAAGGTCACACCTAGCAGTGTGTTTGTAACCTTTAACAGGGTTGGCTCCTAACAGAGCTCACTTCAGAAGAGTGAAAATTTGGGGTACCGGTCCCAGTGGTTTTTCCCTTAACAGGGTTTCCACGTTAAAAATCCATGTGTTATGTGTTTATGTCTTATTACTTTACTGTTTTACATTTCACATATGCAATTATGGATTTATCGGTATACTCTGCATATTTACTATGTTTTGGTAAATAGTTGACTACTTATCGGTAATCATACAGAAGAGAGATAAACAAAGCAATCCGACATGTAGAAAATTGATATAAGTATTTTAAGGCATTTATCTTGTACGACAGAAGATAACTAGAGACATAATTTGTGGTTATAAGTTTTAAGGGTTGATTTAAGGATTAATTTTTGAGGCCACTTATTCACCCCCTCTCAATTATTACTAACAATTAGTATCAGAGCTTGTGTGCTTACAAGGAAGGTTTCAAGACCTAAGCTAAAGATCACAAGATGAACAACTGAGATGTGCCCAAGTTGAACAAAGATAATTTTGCTTCATGGCAGAGCAGAATAAGACTCCACTTATCAGGTATTGTAAATGATGTCACTCAATACTTAGATACTGAATATGTGTTGCCCATAGGAGCACCAACAGTGGAACAAATGAGAGAGAAGCATGAGAACAATTGCATGATGATAGAGCTTGCTGCCTCACTCTCTGATGCTGAGTTTGAAGATGTCAAAACCTGAAAGACTGCGAAGTAGATGTGGGACAAATTGATGCTTGTACATGGTGGTGACAAGAATGTTTTGAGAGCCAAGGCAGAAAGCCTTAGAGGAAAGTTTGACGATCTCAAAATGAAAGAAGGTGAAAACATCACATAATACAACACAAGAATCAAAGAGGTAGTCAATGCTATCTGAGGAGTTGGAGGTGTACTAGAAGAAGATACAATGGTAAGTAAAATTCTAAGAACCTTAATACCTACTTATGCTATTAGAGTATCTGCCATTCAAGAAATGAGAGCAGTAGAAAATAGCAATGTTACTCTAGATAGTTTGATTGGAAGACCGATTTCATTTGAAATGAAAAACTTTGATAATAGTGTCTTACCAAACATAGAGTCTGCATTCAAAACTTCTATGAGAATAAGTAAATAAAATCATAAACACACTATGAGAAAAGATAGTGATAGTGAAAGTGAAGAAGAAGATCTTGATGAAATTGAAGCACTTATGGCTAGAAGAATGAAGAGAGGCAAAGGTAAATTACCACTTGTTTGTTTAATTTTAAAGAGATTGGACACTTTGCTGCAAGATGTCCAAACAGAAGAAAAGATGACAGAAGTAATGACAGATCATTTGAAAAGAAGTCTGATAGAGGTGATTATAGAAGCTCCCGACAATTAGAAATAAGAGATTTCTGAGACTATAAGGACAAAGGAAATAAGCCAAGTTACCTAGAAAAATGCAAAGATGATGATACTGACACCGAATCTAAGGAAGACATCGAGATGGTGTTTGTGGCAGTAAAAGATGATTCAGATGATGATGAAGAAAGGTATGTAGAAACTACACTCATATCTAAAGTTAGTAAAAATCATTTCTAGATCATAGATAGTGGCTGAAATCACCATATGACCGGTGATAAACAAAATTTTGAGACTTTTGAATACTATAAAGGTGGTTTTTTAAGAATGGGTAATGATACACCTTGTCCAGTTGAAGTTACAGGAACCATAATGTTGAATAACCAGATAAAATGTGAAAATGCTTATTGGGTAAATGGATCGAATTATAATCTATTGAGTGATTCTCAGTTGAATAAGTCAGGTCACAAAGTAGCATTTGAAAATAAGAAGGCAAAGATCTTCAATAAATTAGGAAATCTGATTGGTACCGGTGAGCAGACAAAAGGTAACTTATTCTATCTGAATGATACTGAAACCACTTGTTTGATTGCTACAAACGAAGACATATGGTTGTGGCACAAAATATTGTGTCATGTGAACTTTGACAACATGATAAAGATTAGCAAAAAGAGAAATGTCAGAGGCTTATAGACGATGAGCAAGCCCGACAACATCATGTGTAAGAATTGTTAAAAAGGTAAGATGGAAAAGTCTAGTTTCAAAATCAAAACCCATACATTTGATTCCATTCTAGAATTAGTCCATACTGATTAATGTGGACCTATGAGGACAAAGAGTTATTATGGAGATAGATATTTTATTCTCTTTGTTGATGATTACTCTAGAATGATGACATTAATGTTTCTAAAAGATAAACCAAAAGCATTTAAGATGTTTAAATGGTACAAGGCAATGGTTGAAAAACAAAGTGGTAAAGAATTGAAATGCTTAAGATCAGATAGAGGAGGGGAATTTATTTCAGATGAATTCAATAACTTTTGTAATGAGCATGGAATAAAAAGACAGGTCTCTGCACCAAGAACACTACAACAGAATGGAATTGCTAAAAGAAGGAACATATCCATAGTTGATTATGCAAGGACACTGATGATAGAGAAAGGCATCACCAAAATCTTCTAGAGAGAAGCGGTCAGTACTACTGTTTACACATTAAACAGAGTACAATTGAAGAAAGACACCAAAAAGACACCTTATGAGCTTTGGTATGGATACACACCCGATGTGAGTTATTTCAAAATTTTTGGTAGTTAATGTTATTGTTCAGGATTAGAATTGTCACCCTAACTCAGGCATTAGGGCTACACGACAATTCCATCCTCACAATGGAAACCTCCTCTAGCTGTAGGTATACTATGTCTAAGAAGGAGTCTCTGGATTCTAGGCCGGTTCCTATTGAATTTAGGATATCACCTCCTGATTTGTAACTTAATGGGAAAAGGGAAGAAGGATTTAAAATTGAATGGGAAATGGGGTGATACACCAAGAATGGATTCAGACTTTTGATGGAAAGATAAAATAGTAAATCCACCTCATACATCAAAGGTTTAATACTTCAAATCTCTGTCCAACATATAGGATAACAGATTTCACTACTAGGGTTAAACCAGAAATAGCTCAAATAGTTAGCAAACATAGACTTTCATACAAGGTTTAAAATAATTGATTACCCTAGGAAGGAATATAAATGCACTCACTTCTCTTGGATAACAATGAAAATAACACTTGCAAAGAAAGATGAAATAGGATCATAGAATCAAACCTCCACATGTATGAGCCAATGAAACATCTGCTTTATTCTTCACCAAAATCTGACAAAATGTGATTACAAACATAAATCCAAGGCAAGGAACAATAAGCTCACTTTGCCTTCTTTTCTAAATTCTGCAACCCCAATGGATACAAAAATGCCTAAAAAGGGCTATAGGAACAAGATAGTTCACTGAAAGCACCTCTTTTCTGAATTTGAACCCTTAACAATGAAGTAGAAGGTCCACTAAATAGCCCACATGGCTAATCTCAAAAATGAGATCTCCCTCCAAAAAAGAACTCCAAAACATAAAGATCATCCCTAAATCAAAGGCCTAAACAATGCCTACAAATCAGCCCCCCAAAATTTAAGCTCAATCCCTAGTTTTAAGGCATAATTGATGCCAAAAATTAAGCCTTTGAGGCT
>MU227853.1:3066148-3083572 GCA_018584345.1 Thuja plicata
ACACTGTCTTTTCATTATTTTCTGTTATGCACATTTGATAATACTATTTTACTCTTCTGACATCTGTATATTGGCATTAATAGTGTTGCAATTCCATAACAACTTGTATGCACCCTGTAGCAACTGTCATATACTGCATCTCATATGCACACAAATCACATCTGATATCTTTTTGTACATTAATGTTGAAATCTGCATTTGAACATTTCTTTCTTTCCTGCACATTGAACATCTAGCATTATTTCATTCTTTAATAATGCATATTTGTGAAGTTCGAGCACGGGCTCGTGACACTCACTGCATCTTTCAAATATAGCACATGATTTCATAAGGATATGTTTTTCTGATATTATTATTTTGTCAATGCAAATGCCTATCTTGCTATCACATTGATATCATCAGTAAATATGTAGTTCAAGGAGTTTGAATGATGCATGGTATCTTTTAGGCTTTTATGTATTGCTTAGATCCAATTGGATCTAATGTCTCTTTCACACCATGATGTAGGATATAAGACCACAGAAGACCTAGGATTGAGGACAAACAAAGACAAGACAGGACATGAAAGACTTCAGATGATGCAGATGAACCACTCCAGAAACTAGAAGACCTCTTAAAGGCAATACATAGACCCTAGACTTCATCCTGCTTCTCTTTTACTTTCTTTTCTGCATATGTACTCTGAGTTTTAGTATGCAAGATGTGACCTTGAAGGAACACTTTTCTAATACATTCAGTATGAATGCACAATGTAATGATTGTTTATGAATATGAAAGTGTGAATTTGATCAAAACTTAGAGTACAAATAAAATCTGATAATATGAATGTAATAGTAATGTATTCATATATATTTGCTGAACAGTAATGTTAAAGAGATGTTTCTTTATGCAAATTTTTAACTGTAATGACTACTATCCCGTATGTGAAAAATTTGGGTAACAGTTATATCTTAAAAGATGATTGAAATGGAAAACTTGACTCCAAGAGTGATGAAGGAATATTTCTAGGATATTCCACCAAGAGCAAGGCTTATAAATGTCTAAATAAAGCCTCTAACAAAATTGTTGAAAGTGCAAATGTAAAGATAGATGAATTTGCAGAGAAGAATGAAAAGGAAAGCACTAAAGAACTAGAGGACTACAATAGGTTTTCTTGCAATGAGGAACCTGATACTCTACCCGACCAACAATATAGAGCTCCTGAGCAACAGATCATTGCACTTGAGCATTAGGCTACAAATACTAATGATCATAATATTTCTCAAGATGATGCACAAAGTGATGGAGAACATAATAATGATGATCAAGCTGATAAACAAAGAGCTGAACCTGTACTTGCAAGATATGTCAGAAAGAACCATCCACAGAACTAGATCATTAGAGACAAGAAGGCTGGTATGAGAACTAGAAGTAAGTCTCTAATTACAAGGTGTCGTATTTGTGATTATGAGCCAAAATATGTCAATGCTGCACTTGATAATGATGAATGGATAAGTGCTATGAATGAAGAGATTGAGTAGATAGAGAAGAAAAAGAGATGGGCACTTGTACCAAGGCCAGATGACAAGAATGTCATCGGTATAAAATGGATATTCAGGAATAAAATGAATGATAATGGAGAAGTCACCAGGAATAAAGAAAGACTAGTATGCAAGGGGTATGCACAAGAAGAAGGGATTGACTATGAAGAGACCTTTGTACCCGTTGCTAGGCTAGAAGGAGTGAGAATATTACTTGCTTATGCTGCATGTAAAGGATTCAAGGTATATCAAATGGATGTCAAGGCTGCATTCCTAAATGGAATACTTGAAGAAGAGGTATACATTGAACAAATAGAAGGGTTTGTTGATCCAGACAAGATGGACATGGTATGTAGACTACACAAAGCCCTGTATGGATTAAAACAAGCACCCCAAGCCTGGTATGAAATAATTCATTCCTATCTTATAAGTATTGGATTTGTAAGGACTAGTGAAAATAATAATCTTTATTTGAAGGAAGATACTGATGCTAACATTTTGATTGCTGAGATATTTGTTGATGATATCATATTTGGAGGAAATGATATGATATGCAAATCATTTGCAAATAAAATGAGAAAAGAGTTTGAGATGTCTATGTTTGGAGAGATCAAGTTATTTCTTGGTTTGCAGATCATGCAACAAGATGAAGGTATTTTCATTACATAATCCAAATACATCAAAGAAGTAATGAAAATATTCAAGATGGAAGAGTCCAAACTAGTTGGATCACTAATGGAAACTAGATGCAAGCTGACAAAGGAAGACAAGTCATTAGAGGTAAATCAGACTTTTAACAGATCAATGATTGGGAAACTCATGTATGTTGTACATACTAGACTAGATATTGCACATGCAGTAGGAATAGTTTCTAGATTTTCTGCTAATCCCAGGGAATCACATATGACTGCTATGAAAAGAATCCTAAGATATCTAAAGAATACTGAGGAATATAGCTTATGGTATAGAAGAGAAGGAAAATTTGAACTTAAAGTCTTTACTAAGACTGATTGGGCTAGAAATATTGATGACCAAAAGAGCACAACTGGAGGAGCATTCTTTATGGGTGACAAACTTGTCACATGGATCAACAAGAAGCAAGGATGCATCTCTCAGTCTACTGCACAAGCAAAGTATGTTGCTGCTACTGAAAATTGCTCAAATATTGCATGGATCAAATAGTTACTGGAAGGTATGCATATGAAAATTCTTGAACCAGTAATTATCTATTGTGATAATACAAGTGCAATAAACATTTCCAAGAATTCAGTCATGCATGCTAAAACAAAGCATATTGCCATCAAGTATTATTATTTGAGAGAACAAGTTTAGGAAAAAAAGGTGATACTTGAGTATGTGCAATCAAAGGAATAATTTCCTGATATCTTCACCAAGCCACTGCCCAAGGATGCATTTGAATACTTGAGAAAGAGACTAGGGGTCAGACCCTTGTCTATTGGTCAGTAAGATGACTAGAAGGCTGCATCAGCCTATATATTATTAGAATATCATTCATGTTGATGCAAGCATTGAGATGGACTTCAAAGATACATCTATACACATCAAGGTATTTATCTTCTCCAAGCACAAAAGTTATTATCGATGGATTGGGAAATTCAAGGAATATATTATGGATAGAAAGGATCCGTTTGACATTACTGTCAAATAAAAATTTGTTTGAAAAGATGTTTGTTTCGCATTGTTGTCAAAGGGAGAGAGATATCTCATTATCATACTGATAAAGGGAGAGATTATATCCATCAAAGGACTCAAAGGGAGACATGTAACAAGAATGGGAGAGTACACACAAAGGAAAATAATTGCTAACAAGAAACAATCAAAAGAAAGGAGAACAATCAAAGGGAGAGAGTTTGAAATAGAAGGAGAAAACATCACATCAGAGAAAGAAAGATTCTACATCTATCTAGTGAAGGGATTGAAAACAAAAAGAAAGCGGCAAGAATCAAATCAAAGCTATTTGAGCTTACTGAAAGCCAAACATTTGTAATAAGTTACATTAGGAAAGCTTGATGAAACATTATATTTCATATTGTATTAGTAATAGTATAGTATGATAATGTAGTATGTTTCCATCAATGCCAAAGGGAGAGATTGATGACATGTAACTGATTGAATGTTTGAGGATGTTAAGTTGATGATCATGCAAGGAATTAAATCAGTTAATGTATTGTATTGTCATTGATGTTAACTTGATATATTCTATATGGTCATGGAAATACTGCCAAAAGACTTCAAAGAACTAATGAATCAAGGCTATGCTATCAGTAATGCATATAAGTCAAGTATTCAATAAGTGATTGTATACATCGACAGAGTGCACGCCAACGGTTAGAGTAAAAGAGTAAAGTCACAATGTTACCCAATGAGCTAATGAATAGTATTATCGATGAACAAAGTCACAGTGTTTCCCAACAAGAAAAGAACAAAGTAACCTGATGGAAAGAATTATAGTGTTGGCCAACGGAAAAGACAAGGACAAAGATCCCAATGACAACTGAAGTCATACCGACGGAACAATCAGTTATCACTGATGACTATTTGAAGTGTTGACCGACATAACAGAGAGTTTAGAAAATGACAAAATGATTAGTTATCAAGAGCTATAAATAGACTTAACAGATACTTATCATTGTCTTAATCATCTAGATAAAGCCAGAGATAAGTAATTGATTTAAAGCTGATTTTCCAGTGGGCAAGAATATCTCAATGAGATAAAACAAGAGTTTTCTTTAAATCTATTGGCGAGAATTGTGGATCATGCCAAGAATCAAGAAAGTAAAGAAAAGGTAAATCATATCTATATAGAGACAAACCCAATTCATTTTGAATGGGTGTGTGGGGTGAAAAAGAGAAGAGGAAAGATGCTAAAGAAAATCTAAAGGAGAAGAAAGTCTTCATTCAGTCCTGATCAACAAGCTGAGGAAAGAGAAAGATTCTGCAGACACCGACGAACAATGAGACAACATCATAGAGCATAATAGGGTGGAGAAAAGGTATAGAGTTGATTATATTGATTAGAGAGGTAATCCACTTACAATAGATATGAAAATATGCAATTGAGTTGTATGTATGAACAAAACATTAATGTTTCAATTTAACCATTGAAGCATCAATTCTCTTAACCGAGTAGAACTTATAAGTCTTTTACAATTGAGATACATCCCAAGGAGCATCAAAAAGTTTGATCATGAAAGTAGCAGTGGATATACCCAATACCTATTGACAGGCCAAGTGAGTGTTTGATCAAGGATGGTAGCATTAGATGCCAGATATTAGGTGACAAACTATCTTTTAAATCCTATAACAAGGTCACACCTAACAGTGTGTTTGTAACCTTTAACAGGGTTGGCTCCTAACAGAGCTCACTTCAGAAGAGTGAAAATTTTGGGTATCGGTCCCAGTGGTTTTTCCCTTAACAGGGTTTCCACATTAAAAATCCATGTGTTATGTGTTTATGTCTTATTACTTTAGTGTTTTACATTTCACAAATGTAATTCTAGATTTATCGGTATACTCTACATATTTACTGTGTTTTGGTAAATAGTTGACTGCTTATCGGTAATCATACAGAAGAGAGATTAACAAAGCAATCTGACAAGTATAAAAATTGATATAAGTATTTCAAGGCATTCATCTTGTAGGACAGAAGATAACTAGAGACACAATTTGTGGTTATAAGTTTTAAGGGTTGATTTAAGGATTAATTTTTGAGGCCACTGATTCACCCCCCTCTCAGTTATTACTAACAAAACATAACATAACATGTCAAATGAAAACGTAATTCACACCTTTATCAAAGAACCTATTGAGCCCTCAAGATGTCAACATCTCTAGTCACATGAAGATAAATATCTCCAAATAATAATTCAACAAATGTGAAAATATCCTTATTAGGATCTAAGACACCTTCCAACATCTGCAATACTAATGAAGATTATTTTCTAACATAAGAACCTACATCACTGCCAACAAATCCCACTAAAATGTGGTGTCAAGTCACACATGGAATTGCAACAAACATCTTACACACGAAGATCAAATTAATCTAATAGTCATCATTAGATGGCCAATTAGCCAAAGTAGCACTACGAGCATCTTCATCATCACTCTGAGAAGAATCTAAATACAAATAACTCTTCATTTTCTTCTTCTTCTTCTTCTTCTTCTTCTTCTTCTTCTTCTTCTTCTTCTTCTCTTTGTAATCCTTTCAGATATGACTAGCCTGTCCACAGTTCCAACACTTCACTTTGGACTTGGTTCTAGAATATTCAGACTTAATGTCCTTATTTTTGTCCTTCCATCTATCTTGAATGACGAGATCCTCTATAGCCACCTAAAAATACTTCCTCCACATCTCCTTCGATAGAAGTGAAACAACTACTTCATCCATTTTAAATCAGTTGGTAGTACTTCTGATGGCCATCATAAGGTGATCCCATGAATCAGATAACGAGTACAGTAATAACATGCAACACTCTTCTTCACCAACAACCACACCAATAGATGTTAGTTGTGCAATCACCATATTGAACGCATTTAGATGATCTTCCACATCTGTTCCTCTATCCATCTTTAGAGAGTACAACTTATTTCTTAGGAAGAGCTTGTTTACCAAGGATTTTCCTTGACAAATATCTCCCAACTTCTTCCACAAAGAACATGCAAATTTCTCAGAGGGGGGGGGGGGGGGGGGGGGGGGAGGTGAATCAGTTAGAATCATTTTCCTCACAAATTATCCTACAGTCCCAAATTCCTCTAGATTTATATCAAAACAAATTCAAATATATAATTCAACTCGGTGAAAATGTATTCTGTAATCTCAAACTTTCATCAAT
The DNA here is from genome assembly GCA_018584345.1 of Thuja plicata. Taxonomy (NCBI): domain Eukaryota; kingdom Viridiplantae; phylum Streptophyta; class Pinopsida; order Cupressales; family Cupressaceae; genus Thuja; species Thuja plicata. The sequence goes on from MU227853.1 coordinate 3,072,525, forward strand.
AGTGTTTACTGAGTATCAATAAATTAATATTGTGGTTACTGATCTAGGTCAATAAAGTAAAGTGTAAAGTAAAATAACAATCCACAACATTCATGCACATTGACACAAATTTTTAACATGGAAACCTTGCTAAGGGAAAAAAACCACTTGGGACCGGTAATCCAAAATATTTTCACTCTTCTGAAGTGAGCTCTTTAAAGAGCCAACCTTGTTAAAGGTTACAATGCACACTGTTAAATGTGACCTAGTTAGAGAATTTAAAACTAATATTTCTCTCTTGACCATGAATTCACTATGGGGTCAACAAGAAAACACTCAACATTCATTTGAATGTCATAATAAATACTTTCACTCTCCTACTCGGTTAAGAGATTTATCTGTAACAATGGTTAAACTGATACAGTAATGATCTGATTCAAATACAACTCTGATTTACAAATTTGCAGATCTATGCTAAGTACATAATACCTCTGATCAATTTTTTAACTTCAGTTCATCTCATACTTCATACTTGTTCTGCTTGGTAATTCTCTTTCCTCTATTTTCTCAGTGATATCTGTAGAAAATGCTCGGTTCTATCTTTAACCAATTTGATCAGTCATGCATAAAATTCGCATGTGTGCATCATAACATCATTTTATTCAAAATGAATCTCTTATCTCTTATATAGACATCATGTCTCATTTAATTTCCATCTTTTAGATTTTTTTGCTTAATGTCCATCGTTGATTTTCTCACTTGATCCATCCTTGACATTTGTGTTAAAAGCACATTTCAATCTTTGTCGTATGATCTTCCTTGAATTTTAATAACCGTTTGATCAAAATAACTTTTTTTTAAATCTTTTACCTCGAAATCATTAATTTCCAGCTCAACATTCTATTCAGCCTTGGTTTGATTAAATTGATCGGTCAATACCTTATTGTGTCGGCGATCTCTAACTCAGTTATCACTGTGCTCGACATACACTATGTTTTACTCGGTGTATACAAAACTCTTCATTTTCTGACCACATAAACATTGTTTGTTCCAGATCTTCAATCCATAACAAATGTTTTCCACTATAATAATACTCAAATAAGTTGACATCAATGACAATACATTAACTGATAATGTTTATCATCACATCTGCAATTTGGTTGAATATCAACAAATGAATTCAAACATACAATCAGTTGTAGTTCATCAATATCTCCCTTTGGCATTAATGACAACACAATATGAAATATGCAATATAAAAATATGCCATACAAAAAATACCAATCTTCTGTTCTATAACTGCAACAATTCTGTAGTTCTTCCTAGCGTGAATATATAAATTGTTTCAGTATAAAGACTCACCATGCAGACTCTCCCTAGAGTTGAATTTTCTGTTGTTGAATCTCTTTGTAGATCATATATTTCTCTCCTTTTCACTTTTCTCCCTTTAGTGGGTAGATAGTTCATTGATCATCTCTCTCTTTGTATTTCATGAATTTCTCTCCCTTTGACAACAATGCCAAAAATAAATATACAGCTCTTCAATAGCCAAATAAAATATCTCCGATGTTCGGTGCAGTAGGTACCTTTTAGTGTACTGATATGTCTATGTTAGTCCAGTTCATCTTTGCATCAACATGATTGATATTCTAATTTCTTGTTGGTTGATGCAACCTCCTACCTAGCTCAGTTACCAATAGACAAGGGACGAACCCCTAGTCCACCTCTCAAGTACTCAAATGTATCCTTCGGTAAGGCTTTACTAAATATGTCTACAAGTTATTATTTTGATTGTACATATTCTAGTATTACTTGTTTATCTTGTACTTGTTCCCTCAAGTAGTGACATTTGAAAGATATGTGCTTTGTCTTTGCATGCAGCACATGATTCTTTGAAATATTAATAGCACTTGTATTATCATAGTAAATTAATATTGGGTCAGTGATCTCTTTATTCATTCCTTTTAATATTTTTTTGATCCATGCAATGTTTGAAAAATTTGTAGCACAAACAACATACTCTGCTTCTGCAGTTGACTGAGATATGCATCCTTTCTTCTTGCTTATCCAAGTAACTAATCTTTCTCCAATAAATATTTCTCCACCAGTAGTGCTCTTTCTATCATCTATGTTCCCAGCCCAATCAACATCAGTATAAAATTTCAGTTTGAACTTCCCATCTCTTGTGTACCATAGTCCATAGTCCTCAGTATTCTTCAAATATCTAAAATTTTTGTTTACAACAGTCATATGTGATTCTCTGGGATTAGAAGAAAGTCTTGCAACTATTCCAACTGCATGTGCTATGTCAGGTCTTATGTGTACAACATACATAAATTTACCAATCATAGATAATAGAAAGTCTGATTTACCTCAGGCGTGTTGTCTTATTTTGTCAATTTGCATCCTGTCACCATAGGTGTTCCGACTGGTTTTGATTCTTCCATTCTAAATGTTTTTAGTACTTCTTTGATGTATTTTGCTTGAGTAATGTAGATACCTGCAGTCTATTGTAAAATTTGCAATCCAAGAAAAAATTTGATCTCTCCAAATATTGACATTTCAAAAATTTTCCTCATTTCATCAACAAATGAAGTGCATAGGTTATCATTACCTCCAAATATAATATCATCAACAAATATTTCAGCAATAAGTGTCTTATCATAATTTCCTCCTTTTAAATACAAATTGTTGTTATCACTTGTTATCACTCTTTCTAATAAATCCAATACTTATAAGATAAGAATGTAATCTTTCATACCATGCTCTCGATGCTTGTTTCAATCCATATAAAGCTTTGTGTAACTTACATACTATTTTTTTCTGATCAGGATCAACAAATCCTTTAGGTTGTTCAATATATACCTCTTCTTCTAGTATTCCATTCAAAAATGTAGACTTAACATCCATCTAATATACCTTGAATCCTTTATATGCAGCGTATGCAAGTAATATTCTTACTCTTTCAAGTCTATCAATGGGTGAAAAAGTTTCTCCATAGTCAATTCCTTCTTCTTGTGCATACCCTTTGCAAACTAATCTAGCTTTATTTCTGGTTACATCCCCATTTTCATTTAGTTTGTTTCTAAATATCTATTTGGTGTCAATGACATTTTTATCACTCGGTCTCAGTACTAATGTCTATGTCTAATTTTTCTGTATCTATTCAATTTCCTCATTCATAGCATTAATCCATTCTTCATTTTCTAATGCATCTCTAACATTCTTAGGCTCAAATCCACAAATTAAATAAGTGTTATCTGTCAACTTACTTCTTGTCATCACGTCCGCTCTTTTATCTCCAATAATATAATTTTGTGGATGATGTCTTCTCACATATTTATCAAGTTTAGGTTCAACTCTCTGCTCTTCATTGTCTTCTCCTATAGGTTCTTTGTGTTCTTGTTCATGATCTTCAATTTTAGCATATTCCTGATTTTTAGTCTATGCTACCTGTTGCCCCATGACATTACCCTGTTGCATGGCAATGTCAGGCATCTGCATTGGTATAGTATTAGGTTCTTCCATGTAGACAAATCTAGTGTAATATTCTAGTTCTTTTATGCTGTCCTCATCATTTTGCTCAACAAATTCATCAAATTTCACATTTGCACTCTCATTTATTTTGTTAGATATCTTGTTCAAACATTTTTAAGCTTTACTCTTAGTAGAATATCCAAGAAATATTCCTTCTTCACTTTTTGAATCAAATTTACCATTTCGATCATCTTTCAGAATATAGCAACGACTACCAAATATTCTAAAATAGCTCACATTAGGTGTATAACCATACCATAGCTCATAAGGTTTTTTGTTTGAATCTTTCTTCAGTTGGAATTGGTTCAGTGTGTAAACAATTGTACTTACTACTTCTCTCCAATATCTTTGTGCAACATTCTTTTCAATCATGAGTGTTCTGGCACAATCAACAATTTATCTATTTCTTCTTTCAACAATTCTATTTTGCTGTGGTGTCCTCAGTGCAGAAACCTATCTTTTGATACCATAATCATTACAAAATTTAGTGAAATCATAAAAAATAAGTTCACCTCCTCTATCAGATCTCAAACAATTCAGATCTCTGCCAATTTCTTTTTCCACTTTAGCTTTATACCATTTAAACATCTTAAATGCTTCAGATTTTTCTTTTAGGAACACGACTGTCATCATCCTAGAGTAGTCATCAACAAATAAAATAAAGTATCTGTCCCCATAATAGCTCTATGTTCTCATTGGTCCACATAGGTCTGTATGAACTAACTCCAAAATATCATAAGATGAAAAATTCTTGCTCTTGAAAGTAGATTTTGACATTTTTCCCATTTGAAATTTTTTGCACATTACATGGTCTAGTTTAGATAATCTCGGTAAGCCTCTAAATTTTCTCTTCTTACTAATCTTAACCATGTAGTAAAAATTTACATGACAAAGTATTTTATGCCATAACCATATATCTTCATTTTTTTCCAATAAGCAAGTAGTTTCAGCAGTGTCAAGGTAGAATAGGTTACCTTTAGATTGTTCACCAGTGTCGATCAATTTTCCAGTTCCATCATAGATTCTAGCTTTTTTGTTTTAAAATGCAACTCGATGACCTGTGTTATTCAATTGTGAAACAATCAACATATTATAGTTAAGTCCTTTTACCCAATATGCATTTTCACATTTGATTTGATTGTTCAACATAATAGTACATTTTCCTTTCACTTGACAAGGTGCATCATTTCCCATTCTTACAGATCCACCATCATAATATTCAAGAAATTCAAATTATCCTTTATCTCCAGTCCTCTGATGTGTACAACCACTATCAATAACCCACATATCACATGTTTACTAACTTTAGAGATAAGGGATGTTTCTACATACCTTTCATCTTCATCTGAATCATCCTTCAAAGCTACAAACACTGTCTCAATATCTTCATCGCTATCAAAACCACTGCCATTATCTTTATCTTCAACAATGTAACAAGCTTTCTTACCTTTATCTTTGTAATCTTGGTTATCTCTTCTATCACATTGTCGGTTGCTTCTATAGTCTCGGTCATCCTTTCTGTCATTAGATCTATTATTTCTATCATCATTCTTTCTGTTAGGGCATCTTGTAGCAAAATGGCCAATCTCTTTACAGTTAAAACATATCAAAGGTAGTTTACCTTTATATCTTCCTTTACCTTTTTGCAATCTTCTAACCATTAAAGATTCAAGTTCATCTAGTTCCTTTTCATCACTATCACTGTCACTATTATTTTTGATTATGTGTTTTCTACTAGATTTACCAATTTTCAAAGTAGACATAAATGTGGATTCCATAGATTGTACAATACTGTTATCAAAGTTATTCAGCTCAAAATAAATCAATCTTCCAACAAGACTATCAACAATAATGTTATTTCCAAGTGCAACTCTCATTTCATGTATTGCAAAGACTCTTATAGAATAAATAAGCAATAGAGTTCTAAGAATCTTACTCAATTGTGTCTTCATCAATGGCTCTACTAGATCCTCGAATAGCATTCACAACTTCCTTAAGTCAGGTATTGTACTATGTTATGTTCTCACCTTCCTTCATTCTCATATCATCAAATTTTCCATGAAGACTTTCAACTTTGGCTCTCAATACATTTACATCTCCTCCATAAAGTAGTGTAAGCTGATCCCACAATTTCTTGGCAGTTGTACATGTCTTGATATCCTCAAATTCTGCACCAGTAAGTGAAGAAGAAATCTCCACCATGATAAGGTTATGTTTATGTTTCTCTTTCATCTAATTTATAGTTAAAGGTCCATAAGGTAGAATGAATTCATTATCCAAATAATCTGCAATGTTGTCTCCAATCCCTGATAGGTATAGTCTCATTCTTCTTTTCCATGTCGAGAAGTCATGCTTATTCACCTTTGGTGCATCTCTCTTATACATCTTGTGATCTTTAGCTTAAGTCCTTTAAAACTTTCTTCTAAGCACTGTATGCTCTGATACCAATTTTTAGAATAACCGAGAGGGGGGCTGAATCAGTTAGAATTAGTTTCCTCACAAATTATCCAACAGTCCCAAATTCCTCTAGATGTATATCAAAACAAATTCAAATATATAATTCAACTCGGTGAAAATGTATTCTGTAATCTCAAACTTTCATCAATAGTGTTTATCGAGTATCAGTAAATTAATATTGTGATTACCGATCTAGGTCAATAAAGTAAAGTGTAAAGTAAAATAACAATCCACAACATTCATGCACATTGACACAGATTTTTAATGTGGAAATCCTGCTAAGGGAAAAACCACCTGGGACCAGTAACCCAAAATATTTTCACTCTTCTGAAGTGAGCTCGGTGAAGAGCCAACCTTGTTAAAGGTTACAATGCACACTGTTAAATGTGATCTGGTTAGAGGATTTAAAACTAACAGTTCTCTCTTGACAATGCATTCACTATGGGGTCAAAAAGAAAAGACTCAACACTCATTTGAATGTCATAATAAAGACTTTCACCATCCTACTCAGTTAAGATATTTATCTGTAACAATGGTTAAACTGATACAATAATGATCTGATTCAAATACAACTCTGATTTGTCAAATCTATGCTAAGTACATAATACCTCTGATCAATTTTTTCACTTTAGTTCATGTCATACTTCATACTTGTTCTCCTCGATAATGCTCTTTCCTCTGTTTTCTCGGTGATGTCTGCAGAAAATGCTCGGTTCTATCTTTAACCAGTTTGATCAGTCATGCATAAAAATTGCATGTGTATCTCATAGCATCATGTTATTCAAAATGAATCTCTTGTCTCTTATATATAAATCATGTCTCATTTAATTTCCATCCTTTAGATTTTGTCGCTTAATCTCCATCGTTGATTTTCCCGCTTGATCCATCCTTGACAGTTGTGTTAAAAATACGGTTCAATCTTTGTCATCTGATCTTCCTTGAATTTTAATAACCGTTTGAGCAAAATAACAAACTTTATCTTTTACATGAAAATATCAATTGCTAGCTCAACATTCTAGTCGGCCTCAGTTTGATTAAATTTCTCTATCAATACCTTGTTGTGTCGGCGATCCCTAGCTCGGTTATCATTGTGCTTGGTATACACTGTTTTACTCGGTGTACACTGGCACTCAGTGTAGACAAAAATCTTCATTTTTTGACCACATAAACATTGTTTGTTCTAGATCTTTAATCCATAACAAATTTTTTCCACCATAATAATACTCAAATAAGTTGATATCAATGACAATACATTAACTGATAATGTTTATCATCACCTCTGCAACTTGGTTGAATATCAACAAACAACTTCAAACATACAATCAGTTGTAGTTCATCAATCCCAATCTTCCTACTTCATGCCTGAAGGATTTTTACCAGACACAACGATTCACAGATCTCGATCAACTAGCATATCTTTAATTTTAAGTTTCCACAACTCAAAGTTTCTCCCATTGAACTTCTCAATGTCTATTCTCCTGGATATACCCGCCATCTCAATTTCTAGATGAACACTTTGCAAAAACCCACTGGAAACAAATTGACACAATGACCAATGCTACTCAACAAGGATAACAAAAAATTGGTTTGGCTCTAATACCACTTGTTAAGAAAGAAACGGTGCATAAATGCCTTCCTAATGCCAATTTACAGGGGAAATAATAAAGAGTTCAAATATACTTCTGAATATTGAGATAAACAAAAGAAATAAGAACATATAAAATGTCACGCACACAAGATAAATATAGGAGACCAAATTTACGTGGGAAACCCTTTCGGGAAAAAAACCCACCATCAAAAAACTCGAGTGTCTTCTTTGTATTACAATAACCAATGTTACATACAAACAATAATTTACTTTTTCACACGCTCAGATTGTGTCACAATCAACTTGACTTTACACCACTCTGACACTCTACTATTATAGCCTTTTACCCTCTCATTTCTAATGAATGCCATAGACTTTTATACACTTTGTGATTCATTATAGAATTTGGTATAACAATTGTCGCTCCATGAAACGGTTACAAGCAGCCTTGGCACTCCTTTAGTTGATGATCCCTTCGACATCAGACACTCCCTTCACCTCAAAGAATCCCATTGGCATTGGGTCACTCCCTTTGGACTCAGTCATGCCCTTCACCTTCAACACTCCCTTCAGCATTGAGTCACTCCCTTCGGCCTCGAACACTCCCTTCGGTATCAAAAAATATCACCATACATGTAGGTGAGCTTGAGTTTCACTGTATGTCACATGATCTACATATCTTACCTCACCGTACTACACTGTCGGGCATGATGCATCATACAGTAGAACCCCGTATGGTAGACTCATGTAGGGTGAGTCACCATATGATGGCTTCACCGTACGTCTTCCTCACACCCAACAAATTTGTTTTGAGGACAAAGACCATGCTAGCATACACCAATATTCAGCTAGTCAAAGTGAATAAAATTGGTGTGCAGTGTAAGAATTGAAATGTGCTATGACACCATGGTTTATAGGTGTGCCCAAAAAACCACTAGATATATTGCAAAAACTTGCCAAAGAAGGGCCACTATAAGTCGAACACATACTGCAAAGGCAGGGAAGATTTGGAAAATAAAATAACATATTTATCAACATGCCAATCAACAAATATAAATACTTGTGAAGAATACCACAAGTGGAAATGAAGAAGTGTTGGGCTCCACACAAACTGTGCATAAATATAAATGATGTGGTATTCAAAAGAAAAGATAAATGCTCCTAACTACTCTTAACAATCATTCAATGCAAGTAACCAAGATAACACATGACACAACCATAAGCTAAGACATATACTAAGGATGAGAAGATATAACACTATAGGAAACTCACCAAAATATAGACTGAAGAGAATAAACAGATCTGCAAACACTAGTAAACTATACATTTGAACAAGCTTCTAATGTGGGTCCTAGTTCGTTGGTTCACGACTTTGATCTTCCAAAACACTCGTTGTTGATCAATTTGAAGGTACTATGTAAAATAGAAAAATTAATGGGAGTCGTTGATCAAAATGAAGGTGACAAACTTCACACACTTTTGTTGTAGGCTGATAATGCAAAACTACAAACTATGAACATGTGTCTGCATCGGTCAAATAAAATAACACTCTCATCACATTTGTAACAAAACTGTGAATGGGGAACATGTGTAAGCATAGAAATAATAAAGAATTCAAATCAAATAACACTTTCATTAGTTCAACTATTTTAATTGACATTTGATCTATGTAACTGTTGGAGATTTACTTCTGGCAGCTAGTTGATTGTATGTTTGTCATTGATTTCAACATATAATATACAGTAGTGTTCTGTATGTACTTATCAAAATAATTTTATCAAGCCTTGCATGGTTATATTCATGTTGTGGACATGTTGTTTATGTTTTGTTCATACACACAGACTCAGATATGAAGTTTAAGTTGTGTTGTGTAATTCTGTTAACGACAGTTAGAGTTTTTGGAGTTTGTCTGTATAGAGCTGACATATTACATTGGTTCTTGAGTTGTGCCTATCTTCAGAATATGCGTGTGTATATTCAAGTTTAATTATGAGTTGAAGATAGTTATCTAAAGGTGCTAAATGTGTTTCAATAAGATTGCAATGTTAGAGTTAATTTGGTGAGGCCAACTTTGTGAAGCGTCGCATCTATTCAGTTTATATTGCGCGGTTGTGATTATGCTTGCATGGTTAGTTAAGCCAAAAATGATGTTATGAAGAGTTTCCTAACAGGTCCCATGATCTCATACTTTGAGGAAGATACTTATAGTAGTTCATTTTTGGAACACTAAGTGTGAATGAGAAGATAAGAGACATAAAAAGTACATAGTAGAATATCAGTTGTGTTTCATTCATCAAGGATCTATGTGAAGAAAAAGTGAAAGATTACTATACATTGGAATTGATCAAGACAGCAGGTCTACTCTACAGTTCATTATCAAATATAGTGCATATCTGTTCTACATAAGGTTGTAGCCTTCACCATTGAAGCAGTGAGCTTTTGGACAGTGATTCCTCACCCTTAACAGGGTTATTTGTAAAAGACTCCTAATAGGGTCAGACCCTTAACCAAATCACTATACTTATTGCATTGTAAAGAACAACTCCTAACAGGGTTGCAAGATCTTCTAACATGGATTATTATAAACAAGTATAGTTCATTGTGGGTGTTAATTCCCACCAGGGTTTTTACCATTTGGTTTCCCCGTAACCAAATTGTGGTGTTGTCTATTGTGTTATCTGAATGTGCATTTACTTTATTATATTCTAGAATTAAAAAGAAGAAAAGAATTTAATTAGCTGATAACTAATTCACCCCCCCTCTTAGTTAGCCTTTGGGACTATTCTAACAATTGGTATTAGAGCCAAGTGCCTTAAAGAGAAAGCCTAACAGATTAAGGTAGATCAGATGACATACTTCAGAAAAGAGAGTCCTAAGTTCAATGGAGAGAATTATCTAGATTGGAAGAACAAAATGATAACACATCTACAATGTGTTGGTTTTGACATCTTTGAGATAGCCACACAAGAAGTTATTATTCCCTCTCTAAAAAAACTCTCAAGAGATGATGCTACTAGTACACAAAAGGGTACATTCACAGCTAATGCAGTTGCCAAAGAAGCCCTTATAAGTGCACTATCTGACAGTGAATTCTCCAAGATCAAGAAAGTAGACAAGGCATACACAATATGTAAGTACTTAGAAGACATTTTTGAAGGAGATATCCAAGCAAAGAATGAACGCAGGAAGACATGGACAAAGAAATACAACAATCTTGAGATGTTACCTGAAGAGAACATCAGAGCCTACAATCAGAGGATAAATGAAGCAGTTTATGGAATCAGAAACAATGGTGGAGAAATATCAGAAGAAGATATAATGGACAAGCTGATGACTACTTTAAAAAAAAAATATGAGAGCAAGATCAATATTCTAGATGAAACCATGCAATTTTCACAAGACTTCAAGAGAGAGACTTTGATCAGTAAAATCTCTGCATTTGAGATATCAAGATTGAAGACTAAACCCAAAAGTGAAACAACCTTCA
>MU227853.1:3135412-3145971 GCA_018584345.1 Thuja plicata
ATGGCTAGAGAGGAAACCAAGATGACTAGTGAGTTGTTGGTATGCCTAGGTGAATGGCATGATGGTGAAGACCAACAAGAGAGGGCAGTAGGTGAGGAAGAACCTAACTATGGGGTCATTGGTGAGACTCACAAGGTAGTCACGAATGCTAAAGAAGACTTGAAATGCCAAGAGGAGAGGCATGTGATCCAAGATGCATTGGTATCAATGGGAAGAGACTTCAAGTTTGAGGACAATGAAGAGTTGTAGATAGCAGTAGTGGTCTCAAGGCATGAGACTAAGGATGAAGTGCATATTTTTGACCAGTTGGTGGTCTACATTTTTCCCATGGAAGGAAAATCAAGAATGAAGATGTAGGAGTGCATGATGAGGCAAAAACAAGAGAAGATGTCATGGGTCATTAATGATGATCTTTTCAAACCAAAGGTCAAAATCAAATGGTTTTGTTTGCTGACATTGTTTTATTTGCAGGTTTCCAAGAGGACTTGGAAAATTTTCAAAGTTGGGGAGTATGGTGCAGGAGCACCAAGGCCATGAAGGTACACCAAGGTCATTATGGATCCTAGGAAGATGAATTCACGACCATCAAGGGTCATTTGGAAATTTAATAGACCATGATTGGTCATTTAATGATGTTTAATAATATTTTGTAATATTGTGATCATGAACCAAAGTTATGTAAAGCCATTAATTGGCATAAGGGTTAGTCAAGCCCTAAGACATTAGGATTGAATCCTAAAAGGGCCTTTAGAAAGTATTTTAATAATAAAAATGCAAAGGAGGATGTAATAGTCGAGTTGACAAGGGTAGTTGTAAACTTGACAACTTTTTAAAGTTGTAATTAGTGTAACAGTCGGTTTTGTGACTATTGTAGGTAGTTTGGAAGTTAGTTATAGGTGGTTGGTCATTTTCCTTCATTGAAAACAAGTTAAATATATTTTAAAAAATCCAATGAAGGTGTGGAAGTTGATGTAATAGGTTTGGAGATCAATGAAGTTGTTTTTCTGCATTTTCCATGTTTTGACAGTTATAATAGGTCTCGGTGCAGAGACCATAGAGTTCGTTTGCACTGTTGGATTTCCTTTATTTTGAAGTATGTTTTACAAAACCTAATTACACAGCTTCTGACCAAAGAAATTTCAAAAATATACTCAGGGTCAAAAGTTATTAGATACAGAGTAGATGTATATCAAAACTATTTTCTTTCTCTTAGTCTGCACGTTTAGTAGGTTTACAATTTGGGGTATCAAATGAAGCTTTAGAACCCTAATATTTTTTTTGGTTATATTTTTTTATGTTACCAAAAACTTTCTTTCTTTCCAGAAAAATTCATCTTGTCATCTTGAAGGTTAAATCAATCCATCTCATAAAACTGTCCTGAGATAGAAGGAAATTAGCATAGGTTGCATTTACCATGGTTGGAGTGTTGTTTTCATGGTTTTCAAAATTCCTTGGGATGTGATTTAGAAACCTATTAGATGTTAGGACTCTTGATTTCACATTCAAGGAATCCTCTGCATCAAACCTTCTCAACATAAATAGGAGATCTGGGCTCCCTCAATAGTTTTTCTTCTTTCCCATTTACAGAAATAGTAGCAAAAGACAAATCCAATTGTACATGTCCTCCAATGGCTACATCACATTTTCTTGATAAGAGCATGCCATAATGGGGTGGTGAATCCACAACCACAACATCTATTTTAAAAGTGACCTCAGGGTATGCAACAAGTTTTATCTCTAACCCTTGCAAAGTCCCTACTACAAGTACTTCCCTATTGTCCATGGCATAAAATTTACCACAAGAAGTATCCACCTCTAAACCCAATTGTTTCATTACAGTGCAGGTCATCACATTAGCAACAACTCCTGAATCGATCATACAATTTTTTAGCAACATATTGTTTGTGAGCAGTGTAACATAAAAAGGATCAATCTGATCTGGATCTTGGACAATGATATTTCCCAAATAGATTGGGATTCCATCTTTTTCTTTTTTCTCACCTTTTAGTTCATCATTCAAAATAGTACTGTCATGTATACCAGACAAATTAGATAATAATGAAAAGGCTGCTTATCGGTGTTCTTTAATTTTAAACATCTCAAGTAAAGGAACAAAGACTTTCATTTGAGATAAGGCTTGCTTCATGTTAAAAGTTGGAAAACTCATGACATTGTTAGAAGATGTTTTACCTTTTCTCTCTTTTAACTGTCTTGTTTTTTGGTCATGAGTAGGAGTAACTCTGTCTTCTTTAACTAAGGCATCTTTCAGTTCATCTTGTGTAGCTTCTTCATTTATGACTTTTGTGATGACAGATGAATCAGGTTGTTTCCCACTTTGATAATCTTTTCTATTCCTAAGCTGGTATGAACTTCTTGCTTGTGTCACATAAGCAATAGTTAAAAATCTTATCTCTTCATCATTAGGCATCCCAATTTGAAAGTGCTCTAACTTAGTACTTGTATTGTTTATTATGATTGGAATATCTTCTTCTAACTCTTCTTCTGAATTACCATTGTCATCTTCAATAGTAAGTGCACACATATTTATAGCAGGTTTCTTCTTACCTTGACTTTCTTGTGTTCCAATATTTTCACGTTGATCCACCAAGCCCTGAGCTACTGCACATTGATATGGGGAATGATACATATTACAGGCCATGCACCAAGGAGTATTTTCTACATTATGGGCACTGTTGTTTTTTAATGGATCAAGGATATCCTTGTTCTTAGGATCATTATGCTCTTCTGACACAGGTTTCCCATCCTTCCAATGAGTTTTATAAGGGAAATGTTGAAGTCTATAAGGTTTATCTTGTCTTTGGTATTGTGGCTTATTATCTTGAAATCCCTTTTCATTCTTGTCTACCTTGGAAACAAGATCTTTTACCACAGTTACCAATGCATCCATCTTATCTTCTTCCTTGGGATTTTTGTTTGATTGTGGTTTTGACTCTTTCCAGAGTCTATTTTCATCCCATTTACCAAGCTTTCTAGAAGCTCTCCTATTGCTTTCTATGTTTATGGCCAATTTATATGCATCTCTCATAGTTTGAGGATCCTTATCTCTAAGCAAGTAAGAATTTTTTCCATCCAAAGCATTACAATAGGTGGTGACACATACATTTTCATCAAGTCTCAATACTTGGAAAAACTTATACATAGCCTTTTGAAATCTTACATTTAATTTAGCAATGCCTTCATTAGTGAATTTCTTCAAAATGTTGAATTCATTCAACATAAAAATAGAATTTATCTTGTCACCATACTACTCTTTGAAACTTCTAACAAATTCATCCCAAGAATAGATACTATGATCAGGCAAACCTCGGTACCAGTCTCTTGCATCCTCAGTTAAAGATTGCACAAATAATTTCATCACAACATCCTCATCTCCAATCTCATAATCATTCATTGTATCTGAAAATACTTTTAGGTGTTCTTCACCAGTTACAACATTATTCCCGCTGAATTTGGGAATCTTATCTCTGACCTCATTAGGAATAGATTTTGGTTGGCCAGGGATACTATCAAAAAAAAATTCCCTATATCTCTCCAAATGAATAGGTCTTCTTTGAAATTAGTGCCCATATTTTGGCCAGCATTTTGTCCAATATTTCCAATGCTTTGGATAATACCTATATTTTGGTGGGCAATATTTCTATTGAGTCCACTTACCCCTGACTGTGATGCAACTCCTTGAGCCACACCATATGTCTGGGTAGTTGTGTTGGCATTATTGGATTGAACATTAGAATTAAACACAGGCATAATCTGATTAGTTGCAATAATATCATTAGAGCTAGTTATGGGACTCAAAAAGACAATTCTTCTTTTCATCTCTACAGCACCAGCTTCTAGCTCTGCCCTTTCCAACTATTTTTTAATATCATCTTTGGATTTTCTCACCCTTTCTAATTCCATATCTAGTGAAAACACATCTTGAGATATATATTTTTCAGTCTTAGGTTCAAAGAATTTAATTCCTGTGAGCTTTTGTTTTCCCTTTTCAATACCTGTTTGTGTGACATTAACTGCTGATACATTTGGTGTGAGGGTCAAAGACTTAGGGGGTTTTTGATTTTCATAATTGATGACTCGCCTCACCACAGGGACTATATCCTTGGGATCATTTTTCTTAAGTAGGTGTTCTCTTTCTTGGCATTCTTTTCTCAGGGTCACTACATCTCCAAAGAGTTCTTTATTCAAGCCATGAAATCCTTCATTAGTACCTTGAGCTACCAATTTTAATTGGGAAACCCATTTCTTCAAAATTTTCCTTTCAGTGATTGCATTTATAATTTTCTCCTCTCTAGCCTCATCATTTTTTTCCTTGATAAGCAAGAGTTCATCTAATTCCTTCTTCAAAAGGTCATTATCTCTGAGGACTCCCTCAATATCGGAACTAGAAGAATCATAGATATTCATCAGGTTGTCTTCCTTTTGGTCCTCAACATGTTCATAAGGGATACCCTTGAAATATGATGATGTCTCACCCTTTTCTTGATATATATTTTTTGGCCTAGGGTTAAATATATCATCAAATTAGCTACTAGTGTCAAACTCAGGATTCAGGGGTTCACTTATTTCTTTCTCAGGAATAGTACCTACGGACTGACTGGGGCCTACAGATCTGGGCTTCCAAGAATTATTATTATAAGATTCTCCTTTCCTAGAATGGTTTCTTTTAGAATTTTTAGAAATATCACTCTCTGATGTTGCCTGAGAGTGATTTTTTGTGTTTGCTTTTGTATTCCTCATTTTGTCCAAATTGAAATTTCACACACTTGATCTTCTAGTATTTCCCTTTGAAACACTATAACCAATAAATCAGAGTTGCCACCCAAAAAACCTTGGGAATAAAGTAAAGAAAATTCACCTTGACAATGATATTTGATGATATAATTCAATTAAAGTGCAATACACAACTTGTGATTTCAAAAATTGGATTTCAAGGAATCTATATTATGGAATGTTATCATCAGACTAACCTTTCATGCATTCCTTGATAAAAGTCCCCAGTAGAGTCGCCACTTTCTGTTAGTTCCTTTTCTTGTTGATATGAAAATACTCTCAGAGAGCTTGCTCTATTTATCCCAGGAACTGACCATGCAAGATATAGAAATGACACAAACAAGGTTTTTAAACCTCCTACGCTTTGAGCTCCATTAAACCAGGCGGGATTACCCTTCTAACTCAGAATAATCAAATCACTAAATTATTCGAGTAGAATATAGATGGAATTATAGGAGTTGATCACTGTAATATCTATTGAAACAGATCAACATATAAAGGTAAAGATCAATTTTAAAAGTGATAGTCACCTATTTTGAATAGACACAAACCAGTGCTTAGTCCTAGGGCATGGAGTTTCTTATGAACAATTTTAACTAGCTTGATCATGAACATGAACTTAAAAAAACTACAACATCTGACATAAACATAGATATACCTTATATATCTATCTTGACACACAAAAAATTAATTCATCAAATTCATTGTATACCCTGAATCTTACTAAAATATTCCTAAGGCAATTTTAGTCTTTCCTTGAAAGAACCTTAAAACTACTTCATAGTCTGCCTGACAGATGTATAAGTTGGACATTCCTTGAATATTCAATTTAAATAAAATTCAGAACACCAAAATGAAGACACAATACTCATTATATGCTTCAGAAACTATTAATGGATTTCATTTCTATTCATAATCAAAGATGCTTGCTACATTCAATAGTAATTTTCAAAATACCCTATTGGATTGGTTTTCAACTAGAATTTATACAATTATACTTGCATTCTCAAAATAAAAAAGGCTATCCTCTTCCCAGTAGTCTTGGAATCCTTTTATAACTAAGGATGCAAAAAGCTACGGACTTACTGGGAAAGATTTACAAAATATTTTGCAACAACTTTGCAACTAACAGAAAACAAAAACTTGCAACAGAACACGGGTGACAACTATTGGTGAAGTCTGAATAAGGTTTCTTGTTGCTATTGACAATATCCTCCTCATCCTTTTAGCTTTGCCTCCCACCTATTCACCTCTTTTATGGTGGGCCAATCAAAGGTCTTTTCCGTCTCCAATCTTGCAACAGTTTCTATCCACCTGGCATCAATGGCGGTTCTGGCCTTAGAAACAAACTTGGCCATATCTCTCTCAATCTTGAAGAGGTTATCAATTAATTCCTTGCAGTACTCAACATTTATATCATTTTCTAAATGTTTCTTCAAATATTGATTTTTAAGTATGCCATCAAAGCCAGCTATCCAATCTGATTGTGTTTTTAAAACACCTACTTGATAATAAATTTTTGGGATCAGGAAGGGGCACTGATCACGAAATAGCTGCAACTTGTTATCTATCAAATCAGATTTTCCATTGAAAAAGGAAAAAGTGTCATTCAACTCACTAATCATTTCCATGGTATCTGTTATCTTATCTGGGAAGTCATCACTATATAACATAGTGGTTTTTAATTTATCCATGAGCCTTTCCCTCCCTGACCAAACTTTGAAAGTGGGTTGCAAGAAAATCATGGCTTTTGCAGCTATCCTAGAAGCTTCTTGTAATGACCCATATAGTGTATATACTATGTCAGTTTTCTGTTTCAAAACATCAATCTTATGTTGCAATATGGGCAATATAATAGACATAACATTTATGTTTTACTCCTGTGACAGTTCTTTGGATTGGCCTTCTACCAATGCTGAATCCTCCTTTACTCCAATAGCAACATCTATTTCAACTTTTTCTATTTCCTCAGGGATTGGAGTCTTTTCTCTTTTACTTTTTTCCAATTCTACCTTTAATTTCACAATATTCTCACCTAAATTGTGGTTATGAATCACCACTTCTTCATGTTTTTTCACTAAGGCCATCATTTGGCCAAAATCTATTTCATACCTCTTGGATAGGTCATCAACCTTTGCCAAGTTCATGAATGAAACTTGTGTCATTAACTGAGCTATCTCAGTGTCTGAAGTGTTCTGCAAGTTCCATATCATTTTTTCTACCCTCTTTTCCTCTTTGATAGTCATGACCAGAGGCTTTTGTGTGGCAGGGGCCAATGACCATATAGTCAGAGTCTTGGATTTAGGATCAAATCCTGATCCTTTCAACACTTCATCCATCTCGAACTCTATTTTTAACAGGGGATCTTCTTGTCTCTTGATTTTCTCAATAACAAATGTGGACTGTAAGTCCAAACCAGGCATCAACATTAATCCACTATTTTGTACCAACAACCTGGCTTGCTCCACAATGATTAGTTCACTCTTAGGATCATAATCCTGGAGTGTTTTGACAATGTCCTCATTCTTATCTGATTGTCCTTCACCTGCAGTCAAACCTTGTTTCAAGTCCCTTTGTTTCAATTTTATCAAAAAAGTCTTAAACTCTTCAGACTTTATAAATTTATCATCCTCAATGAATTCTTTTGCCATCATTACTCTTTCATCCATTTCCTAAAATAACACCATCTGATTATTACCTTGGCCTTCTTCCTGTGGCTCCTTTTGTATTTGTTTCTTCAATCTTCTGAAGTATTTGCCATGTTTAGTAATCATGGCCTTGGCCATACTTTTCCTATCCTACACCATCTTGTGCTCTTTCTTTTGTTTCTTCTTGGGTGGTTCTCTAGCAGAGGTGGCTTCCTCACTGACCTCTTCTTCTTCCTGATGCTCTTCTTCTTGTTGCTCCTCTTCATGTTGTTCTTGATGTTGTTGGTCATGCAATGCAACAGGAATCGGGGACCCTTGAGATTGTGCATCCTTAGCACTAAACTGAGGTACCTGTGCTATTAGAGTATCATATGACTTAAGCATTTCCTCTATCCTTTGTAAGTATGGGAGATCAGGGAAAAAACCAGAGAAAGAATTGTCAGATTCTTTCCATTCAGATTTTTCCCTAAGGAGGTCATTCCATTTCCTTCTCCTTTCCTAGACTTCTTTCTTATTTATATTATTCCTTATAACATCTTCATCATCCAGTGGCTCATGATCTCTAATCTTTTTCCAAGGAGTCATTCTTCTCAAGGCTGTTTGTATAAACTATTTTGGATCACAAAACCTAGGAACTGCTGTAGACATTCTATATTGCTTCTTGAGAAGTCATTTATCAAATCAAAAACCCTTTTCCCAATGGAGAAGTCAAAACCTACCCATAATCTAGGGATAAAAGTGCCCTTCTTATATTCCTCTAAAAATTCCTTATCAACCCAAGTGATTTTCCAAATAAATTCTAAAAATGCAACCCTAAGAGGAACAAACTTGGGGAGGATGTGAGGTGGTTGTGTACAACCTATACTCTGATGATAGTAATGTAATCAAAAAAGAAAAAGTCAGCCCAATTGTGAGAGATAGGCCAGTTTGGAACATAATCCCAAGGTCTCAAAACTTTTCTAATTTCAAAAGGAAGTCTATGCCTATCTGTTCCCAACAAATTAAAAATTGGATCCACAATCCAATTGTAAAATCATACAAATGAAGAGTTGATGGATGAACTATCCCATAGCTGAGTCCATCTTTGGATTGGTGCTTCAACATCATACTCTGAAACAAATAATTCAAGCTCTTTATGCATAGATGCCCTATTATAATATAAAATCATATACATCAGATGAGAATAATGCTTGAAGGTAGGTACTGGGGCATCTGATTGTATCTCTACTAATGCAGCATGAATAGCATCAACTATGTATCCCACATAGTCATAGTCAGTATTAACCTCCAGGTGCTGAATGTTCATAGCCATCATAAGTAAATCTTGTGGCACTATAGAATCTCCATCAAGACCTAAAACTCTGCTCAAACCATAAACCGTGCACTTTATGTAATGATGAAATAAGGATAAGTCAAAAGGCAATTTGAGATTGTCTGGGATTTTCTCCAGGTGCCTATCTACCCTAGGCATGAATTTGGGCATTTCATATTTCTTAATCAAATCCTCTCTCTTGATATAATCTGCCTTAATTTTCTTCAAATCAATATCTGTGCATAATGCTCCAGTGATCTCAAAAACTTTGGCCACTAACCTCCTATCTATGGAAACTAGGGTCTCTTTATTTTTCTTCCTGATTACCCTAGCTACTGGGTAGTAATTCTTAGCCAGTTCCCTAATAAGGCCTATGTCAATATAAAGATCAGGCACAATCAATTTTTCCATAGTCAAATCCCATGGATTGCAAATGGTAACTACTTTAATCCTATTATTCTAGAAATAATAGAATAAGGTATTACTAGAGTAATTTGGGGTGACCGGGTTCCTGCATTGGCACTATCTATCTTTCCATTCATCCCAATTTGCACTGTTTGTATTCAAAGTCCCGGGAAACAACTCAACAAATTCTTCCACATACTTCTTTAGTGTAACGTCCTTCTTCTTAGACCCTTGTGAGGCAGTGGGAACAATAGCTTGACTCATCCTTCTTCTTCAAATTACTATCTCAGAAAAACAAGTTCTAGCGTTCTTCATAGGAAATCTTAGGATGCAGAAATGAGAGTTGTACAAAATCAAGCTCAATAATTCAAACTTATAGTCATCAAATCGGCATCTTGTCCAATTGAATGTCAAATTCTCACACTTGCAGAATTACGCAATCATCTCTCTGTAACTAATGCTGCCATTAATTTAAACTGTATGATCCCTGCTAGAAAAAGTACACACCTTTTTTCCTTTTTTGCCCTTGTAGGCTTGAAATGAACCACATGTCAATTTTTTTACAACTCGTTGTACCTTTCTCATATTCAAATTTGTTCTCATGAGTGAGTGACAAGACCCTTTTCTTCATTTAGTCACGTACTTGCACTCTATCTTTGCTTTGGCTTGTATCCTCCACGATTGGGCGATGACCTTACTGACAGCTGTGCATGCTAAATGTGGGCCTCTGATTTAGCAGAACACTTCAACATAGTCATTGCTCTTCAGCTGCATACAGGAATGAATATCGATTCATTCACCCTGCATGTTTGAAAGAATCGATCTGTTGCCTTCTAGAAGGCAGGAGTATAAGCTTGCTCTCAGGTCATTGCAAGCTCAGTGACTACACCAAGGACCTAAACGAAGGATTTAAATCTATGATAATGCAAGTAAATGATTAATCTAAATGCAAGTGCAGTTTGTTGTTCATTCAAAACTAATTAGGATTCATTTTATAAGCACCAACTTGAGTGTGAGATATTCATTTTAATACACCAATTGAAATGTGCTCTAAGATTTAGATTTTCATGATTAACATTAAAACAACAATAAAAAGCTATGCTAAGAATGCAAGAAGGTAAGACGAAAATGCAGCATAATAACTTTAGCAAAAATTAGGATCCTTTGTGAACGAAAAGAGTTTCTCTTTTATAGAAATCTCTCTCGAATCGACGGTTGAGATCGAAATAAAAGAGTGGCTCAGATTCGATTGAAGAAGCACAATCCATGTGTAAGCGATGTGATTGGTCGAGAGAGTCAGTTGACTGAACTGACTGATCAGTTATTTTAGAAACTTCCAAAATCAGTTCACAGTTAACTGAAATGTTTCTAAAATGATAAATAGTGGAGAATCAGTTAACTGA
>MU227853.1:3149952-3161697 GCA_018584345.1 Thuja plicata
TCATCCTTAGTTTGGTATACATCATTGATTTGGTTGATTACAAGTTGAGAGTCACCTTGGATATGTAACTCAGAAATATTCCATTCAAGAGCCAGTTTGATTCCATTAACCAGTGCTTCATATTTTGTGATATTGTTTGTACAAGGAAACAAGAGCTTGTACGCCTTTGGAATGGAATAGTTTTGAGGAGTCAGAAACAAAATCCCTGCACCTGAGCCTTGTTGCGTGAATGATCCATCAAAGAACATTTTCCAGGACCTGTGGGTGATGTGCAAAATAGATCCATCTGGGAATTCAGCATTGATTGGTTCTTCGTCAGGTAGTGGAGCATCAGCCAGTTGATCTGCGATTGCTTGCCCTTTGATTTCCTTACGCTCAATATATTCTATGTCAAATTCACTAAGAAGCATAACCCACTTAGCCAATCTTCTGGTGAGGGTAGCTTTGCTCAAGAGATACTTCAAAGGGTCAATTTTAGCCACCAATTTGACTGAGTGAGCCAACATGTAGTGACACAATTTCTGAGATGCAAAGACTACTGCTAGGCATGCTTTCTCAATTATAGAGTAATTCATCTCATAGGACACCAATGTTCTATTGATATAGTATATAGCACGTTCTTTCTTGTCTTCATCTTCTTGCGCTAGCAATGCCCCCAGTGACGTTGAGGTAGCTAAAATATACAAAATCAATGGTTTGCCTTGTTGAGGTGGCATGAGTACTGGCGGGTTCGCTAGGTACATTTTGATTTGAGTGAAACTCTTGTCACATTCTTCACTCCATTGATAAGTAATCGCTATCTCTTAATGCTTTATATTTGTATTTGAGTGAGTTAGCGACATCATTCTTTCTTTTCATCAGTCGTAGACTCACCACTCAGGATCTTACTTTCATTGAAACTCTGCGAGTAAGCAACATGGTTTTTATTACTCAGTCATCTGGTAGTCGCGCACTTGCTGATCCTCACTTATCATTTCTTTTCCTTGAGCGAGTGAGCGGGTTTTCAAAATAACCATGTATTATTTTTTGGTCGCGCAGTCGCGTTGCAAAACACTTCAAATTATAATATTAGCAAGTGAGATGAACCCTTTTTTTCTCGATCACAGACTCACTGTTGAAAATTCTCTATGACTTAATCCTTTGCGGCTGAGCGAGTGCTTTTATCAAAATCTTAAAACTCACTTATTGCACACTCACTAACCCATTTTTCTTTACTTTAATCTATGAGCGGCTGAGCGACAACTTCATTTTTTCTCCATCGCACATTCACGGGCTTGAAAACTTAACTATCTTATCAACTGTGAGTGGGGGGTTGCCAACATACTTTTTTCAATTGCATACCCACTGAGCATTTTCCTTTTATATTTATTCATGGGTGAGTGAGCGATAGCCTTTTCTTTTCCTTATCGCATACTCGCAAGATCATTTCTTTAGAATTCAAATCATCAACGAGTGAGTGAGAACACAAATGATCTCATAGTCGCATACCTGCACACCTTTTATAACAATGAATACACCTTGGCGAGTGAGCTACAAACTTTAAACTGATAACTTCCGCACAACAAATCGCTTACTTGCACTACAAAAGACATATGAGTTATAACTTGTGCGAGTGAGCGACATCTACAACCTGACTTCCTCACATACTTGTTGACTTAAAAGGACATACATGAAACCCTAACGTGAGTGTGCGACCAGGCCCTTTTTTACAACATTCTCTCAGTCGCAGAGCATAAAGTTATAAACATAATATCATAGCGACTATGTGACACACAATACTTTAAATCATTACAGACTCGCTAGATCTTCATTTAAAAGAGTTAGTCCCTTGTGAGTGAGCGATAAACATAACCATTTCCAACTCACTCAGCTGCAAGCTTATGACCCGACGTTAAAATTACATCGCGATTGCGCGATTTACACTTCTTAACAACCAAACCGCTCATTCGCAGTACTAACATGACTTGACACAATTTTACTGTGACTACGTGATTGACACTAAAATGACTCACCGCTCACTTGCACACCTTTAAAACATGTTAAAATACCAGCATGAGTGTGCGACCAACATTTGAAACAAAGCATCTTTGATGATTTTTAACCACTATTTGAATTTTTTAGCATAGTAAGACATGGGATTTGAACCAAAATACGTGGGAAAAATGCCAATGCTAGGAAATTGAAAATTTTCTTGGTATAGTGCCAACAAACTGCTTTGAAACCTTTAGTAGATTTTCTGAGAATAGCAGCGTGAACATTTGAATTTCCTCAAGAGTGATGGACCCTAAATCAGCTTCCACCTAAAACTCTTCCACCTCCAGGTATTCTTTCACCCATTTTACATCTTCACTTAGTTTCACCCGAATCCACTTCAGTAGGAAGTTGACATTCCTTTTGATAATGTCCATTCTGTTATAGAAAACCTTGTTATCTTTCAAGAGTAGAATCGACCTTCTCACACATTGGGTGCTATTACCTAGCAAGCCCATAGGCTTTGCATAGTAGTCTTCCGAGAAGGGAATCATTAGATCCTTATTAATACTGTTAATAGCAAGAAGGATACTATTGCAGTATTTTTCATTGAAAAGTTGAATGTACGTAGAGATTACTTCACCTTTGGGGATTTTCAGGGTGAGGAGGATGACCGCAAAGGTACCTATAATGTCACAGTTCACCCTATACAAATATTCGTAGTTAAAGGCCTCCTCCCCCATGATTCTCTCCATGGCTCTTTTACCTATATTATTTGTCTCTAGCAATTTATCACACCTTTCTGGTTTGATGGAACCTCTGAAGGCTTGAAGGTATTTTTCCCCAGCGGAGATGAGTTTGATATTCGAATCCATTTCTCTATCTAAGCATAGGCTGTATTGAGATTAAGAAGCACTGCAAAATTTGGAATGAAGAATGAGTGAATAAATCATCTTTAAGTCTTTGAAAACCTAATTTTAACCCTCATTGGAGGTTGCTACGGTGTAATAAATGTTTGTAGCTTGAGTGATTAATAAGCTTATCTGTGATTGTCATCTAAGACTGTGTCATGTTACATAGGATGAATTATAATACTAAAGGTGAGCACTATTGATGTGATGTATTGCCATCTTTTAATTGTATATAATTATTTAGGAGATGCTATCGGATGTTTATAAATATTATTTAAATGCTGTATATTTTCTATTAATGTACCTCTAAAGATGTGAACCCGATTTGGCCTGCTGTGGTATTAATTGTAGTTCCTTGAGATCAGTCAGCCCTTGATGTGAAGGCTATCAAAAAGTAAGCCTGTCTAATAGAAGGACAAAGATACTCAGTTTAAATTATAACCTGAGAAGGGTTAGAAGACTTGTGTGTTGGCAATGATATAAGTCAGAGTGTGTTATTGATTCTTTGTATTAGATGCTAGTAAAAATGATAATAACGCTATATACATACATACATACATACATACATACATACATAAATGATAATATGAGCGTATATACATCCCTATATACATACATACATACATACCAACATAAATGATAATATGAGCATATATACATCCCTATATACATACATACATACATACATAAATGATAATATGAGCGTATATACATCCCTATATACATGCATACATACATACATACATACATACATATGTACAGTCTTTATGTGTACATACCTACATAAATACATATGTACATATGTACATGAAAACATATATACCTACATATTTGTTTACATATAAGAGTTTTAGATATGCCCAGTCTTAATAACAAGCAAGGTGTACTCATAGAAGGATGATACCTGTGCTTCTGCTCTGTTAATCTAAGGTAAGGTGATGCCATATGCTCCTAAGTTAGCCAATTGGTCTACTCTCACATTACCTTTGCGATATACATGATTCATAGTCGTCTTCTTGAATGATTGGATTAAGGATAGAGCCTGTGAGAGTAGGAAGCTTAATTTCCAGTTCAGGGTGTTTCCTTTTCTTAAGGCATTAACAATAATCGCTGAGTCCCCCTCAATTTCCAAATATTCAATCCCTAAGCTTCTACATAGTTGGAGGCCTTTCACAAGAGCTGTCATTTATGCCCAATTGTTAGTCTCATATCCAATGGGTGCTGCCATAGTTGCAATTTCTGAGCCCTTGCTGTCATGAATACTGCATCCAATACCAGCCTTGCCTAGGTTACCTTGGGATGCTCCATTGAAGTTGATTTTGAACCATCCCTCTGAAGGTGAAGACCACTTACATTCTCTACATTTTAAGTCCTTCTCAGGATTGCCTTTACCAATAAAAGGGCCTAGTGCCAGACCTATCCATTTTCCATGCATCTTTTCATCCCAATGGCACATTGAGAGATCAGTCTTCTGTAGTTTGATAGTTTTGGAGTTGATAGTTTCAACGATAGCTACTTCTATTTTGTTGATAATTTGTTTGTAATCCAATTTCTCATCCTTAAAGATTCTCCTATTCCTCTCTTTCCAAATTTCTCAGATGAGAATAGAGGGGGATACAATCCATAGGTTTGCATAAATACTACCTTTGTTAATAGTAGGCCATCCTTGGAACATTGCCAAGAGGGAATTGGGGAATGCAGAAAGCCATCCTAAATTATTAGAGAGCCATTTACAACAATGATTAGTGCATGGGAAGTTTAGGAATAAGTGATATGTGTCTTCTTCCTATTTTTCACAAAAGGTAGCACCTACTAGGACCTGAGAACCCCATTCTTTTGAATCTGTCAGTCGTAAGGATTATGTAACTAAGGGAAAGCCAAGAGAAAAAGAATGCTTTGGGGAGACAATTTTTGTTCTAGCAGAGGTTGATTTGGATTTCAGTTTTGGGTCTTTTGTATTGTTTTTTGATAAGGTTGTAACCATCTTTTGTGTTGTATTCTCCAGTTTTTGAGCCATCCCATACCAGCCTATCCTTTCCCTGATTAAGAATTATCTTATGCTTTTTGAGTATCTCTGTGAGTACTTATGCTCTTCAAGTGAGATACCTGTCTCTTCAAAAGATTTCCATATCCATTCATCCCCATTGAGGGAGATATAATTCCTAAGATAGGGACCCAACCTAGCTTCAAGACATATTTTAAGATCTTGATTGTTTAATTATTTTTCCAAGATGTCATATCCACCCCAGGAATCTAACAAGAAAAGGGCATCCTCCCCATCACCAAGGTTCCAAGTAAGTCTCTTCATTATAATGTGTCGATAGTCCAACATAAATTTCCCGATTCTAGAACCTTTTGGGGGGGGGGTTTCCTTGAAAATATTGATGGGGGAGTTATCATATAGGTATTTTGATGTCAATATCTTAGCCCATTTAGAATCTGGGTTTCTATACATTCTCCAGATAAGCTTGGCCCCCAAGGCTTTCCCTTGGTTTGCAATGTTTTTTAAGCCAGCCCCCCCTCATCCTTTGGATGATAGAAATTGCCCCAAGAGATCAAGGGGATCTTGTTCTTTCCCCACTGCCTTGCTAGAAAAAGGTTCTTAGGTGTTTGTGTAATTCTTTTTGTTTGTTTACTGGAAGATGAATACATGATAGTTGGTAGGTTGGCATAGCTGCCAACACAGATCAGACCATTGTTGCTCTCCCAATAGAAGAGAGCCATTTTCCTTTCCAGGTTAGCATTTTGCTTTTGATTTTGTCTATAGTAGGGTTCCATAATGTTGCTGATTTGCAACCTTTTTCTAGGGGGAGGCCCAAGTATTTACATGGAAGCATGCCTTTCTTAAAGTTAAGTATGTGACATATTTCCACTTCTGTTGAGATATCTGTGTTAAAGAAAAACATTCTGATTTATTCTAGTTTATTTCTTGACCAGAAGCCCGGGAGTAGGTTTCCAGGATGTTCGCAAAGGATCTTGCCTCTTTTCTACTGCTATCCCCATACAACATTGTATCATCCACAAATTGTTGGTGGGTAGTTGGTTCTAAATCATTTGTAATAGCTATTCCTTTTATTAAACCTGCCTCTCTAGCCATTGCAATAGAGCATCCGAATGCTTAGCCATGATAATAAATAAAAAAGGGGAAATTGGATCACCCTGCCTTAAGCCTCTAGAAATGCTGAAAAAGCTTTCAGGAGTCCCATTGATGAGGATCAAGATCATAGTAGTGGAAATGCATTCAAAAATTAGGTTAATCCAGCATTTGGCAAACCCAAAAGCCTCCAAGCATTTATAGAGAAATCACCAATCAATCTTATCATAAGCCTTTTGAATGTCCAACTTAATGAGAATACTCGGATTTTTTCTTGTTTGGACTGAGTGGATGGCTTCATTGGCAATGATAACTCCATCAAAAATAGATATACCTGGGACACAACCCGTTTGTTCCTTACTGATAATTAGAGGAAGGAGTTTCTAAAGTCTAAGGGAGAGGGTCTTAGTGAGTAGTTTGTATAAATTATTGCATAGAGCAATGGGGCTAAATTCATTTGGGCTTTTAGGTTTTTCTTTTTTGGGAATAAGAGCTATGAAGGTATTGTTCACTTCTCTAAGCATTTGTCCCAAGTTTCTGACCCCCTCAAGGGCTTCCATGATATCTTTCCCCACGAAGCTCCAACATTTCTGAAAGAAAATGGCAGAGAATCCATCAGGTCTGGGGGATTTATCGAGATTCATTTTCCAAAGAGCTATTCTGACCTCTTCCAGTGAAAATTTTTCTGTCAACATTTTGATGTGTTGTTTAGTTATGATTTTAGGTATATTTTTAAGGAGTTCTGATTAAATAGATAGATCAAAACTCTCAAAGTTATTAAGGATATTATTAAAATATTGAACTATTTCGCTTGCGATCATATTATGGTCTTCTATCTTTTGACCTGATGCATCAATAATGCTTGATATTTTGTTGATGCATCTTCTTTGTTTTGTACTGTTGTGAAATTTTTTTGTGTTTCTGTCACCAGTATCTAGCCAGGACTCTCTAGATTTCTGTTTCCAAAAAATCTCTTCCTTGGCCAGAATGTACTCATATTTAGAAAGTGCAACTTTTTCTTTGAGGTAGAGCTCCTCATCCATGCCTGATTGTATTACCTGAGAGTTTATCTCTTTGAGTACTTCTTCAAGATGGAGTTTTGACTCAAAGATGTTACCAAATTTATCAGAATTCCATTCAAGCAGTTTACGTTTGATGAATTTTAGTTTATTGACAATGATGAAGAGATTTGATCCTTTCAACTTAGGTTCAGACCACCATTGTTCAATTAGATTTAAGATATTCAGATCTCTGAGCCAAACTTGTTCAAATTTGAAGCGACATTTCTTAGGTTTAGATTCCATGAGGATGCTAAGCTGTACCAGAAAGTGGTTCGAGCCTGAAATTGGTACAATATTAGCTGAGAAGGTAAGGTTGGAGTTAGAGAGGCTTCCCTTAAGGAAGAATCTATCCAATTTTTCCGCTATATTGCAAAAACCTTGCCTTCTATTATTCCAAGAAGAGTTATCCTCAGTTGGAATCTCAAGGAGAGATAGCTTATCTTTCCATTTGATGAAATTATAGGCCACCTTCGGCAGTGAGCCAATGCCTCCTTTTTTGTCTGTGATTTTAGTGATTACATTAAAGTCCCCTCCAATGAAATACAATTCATTTAGAAGAAGATTGAGAAAAGTCTCGATTTCATTCCATACTGTTAATTTGTCTCTATTTTGGGTAGGACCATATACATTAATAATGTTAAAAGTTATGTTATATCTAAAATTCTTAACTTTAGCACACATCCAAGAATTTATATTCTCTAAAATATTAATTGAGAGGCACCGAGGGTCCCAGATGATAGCCAAGCCACCTGATGCCCCAGTGGCAGGGGAGTCCACTAGATCTGTAAATCCTAACCTATTTTTGAAAATTATCATGTCTGCCTTGTCCATTTTAGTTTCCTGAATTAAAATGATGTCAGATTGAGAGTTTTTAATGTAGTGCAGAATAATTTGTTGCTTGTTAGGGGCATTCATGCCTCTACCATTCAGATTAAAGAGTGTCTGAATCACCCAATTATTTATTACATTTATTTGAATACAAGGAGAAATTGCCTACACTATTACATTTCTCCAACACATGGAAAAAAAACTATTCACCAACATTTTCCACTGATTTTGGGTGATTGATAATGATTTTCCAACCATAGTAATATTATGTTTGCACAGGAAACAAAAAATTCATCTATATAATTACATGTGATTTCTTCGAGTATCAAAAATTTTTCCAGTATTTTGCTACTTTTTCAGGGGGGTCTTCAAGTTATCACTGACCCTTGATATAAAATTGTGTCTCTGCAACACCCTGTTGGATTAATCCTATAGAAAGGTAAGTAATGAGAGGGGAGGGGTGAATAAACACTTTAAAATTTTTAACCAATATTCATTCCTTTTCACCAAAGTGAATATCATTCATACAAACATTGAAGACCATATAACATAAATTATAAAACCATCACACATAATACCTTGATTTTTGGTCACACAAAAATTCTTGGTTAGAGGAAAACACTGTGGTGGGGATGAAACCCACAATCCTCTAGTTCTATAGAATAAAGATTTCTTGGTTAGAGCTACAATATTAGATACTTCTAGTGGCTTACCCTCTTAGGAGTATTATACTCGGTCAAGAGTACAAAAAGACTTGTTCAGTCTACATGGTTAAAGGATTTTACAATCTCTCATCTAAGAGATGTGCCTGGTTAGAGGATTTATAAAATAAGACCTATTAGGGCCTACCCACTGGATGAGAATTCTAAACTCCTAAATATTAAAAAAACTTATTACAAAAATGTCTGCAAGTATGCATCAACCATAATGCTGTTCAGACTCTTTATGCTCTGCAAGTGCATTACTTCTTTCTGCACTCGGTAACCTCTGTGTGTGTGTGTGTGTAATATTTCCACTCTAATATGTCTCTGTATAGTATTCCACATCCTTCATTCATCTTCGTGTCTTTTTTATTTTATATGATCTTAAGGCGGTCAACCTAATTAGATCCTTCTCCTTCTGCGATGGAGGTGAGGTGGTGCAAGGTTGGTTTCATTCCCAATGCATTTATTGTTCTTGAATATCATTGGTTTAATTCCCTCATGATCATGTGCAATCATATTGGTGCAATCCCAATGTTCAACCTAGCCTCTGTCTTGAATATTGTGAAATTTTTCCCACTCGGCATCCAAGTTCAGTGTATTCAAACTTGAATTGTTATGTTGGCTCTGGTGTGTTCAGTAAAGCTATTTGATCTTTCTTGGTGACATAATCATCCACTCGATAACTAACTCTGCTCAGTGACTAACTCTGCTCTGTGTCTCGGTGACTAACTCTACTCGGTGACTGTTGTCTGTTTAACTCGGTAGCTTTATATTGTTCAATGCTTTCTGTCATTAATATTCTACTTTAACGACTATCTACGTTAGTGTATTCTTCCTCTTTACCAATTGTCTTTATTGACCATTATGACTTTGACAAAACTAATGACAACAAACTAGCTCATAGGAGTATTAATCCCCCCTTTGGCATTAGTTGGCATTTTGACAAAAAATTCAAAGTCATCAAATTTTTTTGTAACTCCCCCTATACACATGCTTATATCTTCCTTACCATTATATCTCCCTTTATACTATATTCTCCCTTTTATGCTATATTATCCCCTTATGTGATATATTAATGCATACTATATTATCCTCCTTTTTTAACAAATATGCCAAAATCAAAGTTGCTTAGGGATCGGTGGGATATATGATACCTTGTCAAAAAGGTGAGCATACTTCAACTGTATATCATCTAGGGATGACTCCCATGCATCTTTGAGTTTTTGAAGTATAACAAGTTGAGTAGAAGCATCAGCTACCAATCCAATGATGGTGTCAAGTGAACTACCATTGGGGGTGTTGTCCAACTCTTTTGCCTGATGATATAAGTTTTTCCATTAGTATGCAAAGAGAAAACAATTGTTTGAACCATCGGTTACACTACACCAAAAGACATGTTTTAGTTTAGACCGAAAGTGCTAAGTATAGAGAAACCCGATGACACATGTTTTACAGTGTAAATCAAAAGTGCAACCCGAAGATGATACAAAGGAACCTGACAAGCAGGTTACACAATAAACTGAAAGAGAAGAAAGAGAGGAACCTGACATGACAAGGGAACCCAACAGATAGTTCAACAAAGGAACATCGAAAGACATACAAACTGATTTCAGAGAAAACCAAGCATCAAACACTTAAATGCACTTATATCCCGAGAAAAATGGAGATAAAACATTTATATTCTATATTTAGAGTTTCAATTTGTTTTAAAACAATTTCTTGAGGGACAAGAAACATAATTGTAATTTTTTTAATCAGTCTAACTGATTAAAAACATTCAGACTAGGAGATCAAGGTCAAGTTGCAAACCTTTGGTCGTAGAGTTAAGTTTGTAATACGTACGTGAAACTACAAAGGTCAAATCTATTATATAAATAGATGTTTTAATAATTCATTTGAAATATATGAAAGGATGATTGTAGCCAAGGAGCACATCTATGGATCAGACTGAGAGTTTCAAGAAGCAGAACAAAAAAATATGAATTTGGTTATCAAGAACCAAGAATCAAGGCTATCGAGCAACAAAGGTATTAATCAATCACATTAGGTGATACATTGTACATGTAATCTTTAATGGAACTGTAATTAGAAATTGTAGATTCCATACACTCAGGTCAATGAGTATTTTTTTCTACATTCTAACAAGTGTAGCAAATAGAATAAATCCTTTCAAGAAAGGTGGATTTAACAATCATTTGTAAATCTCTTAACCAAGTGCACACTAAACAATGTTGCTAAATCTCTTAAGAGAGTAAACCTTAACCAATCTCCACATAATACTCCTAACAAGGTAGATCATCAGAAGTGATTAAATTGTATGCCTTAACCGGCCTCTTCCAATCTACAGATAGTGAATTTTTTGTGGGTGCCATCCCCACCACAGTTTTTACCTTCTAATAGGAGTTTTCTGCATTATCATATTTTGTGTTATGTTTTTATTGATTTCATGAATGTTTCTATGAACGTATACATACAATTAAGTTTATGAATTGATATAACATGCATATAGAAAGAAAAACCGATATGATCGGCAAAACAAAGATTTGATTACATAAGGTTAAAGGTTAACTAACTAAAAGTTTTAGTGGTACTGATTCACCCCTCCCCTCTTAGTACACACCATGTGCTAAAATGTTGACACACTTCTATGAATCATTCCATCCAAGGTTGCTCAAGAATGAGGCCTCAAATATTGATTCATAGCTCTCTAGTCATGGAGTGCAAAGGTGTGAAATGGAGGCCCTCAGATTGACCTAGTTAGTGCCTATGCAAGTACACCATGAAATGAGAGATTCAATGCATGAAAATGAGATCTACTCTATATGATAACAATGCATGAAAATAAATTAATCTAAATGATAACAATGCATGATTAATCTATGAAAAGAAATATGCAAGCTAATCTAATATGAATCTAATCTACATGAATAGCCATGGATGCAAGAAGAAGACAAGAAGAGAGAAGTTGCAATATCCAAGCTCAAGTGCTCAAATCCTCTTCCAAAATTGCTCTCCAAACCTGCAACATAACAATACTATGAAAAAGATGATATGAAAATGAGAAGGAGAGATTTCCTTATAAAGAAAAGTGAACGATTGAGATTAAGAGGCAAAAAGAAATAATCAATGGTTGAGATTAAGAGGCAAAAACCCACCACTTAGGAAGATGTGATGAA
>MU227853.1:3172587-3195022 GCA_018584345.1 Thuja plicata
ATTTAATTAAAAGGGAGAAATTTACTTTAATTAAATAAGATAAATTTTATTCAATTAAAAGGTAGATTAAATCTTTTAATTAAATAAGATAAATTTTATTTAATTAAAAAGAAAATTAAATCTTTTAATTATATACAAATGATCAAACCTTAGGAAATATTGAAATAATTGAATAATTAAATTAATTACAATTTGATCAAAGAAATTAATTTGAATTGAAAATATTGCAAAGCATTGATTCAGGAAATTGATAAATTGATAAAATGATAAATGGGGCCCATAGTCTAGGCGACCATTTTAGGGTGCATACTCATACTTCCCATTATTTCCAACAATTGGTATCAGAGCTAGATCTCTTATTTGGAAAGTTTAAATACTTAAGAGAAAAGATCATACAATGGAGAAGTACATGCTTGACAAGAGTACTGAGATTCAGAAGTTAGATATATAGATCTTCTTTGAACAGTATATAGAAGCTAGAATCAAGATGAGATAATTGCTGGATGAAAGAACGATTATGACATCTCGTTGTAATGAAACATACTACCAAGAGGAAGAGATACCAGATCTATTTGAGTCTTCAGGATCTACAACTAGCAAAACATCAGACACATCAGAAGAAAGCATCACAAGTCTGAATGAAATCAATCAACATCTGGCTGGACAAGTAAGATCTCTATAAATCGGTCAAGAGACATAGAGGGTAAGAATGATTGATGTCATGAATAATTCTAGACAAGATAAGCAAGAAAGAACACTATCTATTGATGACATAAGGAAGATTACTGAAAAGCTACAAGAGAAAGAGTCCGAAATACAAAGACTTACAGAAAATTATCATGAAATCACAAATCAGATTATTCTTATGAGTCAAGAGGCAAACAGAATGAATACAAAACTCATTGAAAGAATAGAAGCTATTGGTGAGCTAAGAGAAGAAAATAAAAATCTGAAACATGAAGTCAGAATTCAGCAACAACATAATGACATAATCAAGAGAGCTGAAGAAAGAAACAAAAGGATGGATGATTTTCTTGATGCACAAAGAAGAGTCAACAACAATACCAGACTAGGGTATACTGAAAATGAAGAATCAACAAACCAAGTTGATCCAAAGAATGTCTATGCAAATCCAAGAGCAATAAAGTTGACATGCAATCACTGTGGAAGGCCAAGCCGCACATCAAATGCATGCAAGAGACAAATGAAAGGTATTCCTAAATCCACATCTTCATTCATAGGAATTTGTTATAAATGTAACAAGAAAGGACATAAAGCATATGCATGTAAATCTGAGGTAAAACAACCAAAGAAGGAAACCTACATGGAAAAATACAGGCCTTCTTGCAAAATGCATGGGCACACATCTCTTGAAATCTAGAAAAAGAAAAAGCAAGCATGGAAGCCTAAAGAAAATGAAACTGCCTATCAACCGAAAAGAGTCAGTAACCAATATGTTTGGGATTAAAATACATGGGCAAACTATACAACATGTGGAATATTTGGTCACATTACTGCAAACTGAATGAGACAATGGACAAGAAAGTCTAGGGCTGGACTAACCCCCTAATGGCATGTTTACACTGTCATAAAGTTGTTCATCTAAAGAAAGACTGCAAAGCCTGAATGACAGAGACCAGCACCTTTTCCAATGTAAACACCATTGAAGACATCAGGAGGATGAGAAACAAAATGTGGAGGAAAGCTACAAACACTGATGAAGATAGACCGAGCAATGCAATTGGTGACACCTTATCTAATGGATATGGTGACATCACCACCCCCACCTAAGCAGAACAAGTAAGTATGGAACTGCATTATACCAAGTTATATTTTGCATCAGTTCTAGTATACATTGATGAAATGCCAAACTAGCATAATTAAATATGCACTATGGTATTACTTGTTATAAATCTGTGAATTAAATTTCATTAAACAATGCATACCAAAAATCATCGGTGTACATACAAAGCTAAAGTTGCCTACACTTACTGAGAATCATCAGTTAACATATAAAAGCTAAAGTTTCTAGTGTAAACCAATATCTATCGGTAATCATGAAAGTTGACATGTCTTCACCAAATAATGAAATCCATTGGTGAACGTAACAATTTGACAGCTGCCCCGAAGCATCGTGCTCTCACCAAGAATGTTATTAATGTATCACCCAATGACCAAGTCTTCACACACCAATAAGTGGCTGAGAATTAATGACTCAACTTAGGGAAAAGTCTATAAATAGATGATGAAAGTGTTTCATTATTCACACATCGACCAGAGTGAAGAAATAGAGAAAAACCTAAGCACAGAGTGACCCATTTGCAAAGCATCTACAGCTCGACTCCCTGTACTCCAAACAGATTGCTAACAGCTACAGAAGTTGAATTAAGTAACAAAGATAATCGAGAACTCTACTTTCATTTACGGGAAAAAGACCTAATTTTAGAATCGATGGCAACTACATCAAGAACCTCTAAACTCAAGAATGATAAGAAGAATAAGGTCAATCCTATCAAGAATTCAACCTATGAGGAACCTCATTACAAGATATGTCTCGAGGTTGCTTCACAACCCAACAATGCTGGTGCATTGTCAAGTATACCAGCTAGGGTTTTGCTCATTGAAGACATGCGAGCATTTATACACTGCAAAATTGTAGAAATAGGAGACATGGAAGTTGAGAAAGATTTTAAGAAGATTTGCAACAATGATGAAACTATCAAGGAAGAGCATAAATACAATGAAGTAAAAGGGCTCACAAATGCCCTATGGTTCCTGAAGGATTTCAAGACCGAGTGGATTTGGTTAGTACTAAGAAGGATACATGACCAAAAATTATGGCTGGATGAGCCAAAACCAATAACCAGGGATGTTATACATGCTGTTACCGATTATCCCATAACTAATAAAGTAAAGGCACTGAAGCACCTGCCTAAAGATGACATTGAAAAGAATACATGAGAAGAATGAGATGGAAGAGGACTAAAGGTATCCACCATCATCGATGATGAACTGAGATTTGGAGCATGTGCCTTAGGATACAAGTTATTTTAGGTTAGCAAGATGAACAATATTGCATTTGGAGTAGTGGATACAACATACAAGATTGTCAAGAAGGGACTGCAGTTGGATCTGTCAGAACTTCTACTAAGGAAATTAGATGAGAACATTAACACAAGAAGAAATGAAAAGTCTAACTCATGTAAGTTTGGTTCACTTATCATGTGCATATTCTTCTATTTCCAAGAATCCTTCCCATCTATAGGCAATGTCAAATGGGATAGTACAAGACAAGTGACCACATAGATTAGTGAGTTCATCAAATCACTAGGAGACAATTTTGAATCAGTCATGGATGAATAATTTGCTGGATTCAAAGACAAAATACAGAAAAGATGAGGATTTCAGAGCATTTAGTAGAAAAATACAAGACTGAAATATGTTTTATGGTAGACATTGACTACACATACATCAAGTCAGGTATACTAAGGACAACATGGCTAGCTCCGCTTGATTATGAGGTGAACATAGATAGAGCATCAAATGCTATTGAGGCATTGATAAATGAACCATTAGATAAAACACAACCTAAGTTTGGAACTTCTGAGGAAGCCAAAGAGAGGATTGAAACTATCTTAGTTGTGAAAAAGATTGATAGGAAGAAAGATAAGATGGTTAAGATCTTGAAGAAAAAGCTATCCGTGAATGAAGAGGAAACTGAACAGAAAGAGGAAACTGAACAGAAACTGAGGGTTAGTCACCCATTGGTGAAGCTGAGAAGGAGAGTGACTTAGAGTTCACAGAGTGTGATACACCAACACCTCCACTAGCAAAGAAACCTAGGACTACTGCTACATCTAGGACTAGGAGTCAGACAACAAAGGATGAAAGTCCTTCACCGATCAAGAAAGGTCAAGTAAGGACCTACAAAAGAAAACCTAAAACCAAATAGACCAAAGAACCAAAGAGGAGAAGGAAATTGATCCTAACCAAGGAAGATAGAAAAGATACTCAGAAGGATGAATCTATCCAAATAGAAAAGAGTAAGATTCCTAAAATTATTTATGAAATATGTGAGTCAATTGCAAAGAGAGGTGGCTTAACTGACACCAAAGTTAGAAAATGGCTAACACTAGAGCCCAAAGATTAGAACAAGATTGATTAGGCACTCATCAAAATAATGATCAAATTCAAATATGTACCTGTTCAATTTGATGACAAAATGCCAAAAGAACTACATGAAAGATTATTTGCTAGATGGACTTATGCATTAAAGAATGAGGAGATAAGGGAAAGAGTCCTAGTTTCTCTTATGCCTCCCGAATCCAAAATGGAAGAAATCAAGGAGATGATGGAGAAACATGCACAGGATTACTCACCCAAGATGAGAGCTTACAAGGTTCTAGAGTGCAGGATTATAGAGCTAGAGAAGGAAAGTAACAAAATGTGGAGTAAAGTACTCAATAGACCTACTGAGGAAGCAAGCCCTGAGAGAAAATTACCTCTCACAAATGAGCCACACAATAATGATTCTCTGGCTACACCTAGCCTAGATAATATCCTTATAAATGACACAGAGGATGTCACACCAGTAAAATTGGAAAAAGAAGCCAACAAGGATATGGATGTTGCTGATGAAACATGGCTGGATAACACTATCATTGATATTATTGAAGATTTGGAAGATAAGGTAAAGGGAGATGAAGACATTACTATTACATCTGATCATCCCAAGGATCAAGATACATCTATTGATGCTACACAAGTACACATATCAGGCCAGATGCCATTATTGATTTAGGCAATCAATATTTTCTCATAGAAGGAGAAGACCCTTGAGCCCGATGCAAGCATACCCAAGGATGTGGGAGAAGGAGAAAATAAAGACACAACCGATGAATAGAATGTCATTGGAGGGGATCAAAATGTAACAAGTGAAGATCTCACAGAAAAATATGGAGATCAAATAGAAAAAGATGCACACATGAAAAATACAGATGAAGTGCAGAAGGATACCAGTGAAGGAGACAAAACCAAAGATGTCACTCCTAAGAACACCGAAGGAGATGATGCAGGTAATGTAAAGGTTGATGTGGAGATGTCAAATCACAACTAGAAGGTAGAGACCAAAACATAGCAACAAAAAGGCACTACTCCACCGATAACCTCATCTAGCACATCAAACCAAGAAGAGAAGTTGCCTATGGTTTTGCATACAGGTGCATCTCAAAAGAAAAATAAGAAAACAAAGAATAATAAGTTGGAGGTCACACTTGATGATATCATAGAAATACCAAAGTGTGATCCAACTACTTTAGATTTTGAATCACTCCAAGAATATGGGGAAATCTGTCAAAGGAAAGCTTTGTTAGAAAATCTTAAAAAGTAGCACCGAGAATCCTTAGTACTGGAGACCACAAGGGATATCTTAAACCAGATATTTCCTGACATAGATGTTGATCACAATGCACCTATCCTAGATCAGATTTCCATTCTCACCGACGCCATCACAACACAAAATGTGGATGCAAAAAAGGCTATTGAAGAACGATTAGAACAAAAATTCTAATATAAATTGACAGAAAAGATTAGTCAAGAAGTGGCAGAAAATAAGGTAAAGCTTTCAGAACTAAAAAATAATTGGATCCAATCATTACTGATGCTATTTCCTTAATTCAAAAGCTATGCAATTTGGAGAAATTAACTAAGGATAATATTGATAAAATTGCAAATATCGACTCCGATCTAAATGCAAGTGCAAAAAGTCTAACCAGAGATGGTAATGCAATCAAATTGCATTATGAGAAGATAATTAAAATCAAAAGGTTAAGAAAAGAACCTTGGGAGAAGCATCACAATTCAGAGAAGAGGTTACCGAGCTACAAACTCAACTATTACCGAACCTCACACTTTTGTAATAGCACATAAGTTTGGCAAGACATCTATTTGCCACCGTTGAGATGTTTGTAGCAGACATCATCTATGACATGCATGCCAGGATTACACTGAAGCATATGGATCTTGAGAATCTAAAGGAGAAATGGGAGAAGATGATGGAGGAAATGAAGACCTCTCACTCTCATATTTTTGATAAATTATAGGTATACACCTTTGCCCTTACTATAAAAAAGGGGGAAAATGATATGCACAATTTAGGGAAAATGATATGTACAATAGGGAAAATCATATGTACAATACATATAGAAAAGGGAAAAGACAAGGTGAAAAGGAAGAAATAGTATAAAGACAAGTGTACATACACATATTCTATACTATACTGGCATATGCATAGGGAAAGTCATGAAATGACTAAGGTAAACACATGGTGTACATACTAAACACTTTAGTATTTTGCACATATCAGTTTTTGATACTAATGTCAAAGGGGGAGATTGATGACATAAGTTTTTCCATTAGTATGTAAAGAGAAAATAGTTGTTTGAACCATCGGTTACACTACACCAAAAGATAGGTTTCAGTTCAGACCAAAAGTGCTAAGTATAGAGAAACCCGACGCCACAAGTTTTACAGTGTAAACTGAAAGTGCCACTCGAAGATGATACAGAGGAACCTGATAAGCAGGTTACAGTATAAAATGAAAGAGAAGAAAGAGAGGAACCCGACAGAGAAAGGCCACCCAACAAATAGTTCAACAAAGGAACACCGAAAGACAGACAAACTAATTTCAGAGTAAACCAAGCATTAGACACCGAAAGTCAGTTATATCCTGAGAAAAATGGATCTGACTTCCACGTTAGATAAAAAAGTTATATTCTATATTTAGATTTTTAATTTGTTTTAAAACCATTTCTTGAGGGATAAGAAATATAATTGTAATTGTTTTAATCAGTCTAACTAATTAAAAACATGTAGACTATAAACCATTGATCATAGAGTTAAGTTTGTAATACATGAAACTAAAAAGGTCAATCTATTGTACAAATAGATTTGTAATCATTAATTTGAAATGGATGAGAGGATGATTGTAGCCAAGGTGCACATATATGGATTAGAATAAGAGTTTCAAGAAGCAGAACACCAAAAGATGAATTTGGTTACCAAGAAACAAGAATCAAGGCTACCGAGAAACAGAGGTATTAATCAATCACATTAGGTTATACATTGTACATGTAATCTTTAATGGATCTGTAATCAAAAATTGTAGATTACATACACTTAGGTCAATGAGTATTTTTTTCTACATTCTAAAAAGTGTAGCAAATAGAAGAAATCCTTTCAAGAAAGGTGGATTTAACAATCCTTAGTAAATCTCTTAACCGAGTTCACACTAAACAGTGTTGCTAAAGCTCTTAATAGAGTAGACCTTAACCAGTCTCCACATAATACTCCTAACAAGGTAGATCATCATAAGTGATCAAATTGTAAGCCTTAATCAGCCCCTTCCAATTTGCAGATAGTGAAGTTGTTGTAGGTGCCATCCCCACCGCAATTTTTACCTTCTAACAGGGGTTTTCTGTGTTACCATATCTTGTGTTATGTGTTATTTCTTTCATGAATGTTTCTATGAATGTCTACATACAATTAAGATTATGAATTGATATCACATGCATATAGAAAGAACATCAGATATGATCGGTAAAGAAAAGATTTGATTACATAAGGTTAAAGGTTAATTAACTAAAAGTTTTAGAGGTACTGATTCAACCCTCCCCTCTTAGTACATACTTCCCATTATTTCCAACATGGCCTTCTTAAAATGTCTTTGCATGGATTCCTTGTGGGGAATAAAAATTGATTGCAACTCTAGAAGTTCCATCCTTCTCTTATTCTCTTCTTGTCATAGTTCTTGCTGCATCCCAATCAAGTGTATCAAACTCAAGTAGTAGACTTGTAAAGAACCAGGCTTGGTAAAAAGATTTTTCAGCTGCTCAGTCAGCTCGGTCTCAACATACTCATCTTTCTTCTTGATATCCTTGATAAAGTATTAAATAGAAAAAACATTCTAAAATATTGAAAGTATATGAGAGAACTTAGTCTCAATCTTGGTAGATGCCTCAGAAAGTGATACCTTATCAACTGCAATATTGTCTAGAATGGATTCAAACATTTTTTAGTTCCATCTTCCTTGAATGAATCTTCATCATGTAGTCAGTAGTGTCTTGATTTGGATTTAGGACTTGCTCCACTATTCCTTCTACCTGATGAATGATGTCTTTTGTTTCATCAATGATGGCATCTATGATAATGTCCTGTAAGACATCCTTGATGCTTTCCAATACATTGGTCTTCTTCCTCTTATGGAGTAATTTTTTTTGGATTGCCTTAAGTTTCACTAGTTCAGCATACTTGATCATTTCATCATAGTCCATAGTAGATAGGTCAATATTTGGTAAAATGACCGGTTGACTCAAATCTACATGTTTCCTCTTCTTTGATTTCTTTTTCTTTGCTTTCTTCTTTGGTGAGTGTGATGCCTTAAGTGCATCAGATGTTGTCTCTATTGTGCATGTTCTAGCTCTTTCTCTTCTTGTTTTATTTCTTCCTTCTTCACTTCTTGTTTCCCTTCTACTTTATTTTCTCCTAGCGTGTCCTGTTTCTGCTCATTTTTATGCTTCTTGACTTCCTTTTGTTCATTTTTTCCCTTTGGTTCATCTTTTTCGGGCTCTTATTGTTGTGCAATAGACTCGGTTGGGGGAACTGATTCATTGTTCAGTGTTTCTTCTTTTTCGATAGCCATATCCTTCTCGGTGTTCATGTCTTTCTCAACTTCCTTTTCCTTTTCCTTCTCTATTTTATTTTCCTTCCCTGTTTCCTTTTGTTGGTCGGTTGTTGATGACATATAATTGATTGAATGTTTAAATATATTAATTTGATCACCAGAATGCAGAAAGATAATGCAAGACATTAAATCAATTAATGGATTATATTTTCATTGATGTCAACTTGATATAATCTGATCGGTTATATACAGTGTCAAATACTTCAGAGAATTAGAGAGATAAATATTATGCTTCTAGTAATGCAT
Source organism: Thuja plicata (assembly GCA_018584345.1). Lineage (NCBI taxonomy): Eukaryota > Viridiplantae > Streptophyta > Pinopsida > Cupressales > Cupressaceae > Thuja > Thuja plicata. The sequence goes on from MU227853.1 coordinate 3,181,574, forward strand.
AAAAGACCAACATTCACTATGTGACTACAAACATCGATGGTTAGTGGAACCCAACGGACAAAGAAAACCAAAAGTAAAGTCACGGTGATGCCCGAGCAAGAAACCTGACAAGCATTACCGACGAGCAGAATCACAAGCATTACCGATGAGAAGAACTTCATAGTGATGGCCGATGGATAGATAACCCTAATGGAGATGCCTAAGGAGAACATAAGTGTTGACCAAAGCTATCAAGGAGTCAAACACCAAAAGGAACTGAAGTTCAGAAATGACAAAATAATTAGCTGGCGAGAGCTAAAGATAGAGTTAACTAGTTGTTAACATTGTTTTCATCGACAAGTTAAAGCCAGAGATAAGTATAATATTTAAAGCTATTTTATCCCGTTGTCAAGGAGAAATCTACGAGATAAAACTTAAGCAAAGATTTAAAGCAAGATTGGATAAGATTGTGGATCACGCCAAGAATAAGAAAATCAAGAAGTGAGAAATGGTGATATCATGTCTATCAAGAGAAAATCTAATTCATTATGAATTAGGAAAGTGAGTAGAGAAAGAGGATGCTGAAGAGAAACTAATAAAGCAAAACTTCATACAGTCCTAATCAATCAAGCTGAGGAAAGAGCTAAAGATTTCTATGGACACCGAGAAATAGAGAAGCACAACATCACCAAGCATAAAGAAGTGGAGCAAAGGTATTGAAAAGATACATTGATCAGAAAGGTATTATGAGCTTACAATAGATCTGAAAATCTGCAAGTCTAAGTTGTATGTGTGAACAGATCATTTACTGCTTCAGTTTAACCATTGATTCAGAAAGTCTTTTAACCAAGCAGGACTTATCAATCCTTTCTAAATTGAGATACATCCCAAGGAGTATAAAAATTTTTGATCAAGAAGATAACATGAGATGCCAGATACCGTTTGACAAACTACACTGGGTTTGGTCATAGAAGGTAGCATAAATATGCTTGATATCAATTGAAAAACTATTCTATTTAAATCCTCTAACAAGGTCACACCTAATAGTGTGTTTGTAACCTTTAACATGGTTGGATCTTCACCTATCTCACTTCAGAATAGTGAAAAGTTTGGGTTACCAGTCCCAAGTGTTTTTTCCCTTAACAGGGTTTCCACCTTAAAACCATGTTTCAATGTGTTTATGAGTCATTACTTTGGTGTTTTGCATTCCATAAAAAAATTAGGATTGATCAGTATACACTAAGAAATTTACTATATTTCGGTAAATGAAAGACTGCTAATCGGTAAACAGTAAGAATAAGTTTTAGCAGCGAACTTCGAGCTGTAGTTATTTGTTAATATTGTCTGAAGGCATTCATCTTGTAGGACTAAAGATAACTAGAGGCTTAATATTATGGTACTAAGTTTTTGGGTTGATTTATTGGACTATTTTTAAGGCCATTGATTCACCCCCCCTCTCAGTTATTCTAATAGTTGCTACATTATCTATATGCATAGCAACTAGATCATTATCACCTTGAGTTGTGTGATAGTCTAGTACTTGTGCCAATATAGGCTGTAGAGTAGTAGCTCTATCATTGATGTTCATTTGTTCTGTATTGACGTCCTTAGTTGCCATAACATTCTCATCTTGTGATGTATCATCTCCAAGATCTTTGTCAGTAATATCCTCAATAACATCTTCATCAGTGTCAATTTTCAAATCAATAGGATTATTCTTACCTTGATCATCTTTGGAAACTTCATCGGTTATGTTCTCCTTTTCTTGTTCATCTTGGGATTCAAGCTCTTTGATGTTGAATATCTCTCTCCATTTTGCATCAGTTTCCAACTGTAATCGGTCCAAGTCTCTTGTCATAATCCTTAAAGATCTTTCCTTAAAAAGAAATCTTTTAAGAGTTTTGTTTCAAGGTCTCCTCAATTTATTTAATAGATAGATTTGGTATAGTTAGCACAAGATATCTTTCTCTCATTTTTTTTCAGCATTCATAGCATATTTCTATCTTGCATCTATGTTGTTGTATAACTCAATAGGCAAAAATGTGATAACTTCAAGTGGTATGTATTTGAAATTGTGTAAAGAGTAAAGAATTGCATCTTCAATTTTTACCTTGTTCTCTTTGCTTTGAGTATTTTACTTTTCTTTCTTCATTCCTCCAAATGTTTCATACTTCTTCATTGTGTCTAACATTTCATCTAGACTTCCTAGTGGTGGAGGCTTGTTCTTCACAACTTTGGGTTTGCTCAAATCTCCAGTCTCTGAGTCAGTGTCTGGTGGTAAATTGAATTTTCTCCTTGATATTTTCCTTCTTGCATCTTACATATATCTTCTCTTTTGGTTCAACAAAATTCTTCTTTGCTTTCGGTGATGTTTTAGACCTTCCTAATGACCTAGTAGATTTGGGGCTCGGTGAAGGCTTCAATATTTGTGGTTTCCTACCTTCCACTCTAGAGGTTTCTGCCTCATCTTCTTCATTATTAGTTACCAAATCCTTAGTCAAATTTTCAATCATCTTGCTAGATTTTATTTGTATTTTAGCTACTAAGATACCTTGCTTAATCTTAGCCTTAACTTCTTCATATGTTCCATACCTCTTGGCTCTTTTATCAGCAGGCTTAGCTAAGAGAGTTTTGATTTGTTGAGATGCAATGTCTATGTCCATCTCATATCCCATAGGATCTAGACATATGCTCCTTGGCTCGACTGCATTGATAATACATAAGTCGGTGTCTACATCAAAATAGATAAAATCATGATATTTCTCAACTAATTGAGGTGGAACTCTAAATTTCTGATCCATCCTTTTTTGGAATTTAGAGAAGTAATCATTCATAACAATGTCAAGATTCTCTCCTAGACTCTTTATGTATTTATTGATTTGATAAATGACTAGTCTATCAACACTCCATTTCACATTTCCAATAGATTGAAATAAGTTCTCAAAGTAAAAGTATATGCATACCAGTAGTGAACCGAACTTCAATGTATTTGTCTTGGATTTCCTTATAGTGTTCATGTTTTCTTCAAGTTGTTTCAACAATATCTCACATAGATCAATTTGCATGTCTTTCTTTACAATCTAATAAGCCAGATCTACAGCTCCACAATGTACGCTATCCACTTGGGATGATTGGAATACTCGGTAGGACAAGATGTTGCATGCAAACTTCAACTTGGGGTTTTCAATGGTAAAAATCCTCAGACCTCTCCCATCCCATTTGGCTTTGGTTAGCTCACTCAGCTTGATTTTCTCAATATGTATGATAGCTTTAGGCTTGTCTCCAATCAGGTAACCAGTTACAATATGTAACACGTCCTTTATGATCTTCACAGGTTGATCTAGCCGCATACATTGATCGTGTACTCGGCTAAGTACCATCCTTATGCACTTGGTCTTGAATAGCATCGGGATATGTAGGGCATGTGTCAAACCTTTTGAAAGAAAATAAACATGATCGCTCTTTAGTTTTCCGTCTGCACATAACTTTTGGTAAGATGAATCAATCCCCACTTCACAAATCTTCTCAACCTTACAATGAGTGAAAGTTCTCACGTCTTCGATCAATAACACTCTATCTGGAATGGATGAAAGTGTTAGAGTAATAATTTAATTATCTTATTAATTAAATAATTTGATTTAATTATTATAGTCACTTAGTTTCTCTAGTTCACTTAAGCTAAACTTTAGGCATGTTTTAATTAATTCTTTTATTAATTATTCATGCAACCTAGGTTTCTCCACCTTTTGGTGTTTGATCTCCTTTATAAGGATTGATCTCTTTGTATTTATTTTATTCCCTCTCTGAATGAATTTTAGATCATTTTGAGTTTTGTCTCCAAGCTTTGATTTTGTAACATGTTTTTTTTGCATACAGTGGATCTTGGTGGTTGAATTCTATAAATTCTAACATGGTATCAAAGCCTTGTTGTTGCAACCTGTTCTTGAGTTTTTGGAGCGCCGAGGGTTTCATGTTTTTTTAGTGATTTTTTTGTGGATTTAAAGAGAAATTTTTTTGGAGCACTTTGAGCACAAATCGACCTCACGATTGAGCTCAAAAGGCCCAAAACCCCTATTTCCATATAAGGCAAGTCCATTTTGGCCAAAGTTGCATTTTGAGGCAAATTTTTTTTAAATATACTACCCTAGCATGTTTTTCGAGAAAAATAATTAAAAAAATAAATTTTATTGATTTTTTGCGTGATAAAATAGCACATCCAGCATTAAAAAGGACGGCCACCGTAGTGCCACTGCAATCCCAATGCTGGCCACCTTGGAGAATTGGCCGCCCACCGGCCACCTTGGAGACTCCACCGATCACCTTGAAGACTTCGCTGCCACCGCCACCCACCTCCTGGTAGGCCAAATTCCTTAGCGGCTCCATCGACCACTAGGCTCATCACTAGCGGCTTAGGCGCAGTGACCCCAGACTGCCACTATTAGGGCCCACCAAACCCTAGCCAGTGGTCACCCACGTGACCACCTATCAAGTGGCCAGCCCCAAAGGGCTTAAAATAATTTTGTTTTTGTTTTGATTGCTAGGCCTTCTTACCTACTGCTACTTATTCCTCATAACTTGAGCATATGAAGGTCATTTTTCTCAAACAAGATAGCGTCGAAAAGTTGTTTTTAAGACAAATATTTTGGAAGGGTTTCATTACGAGATTTTGATGTTTACAGGTTTTTTTCCCAGTCAAAGAGAGCCCTTATTTTTAGCACTTCCAAGCCTCTAGAATGAGCATACAGACTCCGTTTATTGCTCACAAACAGGCGTCAGAAAGCTCTTGATGAGTTCTCTTCAGATCTAAGATTTTTTTGAGGCATTTATCAAGTATTTTTCCTATTCATTCTGATTCATTTATTTCACTGTCTCTCCTTCTAATTCAATGACAGATTCAACATCTATTGAGCTTCTCACTCCTCACAATTTCCATGTATGGAAATCCTGTATGAATCGGCTTCACCAATCACGGGGGTTATGGTCTTGTTTAGACACCATTCACTCAGTGTTGATTCATCATTTCAAGGTCATGTAGGACAGGAATAAGATGGATGAGGCCATGGGTGTGCTTTCTCTACATGCTTTTGATAGTTTTCTCTTCCATATTGATGGGTGTGATACCCCTCTTGATATATGGGAGAAATTTTAGACTCTCTTTGGCACAGTCAATGAGTTTAGGGCACTTCAGATTGAGGTAGAATTGACAGCTTTTGTAACTGAGACATTTGCTTCTATTTAGGATTACTTGAAAAACTTCAAATCTATTAGATCTATCTTGCAGGGGTGTGGGAAGAATAAGATAGATACAGAGTGCATTTACCTAATTCTTTCTAAGCTTCTTTGTCCCTTTCAGATTTTCTCTTCTACCTTCCATTCTACCATGGATGTCTTGGGTCCACGATTCAACATGCCTATATTTGATGTATTTTGTGATTGTTTGACTCATGAGAAGGCAAAGACATCTTAGCTTGATTCTCTCACAGGATCACAAAACCATGCATTGGTCGTTCACCCATCTTCAGGGAAGCTAGAGCAGAAACATATATCAATGACCATATAGTCTAGGAAGGATTCTAGCTCTCAACACTCCTTTGGACCTCCTCCTCCTAAGGGGAGGAAATATAAGACAAAAAGACCTCAGTGTGCTTATTGTAAAAATCCCAATCATGATGAGTCTCATTGTTATGAGAATAAGATCGATGGATATGCAAAACAAATTTCTGATTTGCAAGCTCTTCTTTAGAAGAGAAACATTGATATTTTACATTTAATATTTGTAACTACGTGGTTGTACCAACCCTAGGATCTCATTGGTGCTATCTTCTTCACTCGTGCCTATATAAGTAGAGCTTATGTACCTCTCTCTCTCTATGTGTGTGTGTGTGTGTGTGTGTGTGTGTGTGTGTGTATGGAAGTTTTAGAAGTTTTTACTTTCATGATCTTTGCTTGAGAGAATTAATCCAACACAATATAGCTCATTATACTATTTGGATATCAAATTTTATAATATATTTACAAATTCTAAGCTATTACAAGACTTATTCTACTATCATAATCTTACCTAAAATAATCATTGTCAAAATCTCCATCTCAAGCACCCAATTAATAAGGATACAATATATAATACCATCAAACAGTAATAAAAAATCAATGAGATAAAGAAACCTATTTTTTTTTAACTAAATTCATAAGACAAGTCTGCAACCTAAAAATAATGCATTCCATTCACCTTCATTAAACTCATATAATTTACTCGTCAACATTGACATTCTATTTTTCTTCATTATATTGATTCAAAGACCTCTTTCAATGTTTCATATGACATATCTCATAAGTTAGCTAGCTAGTATAATTTAGTCTTATATCTATTAAATCTATGTGTTAGATGTTTGTAGATTTCTAATGTTGGAGGCCAAGGTTTTAGAATTCATAAAACTTGATCCAAGATGTCATTTGGGCTCATTTTTATTTATAAAATCAAACATATAATACATATGTAAGACAACTAAAATAATTCTGAAGTGAATCCATATAGCTCAAAAATTGAATTTTTATATCTCTTTTTTGGAGAGGATTTTTATGTCATTAGGTTTTCTTGTTTTCTCCATTTTTAAGAGATTAATTACATAGTTAGTTGTACATACATACCTAACATGGCCTAGTTATTGAGAGATATCATCATATCATTTTGCACCATAATTCTTCTCGATAAGTTGTACTTAAGCGAGGGTGTTGGAGTAAATATTATTTACTCATTCTTAAATCCAACTTAGGAATTTAGCTTTAGGAATTTAATAATTGCATTTAGGAGAACATTAGTAATTTAACATTTAATATTTGTAGCTGGGTGGTTGTACCCACCCTTAGATCTCATTGGTGTTGTCATCTTCTTTCTTGCCTATATAAGTAGACCTTATGTACATTATTTAATTATCTCAACTCAATATCATTTTTTCATGAACTCTTTGTATCTCTCTCTAGAAGTTATTACTTTCATGATTCTATCTTGGGAGCGTTGCTCCAATAGAATATAACTCAATATATTATTTGGCTATCAACATTTATAATACGTTTTTATCAAATTCTAAGCCATTACAAGATTTAATCTACTACCACAATATTGCATATAAAAATTATATCAATATATCCATCCCAAGTACCCAATTAATAGGGAAAAAAGATATAATATCATCAAATAGTGATAGAAAATCCACATGAGCTAAAGTAACCTAATTTTTTTTACCGAATTCCTAAGACAAGTCCACAACCTAAAAATAGCTCATTCCATACACCTTCATTAAACTCATATAATTTACTCATCATCATAGACATTCTATTTTTCTTCATTATATCCATTCAAAGATCTCTTTTAATGTGTCATATGATAGATCTCATAAGTTAGTTAGCTAGTATAGATTAGTCTTAACTCTCTTTTCTACGTGTTAGATGTTTGTAGATTTCTAATTTTGGAGGCCAAGCTTTTGGAATCCATAACATTTGATCAAAGATGTCGTTTGGGCTCCTTATTTTTATTTATAAACTCATACATATATATGCATATGTAAAACAACTAAAACAATTTTGAAGTGGACCTTTATACCTCACAAATTAGATTTTTAAATTTTATTATCCACAATTACGTTCTTTATATTACTAACATAGGAGTTAGATTCAAATTTATTCCTTGATATAAAATCAAATTTGAACAGATGAAAAATTAAAATTGAATCATGGATCTCGAAACTCAATCAAAACTGTGAATGTTTATCGTGTTTACGAAATTGAAAGGAAACAAAATGTTCTTTTAAGAGTAATCTAGTTCAACTAAATAGATAAGGTGGTTGAGAAAATTATATAATATTAGATAAAAATATGTCATAAATGTTAGTAAAATTTTCCATGCAACTTCAAGTTTCATCTGTAAATAACGGTAGTCCTCCATAAATAATGGATTTGAAACTTTGCATGTATTAGTCACCTTCATGAATGATGAAATTTTTGTGCATGATATCTCTAACTAAAGATCCTCACCATAATTCAAGGAAGAATGGTAGTTTGCTTTGTGAGATCTTCAGCATAGTTTCAGATTGAACGAAAGTTTTCTTTTGTATAATTATTCATTTATTTTGTATTCCAAAGATAATCAATTGAATTATATTCTTTGTCTACTCTATTTTGTTCTTTGTTTTATATTTGTCACAACCCATTTCATTAAACTACAATAATCATATCGTTAAACAACAGTTGAGTTGGAAAGGGATAATTATTCACTCAAAGTAGAAATAGTGATGGGGGACAAAAACAATTGAAAGACTATTAGTTCATCTCAAAGGTGGCCTTTAAAAATGGCAGACAAACTTAAATAGACTCAACCTTGCATGCTAATTTAATGGCTAAAAAGACTCATTAGAGGTTAAAAAAAATAGAAGGAAACAAATATATTTAGAAGCGTGGAATCCATCGAAGGGGGGCGCAGATAAAATTGGGAAAGGGGATAATGTTCTAGAAGCTAGAGCAGGAGATCAATTATTGTGAAGGCTTGAAAGAATAAGTCTTTTTCAAATTTTTATCAGCATATAAACTTCCAGTCTGAATTGAGTGATTGGAGTACTTGGGTAAAAATAAAATGTCATGTCTGGGCAAGAAGAAACCGGAGACAGAGACCTTTGGGGAAGAGAAGGTATATAGGATAGAACAAAGGATCCAATTTACAAGGTTTTATAGGGTCCAACTATCTGAAATTTTCACTAATAACTCCCCCAAGTTCATTTCATGCTCATTTATTTATTTATTAAATCATTCTATTTTCCATGATCATACCATTACAAATTTAATGTAGAGATAATGTTCATCTATTTTTTTAAAAATATTTTCCCCTGTTCTAACCGTAAACAGTTAACAATAACTTTAAACCAATTCCACATAAACCATAAACTTACTGAAATGAAAAGAGCATAAACAAATAACACAGAACTCATAACACCATTATTTGTTGTCAAGGAAACCTTGGCCAAGGGAAAACCCCAATGGGGATGGTACCCACAAGCATGCACTAAAGTATAATGTCCCTGTTAGGAGATCTATCCCTGTTAGGAGCTGAATACTACATAGTAAAATTACTTGTTAGAGGAATACAACCCAGTTAAATGTATACAACACCCTGTTAGGGGCCAACTGAGCTTACAACTCTTACAACAAAACTTCTGTTGCAAAGTGTTCTTCAATAATGAACAAAAACAAGCATCTTCAATGCTTAGATGGTTCCAGTCATAGTTCTCCAATGATCTTTGTCATCCTCTGCTCTGCCATTTGCACATACACATATATTCACTCATAAATCTTTCATATATCTTCACTTTACAAAAAGTCTTCATATATATATATATCTTTCTTATTACCAAGTTGGCTCACTTAACCAATATTACACAGTTGGCTCTCAATACAAAATATAATTAATAGTGCAAAGAGTAAATACAAAGTCAGTGCTCTTACATAACCAAAATATAGATTATCCACAATCATAATCCAACTTATCTTGCCAGGAGTCCATGACATACTCCCCAAATCATCGCTATTATCCAACTGCTATGTTTCATTATTTTTTTGTTGTTGCCTATCTTCAAATCTCTCTAACTCTTTGTAATTGTCACCAAAATCAAATTGATCTTAGATGCAGGTCATACGTACCCCATAGTATCTTCCTTTAATCGTGCATGTCATAACTCATCGATCTCAATCTTTGATACCCAAAATAACTCTATATTTCTACTTCTATACTTAGTCGATTCTAGAACTGAATCACCAAAATTTAACTTCAATTCAATCGATCAATATGCCAGATGTGTTTCTATAAATGAAAACCAAAAAGTGATTCATAACATACAAAAATGATCACTTTCCAACAATCTCTCCCTTTGGCATCGATGGAAAAACTTAACAAAAATGACTAAGTGTTCCAACACAAAAACTATCTCTCCTCTCTTCCTCTTCTATTTTGCTTCTCTCTTCTCCCTTATTCATTTTTTTCCTTCATTTTTTTCTTCTCTCTTCTCCCCCTTTGACAACAATGACAAAGGTGCATAAAAAATAATACAACTAGTGCTTTTTCACCATTTTCAAAATATCTTGAAAAGAATCTTCCAAGATCTTCACTTTGACACTCAGTGCATATGATGATGTCTCTACTACTTTCAACTTTGTAGGCATAGATTTTTTCAGTTATTCTGTTGTCTTCTCCATATCTAATAAATGTACTTCAAGAATTTATAGTTTAGGAGTGATTAAAATCTTCAATAAACCAAACCTTGTCATGACTCTCCCTTATCCAAAATCCTTGTTTCCTCTCTGTCCATTTCCATTACCGATTACGAGGAGGTCTCACAATTGTCCATCAAACTGTTCAAGGTTTCCCCATCCTTCGCAATAATGTCTTCAATGTTCTAAACATGTTTGATTGGGTTCATGAAATAAATAAATAGTATCCCTCAATGTGCAACACAACTCTTAGGTTTTACTGTTACATATTTCAGAATGCCCAAGTCCCATGAACTAGACTGGCAAAATTCCATCAGTTTCTTCTCCAAGTATCTCTTCTCTATCTTTTCTTATGCGATCTTCACTAGGGTCCCATAATGACCATAAAAATTGTCAAGTTCTAATTTCAAGTTCTCTACGTCATCTCTACTTTGGAAAACAATAGGTACTAGAAGCAATTTGTTTACAGTATCGATTGCTCTAGACATTACCTTAGTTTTCTTGTCACTTTTTTGCTCAGATATCTCCTTTGTTTTAGTGAGTGCGGTGAAGGCTAGACTCACAAACTCATCCTCATCCATGCAACCAACATCAAAATCAATAGGTTTGTCTTTACTTGCCAACAATAAGATAGAAGATGTGTTAATTTCAGTTTTGACTTTAGATTTTGCTTCTACTTTCTTCTCCATTCCCTTCTGTTCTTCCTCTCTCTGTTCTTCATCCTCAGCCACTATATTGTCAATGTTTCCTTCAAATGGATCCTTGTCATCATGTGAAGTGTCAAGAGTCACAGGCACACCAGAAACATAGAAATCTAGTTTCATATCATCTTCGCTCTTCTCAACACTTGCTTTAGCTATTTTGGAACTCTCTCCCATTCCTAAAGGTGTAGGCATTGTAGGTTTAGGAGGTGGAGTCTTCTCAGGAATATTAGTCATTAGTATCTGATCCAATTCTCTCTGAGTCTCTTCAGTAAATTCTTCATATTTTCTTGCCATGATTTTTACTAGCCTTGCCTTGGTCCTTAATAAAGGTTTCAGTTCATCAAATATTCCATCTCTCTCTTGCATAGAAATTATAGGTAACATGTTATCAATTGCTTGATTCCTAATAGTCTCATCTTCAATATGTGCTAGTTGTTTTCTTTTCCAGTTTGCCATACAACTCTTCAGGTACACTGCCCTCTATCTCTAATGGATTTTTCTTGAAAACAAGTAAGTGATTTAATACAATAACTTCAATCATAAGTTTATCAGTTTCCTCATACCTATCATAGTACTTTTTTTTATTGAAACTAGCTTCCCTTTCTCAATAGCTCTCTTCTCAATCATCTTCAAGTCTGGTTTACATACTTGTTTGTCACTTTCAGATTTCTTCTCTTCTCCCTTAGTCCTTTGTACTTTAGGAGGTGAATCAGGTTTGGTGGATCTTGTGCTTCTCTAAGGTACAATCTTAACTACCTCTTCTTGTGATGTATTTAGTGGTGGTAACATCAATAATAGTAGAAGGTGGATTAGCTACCATCACAACTTTAGGATGTGGAAGGGCTGCAATAGTAGTACTTGCCAATCCAGAAGAACATTCTGCTAACTTCTTCTTGATGACATGTAACTGATTGAATATTTGATAATGTTAAGTTGAAGATAATGCAAGACATTAAATAAGTTAATGGTTTGTATTGTCATTGATGTCAACTTGATATCATCTGTACGGTCATGTACATAATGCCAAAGACTTTAGAGAATTAATGGAACAAAGGTTATGCTTTCAACAATGCATAAAAGTCAAGTATTCACTAAGTGACAAACAACATTGACGGAGTGCACACCATCGGTAAAGGCAAAGAATAAAAGTCATAGTGATACCCGATGAGCAGAAGATAGTGTTGCTCAACGAAGAAAAACCACAGGATGCCCGATGAGCTGAAAATAGAGTTGCGCAATGAGTAAAAATACAACGGTGCTCGAAGAATGGAGATCCCAAAGCTAACTAAAGTCACACCGATGGAACTGTTAGTTGTCACCGACAATTAACTGTAGAGTTGTCCGACAGATTATAGAGTTCAGAAAATGACAAAATATCTAGCTGGCAAGAGCTAAAGATAGACTTAACTGGTTGTTTCCTTTGTTTTATTTGACCAGAGTTAAGTAATTGATTTAAAGATGATTTGTACAGTTGGCAAGAAGATAACTATGAGATAAATCAGGAGTTATGCTTTAAATCAAATTGGATAGATTTTTTTTCATGCCAAGAATCAAGAATCAAGAATCAAGAAACAATGAATATCATGTCTATATAAGAGACAAGCTTAATTCATTTACAAATGGGATTAAGGGGAGTGAATAGAAAGAGGATGCTAAAGAGAAACTAATGAAGAATATCTTTATACAGTCCTGATCAATCAAGCTGAAGGAGAGCTAAGGAATTTTGTAGACACCGATGAACAGTGAAGCACAACATCTTAGAGAAGAAAGTGTGGAGCACAAAGAATTAAATTAATACATTGATCAGAGAGGTAATGTACTTAAATAGATCTGAAAATATGCAATTTAAAGTTGCATCATGAACAATTCATAGTGTTTCAGTTTAAACATTGAAGCATCAAGTCTCTTAATAGAGTAGGACTTAATAGTCTTCTATATATTGAGGTACATCCCAAGGAGTGCCAAAAAGGTTGATTCATGAAATTAGCATTGGACTTGCCCGATACCTACTGACAGTCTAAGAAGGAGGCTAATTCAAGGATGGTAGCAATAGATGCCCAATACTAAGTTACAACCTCTATGTATAAAATCCACTAACAAGGTCACACTTAATAATGTGTTTGTAACCTTTAAGAAGGTTGGCTCCTGACATGGCTCAATTTAGAAGAGTGAAAATTTGGGGTACCGGTCCCAATGGTTTTTCCCCTAATAGTGCTTCCACATTAAAAATTCATGTGTTATGTGTGTATGGTTCATTTCTTTATTGTTTTGTATCTGACATAGTTAACACTAGGTTGATCGGTATACTCTGCTTATTTACTGAGATTTGGTAAATAGTTATACTGCTTATCGGTAATCAAGGAGAATAAGGAAAGACAAGGAAACCCGACAGATAGTTAAATCATTATTAGTATATCATGGCATGCATCTTGTAGGGACATAATAATCTAAGGTTTATTGATTAGTGGTTAAAGGTTGAAGGATAAATTTTTGAGGCCACTGATTCCCCCCC
>MU227853.1:3238819-3262623 GCA_018584345.1 Thuja plicata
ATTTAGATACAAGGAGGTCTACAACAGGCTATGTGTTTACTTTTGCCGGAGCAGCGATTAGCTGGACTTCTCGGAAGCAACAAGTGGTTGCTCTTTCCTCTACTGAGGCTGAATACATTGCTCTCACGGAGGGAGCTAAAGAGATGATATGGTTACAGCGATTGTTTGGAGAGTTGGGATTTAAACAATCCACATTTACCTTGTTTTCTGATAGCAACAGTGCCATTCAATTGGCCAAAAATTCAACTTTCCACAGTCGCACAAAACACATTGAAACCAGATTTCATTTTGTTCATCATGCTCTTGAAGAGGGAAGATTACACTTAGAGAAGATTGATACGAAGGTCAATCCAGCTGATGCATTTACAAAGGTTGTACCTCGAGAGAAGTTCAAATTCTGTAGGACTTCTCTCGGGATCGTGACAACATAGCCATAAGCACCAAGTGGGGGATATCTCTGAGTAGCTCCACTCGTAGCATTGATTGGACTTCAAGTGGGAGATTGTAACGCCTCTGTATGTAACGGCTATGAAAGTGGGTGAAGCCCAATCTTCACCTGTTGTTGTAACTGATTATTCCTGACTTCCGCAGATGCTAGGAGACGGTTTTGACCATGCATTGTAAAAGGCTTATGAGCCAAGAGCTGCTGTAACATTGTAACAAGTATTATCAATAACAGAGATATGCCCTGCTTCTGAAAGTGGATGTAATCTAGACAATCTGGATGAACCACTATAAATCTTTTGTCTGTGTATTGCTTTGATTTTTTTCTTACTGTTCTGGTTTTAGCTTTTAATTGTTTTTGGGTCTGCATTGAATTTCAACAAGAATTTGGTGAAACATCACATTCCGCAGGGGGTTTTTCGTAATGGAATTTGGGAGGATGAAGTTAGGTTTCTGATTGATCGCCCACAATGGTTCTTTGAAGCAGGATCTTGGGTTGACAAGGCCAGATCCTCTCCCGTTCTTAAGAAACTAGCTCCTCCTCCTTGGCACATAAAACATCCATCATTTCAAAGCAATTTCTTTCAAAAACCCAGAGATTTCCCATTTTCCTCTGGGCAGCGTCACCGGATCAGGAATCAGTCTGCGCCCAGGGAAATCTTTGATATATGTGAGTGGGAACCAAGCTGTGCAGATCCATTCTTGGGTGCTATCACTACTGGATTCAACAAGGGGCCCGAACCCAAGGGAACATGTCAATTAAACCCTAGACTGCAAGATATGGGCAAGCATCATGGTGGTCCCTTCAATCCAAAATTCTCCAAGCCTCCGTCTGCATAGATGAAGCACATTCTTATTACAGAAAACTTAAGTGGGAGATCAATTGATGATCTGTGTCAGAGAGCCTTAATAGGTAAGATCTAGAAATTTTCTCCTTAGAATGATCTTTTTGCACACTGGGCATTTTCAAATTGGGAAGGGCTTTCTCAGGCTTTTATGATTGCAGAGGGTAGAGGGTTTTTTACTGCTATATTTACAGATAAACAGAGTAGAGACAAAGCACACAAATATAAGGGTTGGTTTATGGAAGGCAAATGGATTGGTACTCAAATTTGGTTTCCAAATTTTGATCCCTTATTGTGCCAAATCCAATTTTTTCCTTTCTGGATTTCTCTCCCGGCTCTTCCATTGGAGTATAAAGACCCATAAATTCTAGAAATCATGGGCAATCAGATGGGGATCTTCCTTCGACATGACTGGATTTATCTTGATAAGGGAGAATGTTCTCCTAGGTTATGCATCCTCTATGATGTTAATAAGAAATGGGATACCAGTGTGAGGCTTGAATCAAAATTTGGGGCTTTTGATCAACGGGTTCAGCTTGATTCTCCTGATCTGGTCTGCCGTCGATTAGATTCTCTTGGTCATCTTCAATTGCAATGTCATCTTTCTCTTCAGGTTCGTCCAGTAGTTTGTCCTGATCAATCCTCGGTCTCAGATTCTTGTCAATACTTTCATAATTTGACATCGCACAATGTGGATAAGATCAATATCTCTTTCTCCAACCTTGAGGTGTTGTCACAAATTTCAGCGAAAGAGTCTTCAGTTCCTTTTCCACTAGTAATGGGTAAGGAATAAGATCTCTGCAATAATGTTTCTACACCAATGCCTTGTTGTTTTACTGATGATACAACCTCATCAGTTTCCTCCATTACTCTTGGTCAAGGAAGGCTTGCTGGGAACCCGTGGTAAAATTCAGTAACTGATAAATCACACCAGGTGTCTATTTTGGATGACCTACAAGATCAAGATTCAATATGACAGGGCCAGTTGGTCTTTTTTGACACAGGTTTTGATTAAGACGGGCTTCAATATGAAGTGGGTCAAGTGGATCTTATCATGCATTAAAGGGGCTAAGTTTTCCGTTCTTATCAACGGTTCCCCTTGTGGCTTCTTCTCTTCCACTCGCGGAGTGCAACAAGGTGACTCATTTTCACCTTTTTTATTTATTATCATGGCTGAAGGTCTTAGTAGATTAATAACATATCAGCAGGCTCAGGGGATTTGGGAGGGCATCTCCATTATGGGCACTCACTTGATCATTACACATACTTTGTTCGCTGATGATTCTCTTTTGTTTGGAAGGGCAAACTTGGTCGAGCCATATGCCATTAAACAGACCCTAGATGACTATTGCTCAGGATTAGGCCAGAAGCTTAATGTGGTAAAATAAAAAAATTCCTTTTTCAACACACCCTTGCTGGTCCAACAGGCCATCATTGGTTTTTTGGGTTTTGCTGTTGCAGTTGTCCCATGCAAGTATCTGGGAATTCCCTTTTTTCAAGGGGTAGGTAAGACAACCTTTTGGGATAACATTGTTCAAGCCATCGGGGATAGAATTGCTTCTTGGAAGGCCAGGTGGCTCTCACTGGTAGGTAGACTTTTATTAGCAAAATATGTTCTTAGCTCAATTCCAAATTATGTGATGTCAAATCTGCTTGCTCCAAAAGGGGTTTGGAGGCTATTCGGAAGTCCATTAAAAATTTCATCTGGAAAGGAAACCTAGATGATAAGCCTAAGATTCCTCTTATTTCCTAGGATACCATCTGCACCCCTAAAGATTGTGGGGGTGCTGGGCTGCACAGCCTTTTTGAGAGGAACATCAGCTTGGGAGCCAAGTTATCGTGGAACTATTATGAGAATCCACAGACACTTTGGGCAAGAATATTGAGAGGTAAATATCTTGACATATTTGATCCAGATAGGATTTTTACTATAAAGAATCCTCTTGCTGGATTTGCCATGTGGAACTTCCTTGTCAAGTGCAGGAAAATCATCCTCCCATATCTTTCTTGGGTCATAAACTCAGGAAACAAGGCTATGTTTTGGACTAATTGTTGGAATGGTCTTCCCCCTCCATCTTCTGTTGGTAACCTTTCCTCAGCTTGATGAGTTCTGGAAGAATGCTGGGGAGTTCAGGTCAAGGATTATTTCATGATTGAAGTGGTTGAGGGCATCCATACGGCAGTTTGGAAGGATTTCTCCCACCTTCCTTTCCCTCAAGCTGGAAAGGATAGTCTTTCAGGTCTACTAGCACAGAGGCGTCTTGTATACACAGAGGTTGATGATTCTCTCATTTGGACTAAAGCAGCCACTAGATATACGGTGTGGGAAGGATATCTATCTTTATCTTTTAAAGACAACCAATTGGATAACACTTTGTTTTGATTCTGCTAGCATAGTGCAGTTCTGCCTAAAGTAGGTTCATTCCTTTGGGTAGCACTGCATAAAAGAATATTATCTAGTGATCATCTTCTTAGGTTGGGTATATCAGATAGATTCCTTTGTGTTCTTTGTGGGAACACTCTTGAAGACGCAAATCACTTGCTCGTGGGCTGTGATTTTTCTTATGAAGTATGGTCTTGGGCTCTTGGCATACTGGGATGGCAGGGTCCTCTACATTGCTGCCTCCATCAATTTCTCCTTCAATGGCCTTTTCTTTACATGGATTCTTTTATCGCAGCAATTTGGAGGGTTGTTCCAGCTGCAATCACCTAGTGCTTATGGTGGGAAAGGAATAAGAGGATCTTCAGGAAGGAATTTGGCATGGTTAACCAGGTCATTGTGTTGGCAGAGAAGTCAGTCTCAGAAATGGTAAATCCATATGTTAGCAGCTCAAAGTCTCTATCATCAACTTTCTCTTCTCAGGACTCCAAGATTTTGAATAATTGGTCTTCGATTCAAATCCCGTTTAAGGGAGTTCTAATTGGTAAGCAATCTAAATAGGACTTTAGGAAAGATGTGAAATGGGAGCCTCCGGATAATTCCTTCGTCAAGTTAAATTTCGACGATGCTTCAAAAGGGAATCTAGGGGTCTCGGGAGTAGGGTGGGTTCTACGTGATTCACAAGGCCATGTTATCCGAGCAGCAGGTGTCAGACTTCCTTGGGGGTCCAATAATTTGGCAGAAGCCAGGGCTTTATTTCTGGGTATTAGTGGAGAAATCCGCTTGGGTATAAAGTAGATACACTTTGAAGGTGATTACCAGCTGGTCACCTTGGCGATATCCTTGGATAAGGCTGTGAACTGGGAGATTAATTATGTTCTAAGTGAAGTGCGTAAATTCATTCCATTATTTGAGGGATACAAGATATCTCACTGCTATAGAGAGGCAAATGGGCTAGCCGATTACCTAGGGAATTTGGGAGTTTTACTACGTCATGGTTCTTTTGAATGGGAACATAATCAGCTAGTGTCTACTCTCAGGTCCAGTAACAACTTGGTGAGATTCTTAAGGGAGTTATCTACATGACTCTCTTTGCACTGTAGTCGGATTGTGCCTTTGCAGTTAGTTTTTCATTATATGTTGTAGTGCAGGTTCATTAGTGCCAGGGCTTGGTTCATAGAACTATTGCGGTGGTCAAAAGTATTTTGGCAGATGCACAGGCCACTGTCAGAGACTGGATAGGCTAACGAGTTGTTTCGGCTATACTTTGGGGTATTATTGTGGGTCGCATGTTGGAATTTTTCCAGATGCTTTATATGGCCTCGTAGGGTGTTAGTATTTAGTTTATCTTGCCTATCCTATTGGATGACCTTCTTCTACATTTGTTTCCTTTCCATTGTGAAAAGGGGTTTTCTTCCTACTTCTTTCCCCCTAGAGCTTTTCCAAAGTAGTTTTATATATAAAAAGTATAATGGCAATGCCATTTTTATCAAAAAAAAAAAAAATAATAATTATATTTATAAAAAACTATTATTATGTATTTATATAATTAAAAGCTAAATAATATTAATATTAAAATTCCTATTTATGTTGTAATATGAATTAATGATAGGGTACTTGTATGCTGATCTAGAGTATCTGATATGATAGTGGAAATACCAAATAATTAGTAATTTTTAGCTTTAAAATTTCTAAACTTACTTATGGTTTTTAATTGGGTATATAATAGAAAATAATGGATCAACTTTAGTTGAATCCTCATCTGATCTTTTATAGAGATTTGGAAACAAATACCATAGATTTCTAGATAAAGAAGACATTGAAAGTTTATCCTGAATATCTGCAAACTATTATAATGGGGAAGCACTCTACCTTGCAACATGCAATTTAAGAGCGCAAAACATCAGGGTTGAGATGTGAGAGTCTTTATATATTTTGTAGAAATTCATCTTGGAAAAGCATCAGGGAGTGAATGGAATATGCGTGGCTATCCAGACAACTAAATCAGACATATAAGGAGAATTTGTTAAGGATTAAGATTGTCTAGAAGAATCTAGAGAAGAGGCTTTCTACAGCCTTCCATTGAACACTCCAGATTAGATGTAGAACATTCTAGGATATAGAATACTCTAGAAGAGGAGTTTCTAGATTTTGGTATTGCATGTATAAATATGTGATGTGCACATGCAAGCTTTGGGTTGTTAGAAGACATTTGAATGCTTGATGGTTGTAAGAAAGTTAGATTAATACATTGTTGTTTATTATTTTTGTATCTCTGTTTCTTGGCTCTTCTTTGCTCTATTTTTTTTTCTTTCTAGATTACAACAGTGTTTCTTTGGTTTTTATGGCCTGTTTTAACATGGTATCAGAGCCAGGTTCAGCTAGAAGATTGTTGTGAGTTTCAGCTAGAAGATTGTTGTGAGGTTTAGCTAGAAATAGATTGTTGAAGTGATTTGTTTAAAAGCTTCTATATTTCTAGAATAGTATTTGCTTGAAGTTTCTTCTTGTGTGGCTAACATGGGCTCTACAAATGAAGTATTGCCAATCTTTGATGGAAGTGGTTTTGCAGATTGGAAGATTGCAGTCAAGAATGCTTTGAGTGAAAAGGCTTTATGGAGGATAGTGAATAAAGAGATTGGAGAACCCCAAATTGATAGAGAAAAAGAGATTTGGAGATGTAAGTTGGAGCAAGCTAGAGGTATTGTTGGTAAAGCTTTAAGCCCCAATCTCAATAGAAGGTTTGTTGATATTGATGATCCAATAGTGCTATGGGATAACTTAGAAAAATATTATAAAGATGCTGATATTTCTAGCGCATTTAGCATAGAGGAAAATTGGTGAACTTGGATCCATCTTATTTTGAAAAAATAGCTGATTATTTCAATGAAGTTACCTTTTTAAATGCTCAGCTGAAGAAAATAGGTGCTGAATATGCAAAGAAAGATTTTTAGTTGATTGCAATGGTTGAAAGTAAGCTTCCTCAGCCATACAAGGTATTTAAGGAATCAAGGAAAATGATTATTTAGCTAAATCCTAATGCTCCACAACAATCTTTTGATCAATTTTGTAAGTCTGTTATAGATGAAGAAGCCCAACTTATTAAAGAAGGGTATATTAGGAAAAATCATGCATATACAGCTAGAAGTATGTCTTTTAGAAATGATGGAAAGAAGAATTGGAGAGGATATAATAAATTTCAGAATAATGAGGGTTCTAACAATTTTTTTAGAAATGATGGTGCAGAGAAACAAGTTGGAAGAAAACCCGGTATTTGCAGGTATTGTGGTGATGAAAATCACATGGAGAAATTTTGTTTGAAAAAAGAAGGACAATGAAAGGCAACAATACAAGCCCAAGCAAGAAAATTTTAAGGATGGAAAGAAGGACAGGTACAGCTTTGTACCCATCTCCCAAAAAAGAGAAGATAAAACAAGTAAGGAGGTAAGTGCTACATCTGAAATTAAATCTAATGTTAAAGGGGGATACTTTGCTTCAATTTCTATTAAAGAATGGATTTTAGATTCAAGTGCATCATTTGACATGACTGGAGATAGAAATTTTCTTATTGATTTTTTTGAAGGAAAGAATTCAGATCAAGAAATTACTATTGGCAATAAAATGAAACTTCCGATTTTAGGTACATGAACTGTTAATGTAACAAATGGATCTTTGAAAAATGTTTTATTGGTTGAAGGATTAGGGGTGAATCTAATTTTAGTATAAAAAATAGTTCAAGCTGGATATGAGTTTGTTTTTATTGTTGATCAAGTTATTGTTAGAGTAGAAAAGACACAAACAATATAATTGCCATTGGTAGAGTTGATCATGAGGAGAGTCTTTTTAAATTTGTGGGATTCACTGATGAAGAATTTAAACACTCTCATGCTCATATTGCTCAAGCTGATTATATGTCAAAATTTTGGCATGCTAGACTTGGACATATCAATTATAGGAAATTGCAAGATATGGTTAGAATGGATATGGTTAGAGGGTTAACAAAGATCTCACCATCTGAAGGAGTCTGCGAAGGATGTGTGCTAGGGAAACATCACCGAGATCCTTTTGATTCAGGTAAAGCATGGAGAACTAGTCATCCATTATAACTTATTCATAGTGATTTATGTGAACCAGGCTATCCCTCACTTTCAGGTGCCAGGTATATCCTCACTTTTATTGATGATTATAGTAGGATAGTATGGGTTTATTTCATTGAAACAAAGAATGAGGTACTTGAAGTTTTTCAAAAATTTAAGGCTTTAGTCGAGAATCAATGCGGGAAAAGAATTAAATGCTTAAGAAAATATAATGGGGGTGAGTATTGTAACTGTAGATTTGAGTCATTTTGTGAGAATTATGAATTAAAGTGCAAAGAACAGTACCATATAGTCCTCAACAAAATGGGGTGGCTGAATGAATGAATAGAACTCTTAGATAGAAATAGTTCATTGTATGTTGCATTTTAAAAGTTTACATAATAAATTTTGGGGTTTGGCTATTTCTTGTGTTGCATCTATTGTGAATAGAATTCCCACTAAAGCTCTCACAAATATCACCCTTGAAGAAGCTTGGAGTGGTAGAAATCCCCACATTGGTTATTTAAAAGTATTTGGGTGTATTTCTTGGGCACATATTCCTAATGAAAAGAGGAAAAAGTTAGAACCAAAGAGTCACAAGTGTTTTTTATGGGTTATAGTGAAGAATCAAAGGCTTATAGGTTATATGATTTGGAAATAAACAAGGTATTTGTTAGTAGAGATGTAAAGTTTGATGAGCATTCACAACTTACAACTACTTCCTCTCACTCTATAACGACAAATGCTTCTCCTATTCTAGAAAGAAGTGAAGACTATATTGATGAGGATGAGGTATACATTGCTCATACAAATGAAACTACTAATGCTTTTGATCAGCCATTCTCTGCAGGTAGTGATGATGAAGAAGATGTTTCTCTAGCTAGACAAAAGACGTGTTGAAGAAATCTATAGGCAAGGCTCAAAGATCCAAGGAAGGAATGCTTGTGCTCTCATGGCAAAAGCATTACAAGCAAATGATCCAAAATCATACGAGGAAGCTAGAGGGAAGAAAGAATGGGAGCAAGCCATGAAAGAAGAATATAGTGCATTAATGGAAAATAAAACTTGGGAACTTGTACCTCAACCCCAAGGTAATAATGTTATTGGTTGCAAGTGGGTTTACAAGACAAAATTTAGATCAAATGGTGATATAGAAAAATTCAAGGCTAGATTGGTTGCTAAAGGATTTAATCAAAAAGAGGGTGTTGACTATGAAGAAATATTTGCTCCTGCCATTAAAATAAATATAATTAGAGTTATTTTATCTTTGGCTGCAAGTCTTGGGTGGCATGTTCATCAAATGGATGTAAAAAATGCTTTCTTAAATGAAGAATTATATGAAGATATTTATATGGATCAACCTCTAGGTTTTATAGATAATCAACATCCTAATCATGTTTGCAGATTAAAGAAGTCACTCTATGGACTTAAGACAACACCAAGAGCATGGAATGAGAAGATTGATAGGTATTTCCAGCTTCATGGGTTTAAAAAATATAAATTAGTTCCAAATCTTAATGTGAAGAAAGTGAAAAATGACATCATCATTGTTGCTGTTTATGAAGATGATTTACTAATAGTTGGATGAAATTTTGGTTTAAGTTAATGATTTGAAATCAGATCTCAAAGGGGCATTCTATATGATTGATTTGGGTGAACTAACTTATTTTCTTGGCTTGCAAATTAGTAGGCTTCATGATGGGTTGTGCATCTCTCAAACAAAATATGCTTTGGATATTTTAGAGAAATTTAAAATGCTTGATTGCAAGCCAACCCCCACTCCTTTCCAATTCGGAATCAAGCTTACTAAAGGAATGCACCTCCAAGAAAGTAGATCCTACTCTATATAGACAACTTGATGGTAGCTTGGTTTATCTAACTCATTCTAGACCAGACATTTGTTTTGCAGTCAATATGGTATCTCGATTTATGTAGGAACCCAAAAAAAGTCATTGGATGGATGCCAAGAGGATTTTGTGATATGTTTGTGGAACAATATACTATGGCATACATTATAGTAGAAAGTCCCCAATTTATTTGCTTGGCTTTACAGACTCAGACTAGGGTGGTGATATTGATGATAGAAAATCTACTGGAGGCTATATGTTTCAGCTTGGATCAAATCCAATTACATGGAGCAGCAAAAAACAAGCAATTACATCACTATCTTCATGTGAAGTAGAATATAGAGCAGCAAAGGAAGCAGGAAAAGAAGTAGTCTGTCTTCGACATCTTTTATGTGAGCTTGGCTTTGAACAAAGTTCAACTAATACTTTGTATTGTGACAATCAAAGTGCTATAAAAGTTGCAAGCAATCCTGTTTTTCATGCTAAAATAAAGTACATTGAGATTGATGTTCACTATATCAGGGATCTTGTTCAAGAAAATATTGTTAATCTTCAATTTTGTCCAGGTAAAGATCAAACAACATATATATTTACTAAGAGTATGCTTGAGGCTAAATTTCTCAAGCTACAGAGTATGCTCGGTATGATTGAGGTGAACATTAAGGGGGAATAGTCATATAATGTGCCCTTCTCTTTTGTATTTTTTTTGTATTATTCTAGCCAATCTTAAGGGGAACGTTAAGGATTAAGATTGTCTAGAAGAATCTAGAGAAGAGGCTTTCTATAGCCTTCCATTGAACACTCCAGATTAGATGTAGAACAGTCTAGGATATAGAATACTCTAGAAGAGGAGTTTCTAGATTTTGGTATTGCATGTATAAATATGTGTTGTGCACATGCAAGCTTTGGGTTGTTAGAAGACATTTGAATGCTTGATGGTTGTAAGAAAGTTAGATTAATACATTTCTATTTATTAGTTGGGTATCTCTGTTTCTTGGCTCAGCTTTGCTCTATTTTTTTCTGGATTACAACAGTGTTTCTTTATTTTTTATGGTTTTATTGCCTATTTTAATAGAATTTTAAACAAAACTAAGTTATGTTTTTTTAGTTTGTTGTTTAGACGTTTCTGTATGAAATATGGGTTTTAGAAATGGGTGAAATAACTGTCAAAACTCAATGGACTTATCATCCTTAACCCTTGGATTTGAAAGAAACATAGAAACATTTCCTGTCAGCAATTTTTTTTAGGGCCCAAAATCAAATAAACACCATTCATCAATACATTTCATGGGAATATTTACAAGAGAGGCTTGTTAGAATAGATCCCCCAAAAATATCTCGTAAATCAAGATTTAAGGGTTTCCAGAAGTGAAGGAAAATATTTACAGACCCAATAGAGCGAGTAAGATCAAAATGTGTCTTCCTCGTAGTTGGGGTCCTTGTCATCGAGGACAATAACTATAGGATATAAGTGGGTGAGGTCGCAGGTTCGATCCCCAGCCCATGTAAATTTACCGCCATGGCCTCCCTTCTTTGGTCCTCCATTGATGCGGCCTCTAGATCTCCTATCTAGATGTTTAAATCCATTTTTCACATTGTGGGCTCTCAGATGCTCCTCCTCTTTATCGATATTTTTTTCCTTCACAACACTTTCCATTGCTAATCCTGTCAGTAATTTTGGTGTGTTATAAATGCATGGAAAATACTTTTGCTTATTGAAACTCAAAAAAAACTACGATGAAAGCCTGTCATGTACATGCAAGTAACAACGATGGATGGTGATGCCAGAAACGATGGGTGGTGATGATGTAAATAATAATGCTGACCCACAGACAAATTAAAATAATAAATATGTGTAAAGTGTCTCAGAAGAAACAAACTGATCTAATTATTTCTATGGTCGTCCTGCTCCTCTACAACAGTATCGTCCATTAGATGAAAAAATCAGCTTCTACACTTCTAATAAGAAATGCCCTCGGCATAATAATATATTTAGAAAGATTCATTGTTATGTACAATTTACATGTTTTAAAGTATGGATAATAGATTTGCTACAGAGGTCTATCACCATGTTAAGACATCATCCATAACGAGTGTATCAGTATGATATCTTATTCGATGCGTCTAAGCTCCCTACAAAATGCACCATTGACCAAAATTCAAAAACTAGAAAATCTAACAGATTTTCATGAAATTATCAACATCTGTTCTTCATGATTTGTATATTTTGTAGTCGAAAACCACAAAAAATTCACAAAAAAATCATTGTGTTTTTGCAAATTTGAAAAAAAAGAAGTTAGACCTTTTTTTTCCCCCTCTCTTTGGTGCATTTTGTTTGGAGCTTAGCCTGTGCCTATCTTATTATGGTCACTTTTGACTTATTCTATAATACTCTACCCTTCACTATTAATGAGTTAGATAACTTCCTCTTAATGACGCCCATTAAGACATTGATTAATGTGGTTATGCCTTTTATGTTTTTGTTCTTGCATTTGCAAAAGAAAATTATACAGTCGAACAAAATAACTGTTCGACACAACACAACCATTTATTCATGTATTGTATTATTGATAATAATGAATAATAATTGTACATGTGCAAATCCCATAAATTTAGAAAGACATGAGGCAATCCAAAAATCCCAATATATTCTCTCAGGGCCAAAATGAGTCTTTGTGCAAATTGATAGCAATTGACAAATTCGTAACAACACAAACACCCCAACTTCATAAATATCAGATGGTAATTCAGATTAAGACAAGTCTTTTTTGCAAAATATCATTTTTTGATCCTGACCATAATAAATCTTCTTCCAAATTTAAAACCCTTCTGATGGGTATTTTCAAGACCCATTCACCATCTAAAACAATGGAATATCGCATAGGAGATTCTGAAAAATAGAATAGGGATCCAACACCTCCTAGATTGCACACCCAATCACCATCCAAAATAATGGAATAGGGCTCCATAACTTCCTAGATTGCACAAAATCTCCATATTTCATATTCAAGTGGCTTATGTTGATATCATGTTCATGTGTGAAGGCCTCACAAGCAGTTTTAATGATACCAAATGCAGTACCACCAATATCTACTACTAAGAGCTGACAGAAGAGAGAAACATGACATTATAATCCCAAAGATCTAGTTTTAGGGCCTCTCTTGTACCTTATTGCAACCCTCTAATTATTTTGATTTCTATCCATCCTAACTCTATGCAAATTTGGTTACCCTTTTCCTCTAAAACTACATAATTGGAGGGAGAAGAGTTTACAGTACCCATAATAGTAGGATTTTTTCATCCTTACTAACCTCAACAAAAGATTAGTATAAATGAGAAACTTAGAGAAGAGAATAATACATACAAAACTATCTTTAACTCAGAGAATAGAATAATGCATACACAACTATCTTGTGTAGTGAGTAGAACAATACATTCCTATATAGAAATATTGTACATGTACTCCATCATTAAATAAAGGTGATGATAACATATCGTAATGGTGGCATCCTTGAAAATTAAAAATGCATGCAACCTCTTGATATTTGTCACTTCTTTATTAGTAATAAAAGCCACACAGACCGTCTGATGATAGAATATCAACAACATAGGTTCAATTTTAGGGCAAAATGTCTGACAGAACCAATTTCTTAAATAAAATAATCACATATGAGACAAGTGTCACCTTTTCTATTGACTCATGCATCGGCTGGTTAAATAATCATTAAATACATTAGCTTCTATTTTTTTATTGACCAACTCTTCCTGTCATAGGCTATCGCCTTATGGGTTTTATGTTGTGTCCATTACTGGCCCGTTTGAATTGGTACTTGTTTGACCGGTTTTGTCCTAGGCTTTCTCTTTACTTTTAAGTTCTCACCTTATCAAGCCACGTGGATGACTTCCAACATCTCTCGCTTGTGCAATTAAAAGAAAGATGATAAAAATTTAAGGGCGCAGGTGCAAGGGGTCAACCCCACCTTATCTAATGCTCTATAAATGTCAGCTCTAAAAATATAAATTAAAGTCATGTAGACCATCTGATGATAGAATATCAACGACGTAGATACAATTTCAGGATGAAATGTCTGACAGAACCAATTTCCTACATAAACTCATTGCATATGAGATAAGTGTCAAGCTAATTCCTAAACATAATTGTGTAATTAAGTTAGATCAATTTAAATACATAATTCATCAATTCATCAACCACCAATGATCATCCATCAAGGATTAGTTATTGATTTAATAGTCCTAGCCTAATTAATCAAATCAAAATCTAACCAATGAGATAGAATCACATGGATCACTCAAGGTCCTAATCTCAACCACTTATGGTGAATCAATCCCAACCATTGAATTCAAATTTAAATCTCTTCCCTCCAAGGGAAAATCTATAAAATCTACCTCTCATAAAGTCATTCATATCTAGATCCTTTTGCAATAAGGTTATACCAAATTGAATTTCATATCTAGATCATTTATCATCTATCTCCTTCATCATACTGAAATGCTCCTATTATTAAGCTAGATCATTCTCATACCTCAATTCTATCAATTTTTCATTCATGTAGGTGCATTTTAATTGAATCTTCCATTTCATGATTGTCTATTAACTATGATGGTCCATTGAGAGGGTGGGGGTGAATCAGACAAAATAAAACTTTAATACTTAAAACTTAGCTCACTAATTCACTTAGTACAACTAAATATAATAATAACCGACTCACCAAATAACTTATATCATAAACAATAACTCATCACAGAAAGATATAAAAATCATTCAAACACATGTAACACCAAATCTAATGAGGAAACTCAATAAGGGAAAAACCTCTGTGGGAATTGTGACCCACAATAAAAATGCACCCTTCTAAAGTACGCTCGGTTAAAAGCTTATCATGTTAAAGATTACAAACACATTTGGTAGATGTGACCCTATTAGGGGATTTACCCCAGATCTATTAAGATCTTCACCTTGTTAGGAGTGGCCTTGTTAGAGGTCTTTAAACACTCTAATAGAATGTTGCCTACTTCTAGGTTTTACAAATAGGATAGTTAAATCCACTCGGTTAAGATATTTTTCTCTGTTACAAATGCTAATAAGAAACAATATAAACTTTGATATGTAAATATAGAAACTACCTTTGCTTGGGTCAGATCCTTTATGCTCAAATGAATATTGACATCACACACTCCATTTGTCTCTGCTCTAGACTGTAGAATTCACACTTTCTACTTCTCTTCTCTACTCGGTAACTCTGTTCTTCAACTTCTTCTGCTTCTCAATTCAACTCGCCAACACTAGTAACTCATTAGTTCTTCATTCCTTATATAGAAAAATTTTTGCCTCTTAATATCCTTGATTAGGTTTTCCTTCAGTTGCGCTCAGTCATTCGATCAACTTGTTCATAAATCTCAGCTCAGTCAACCACTCACTTTTACATCGTAACTTGAACTTTTTCTTGGAACTCAAACAATCAGGTTTAACCGCTTAATCTTTGCCTTAGATCTTCTCATTGAATTTTCATTCTCATAAATCTTCTTTAAAAATTCCTTTATCCTTATCAACATCCATATCATCATATCTTTGTATAAAATTTGATCTTATCAACACTTACAATCAATATCTTGTACTCAGTAAACTTGCTTTGCAACTCGGTAACTAATTTTGCTTTCTGCTCGGTGACTGTGACCGACTAACAAAACTCTATACTGACTGACTCTGTCCAGCTCGGTAGAGTAACTTAATGCATATGAAACTTAACTCTTCGCAATCTCTGACTTAATCAATCAAATGTACTGACTTGATAACATCAAATATATAGTAGCAAACAACTATATCAACTTTACTTCATCATGTTATGATCTGTATTTGTCACCCATTTAAAATTCTCCAACTTAAGCTATGGTAATACAATAAAATCAATAATCAATTTCTTGACATCAATGACAAGCTAACAATTGATCTAATTATTTCTACAACCATGTACACTCGGTCTTCACCATCTCCATCAGATCTTCAATTTCTTCATCAGTTGACTAACAAACTGATCTAATATGCTTAAATGTAAGAGCACTAACAATTAGATCACAATCTTCATGACTAGGAAGCACTAAGTCACTTTTAATTGTCTTTTGATGTTATTTTATTGATTTCTTATAAACTAACCAATTGAGATAATAATTTATTGAGTTGTTGTATATGAAGGTACAATATTTACACACATTTTTTGTGCCCACCGTAGGGCTCTAGGACCTGATTTTTGTCATTTTTGACAAAATTGTGCTTGCAGGTCAAAATTAGGGACTTTCATTTGAAATTACTTTCTATCAAAATTCCTTGATTAAGGGAAACTCCAGTCAAGTAATTTTGATCGAAACTAATTAGTTTCGATCGAAACTACTTTCTATCAAAAGTAGTTTCTATCGAAACTCTCTGATTAGAGGCCATTTACAGTAGTTATAACAAGTCTAAAGTTTTCATGGATTTAGGGCTCAAATGGAAGAATAAAGAGACTTCCTTTTTCATTGCACAAGTACATTGAATGAGCTTTCTAACGAATATAGATTTGACAATTTTTGAGTTAATTAGGGCTATGTTTTTTGACGTGCATCAAATGTAGGTTTTTTATCAAATATAAACCTCCAAGTTTGACGTTCAATGAAAAATAGTAGAAAAGATAATTTTTTTTGAAAAATAACAGTGCCCTCTGTCTTCGAGTCTACTTTCTATGAAAAAAAATTTAAATTTTGATAAATACACAAGTTATAAGCTATGTAGTCAAGGTATGTCAAAATTATGGTTTACTCAACTTCAAACGTTTGTAAAATATGAAATAATAATGATAATGTCATCAAACCAATTGCATGCCCTCCGTATGGATGTTACAAAACTAAATTTGAAAGAAGAAAATTGATATCTATTTGCGAAAAAAAGTTATGCTCTTTGAAGTCAATGTAACTCTTTGAAAATGACGTTTTCAACAACATAACAATTTTCATGGGAGGAAAAAAAACCCATTCAAATCAATTCAAAAAAATAAAATATAAATATTTAGAAAATTGATAGAAAATTCTAAAATATTATAGTTTACTTCATCTTCTGATTTCAAGTGGTTTAATGGCTCTATGCATCCAAATTTGAAAGTTTTTTTCAAAATGTAGAGTTCAGTGTCCGTTCAGGCAAAAAAATGTAACTCACTATTGTGGGTTCACCCAGTATATAGTATCTAAAATAAAATGAGGCCTTGTATTGGCATTCATAAGATACTTTTGAATGGATGTACTTACTAAACACCCTAGAATAGTAGCTTACCCAGTTCACCTTTGAAAGTGTCATAATGTTTGTACAAGGAAGGGAAATAATCTCTCCTGAAGACACTCACCATATATATCTCCTTGAGCATTTTAAAGAGGATAATACAATTTTGGAGGTGTCATTTCATAGTCTCCTTTGACTGTATTGCACATAGCTCTTGCGAAAGGCAAAAACACGTGCGCCCTCCCGGGGGTGACATGCTATGTGAGTCGACGAGATATCAAGTTGTGGGCAAAGGTTTTGATCAGTCAGCTGATTCCTTAGGGTTAAGCATATTTTATCTTATTATAATTTGTGATAAACCAGTGGAAAACAACAATTAAAACATCAAAAACATAAAAATGTAAAGTTTTAAACAAAAGATTTACCCCAACTTGGTAGGGTCATAAAGATTGACTCGGTGCTAGAAATTGAAAACCATTTTCATCGTTGGAAAGGTCTCCAAGAAATTTAATATGAATCTCTAAAATAGTGTACCAAAGGCAACCCAATGTTAGAGACCGATGACTGTCTCAACTCCCGAAAATGCTCTGAATACCTCCAAAAATGCAAATTACTAAAATATAGAAAAAATACCAAAAACACTATAAAAAATTTGCATTTTTTTATTTTTCTTCTGATCCATGCTCATGGAATCCTTGGAAAAACACATTAAAGATCTCAAGATACAAACCTAAACTACATATTCATCTCAATCACCTAAAAGGGACAATCAAAACAATCATACCATGACTGAAAATGAGCGGTGTAGGTCCACTGTGATCAGGGCAACAATGAAGAAGAGATTTCTATAACAATCCTTAAAAATAAAATTCAATCTTTGCAATTCGAAATCCAAGATATGAAGGAGGAAAATGACACATCATCCAAAGAGTACTCATTAAAATCAATTTGTGCTTTTCTATTTAATCATGATCCACAACCATCTTCATCTTCTTCAAACAAAAATGCTACTTCACTACTTCACATCTAGCCAATCTCCGATCAAGAACAATCTCACATCAATCTTACCTTTGATCAAGATCAACTTCATGACCAGCCTATCTTTGATCAAAAATCTTTTCTACAAATTCATGACAATACAATCTTTGATCGAACAAATGAAGAAGATTCAACTGAGAGTCTTGCATATCAATCATGCAACAACAACAAATTAGAGGATTATGATATTGAATCTCAAATCTCTTTGGTAAACTCAAGTGAATATAAATGTCCATTAGATAGAGCATTTAATCCTTTGGGAAAATCTTATGCATCATCTTTGGAAGAACTTCTTGAAAACAATCTCACCACGTTACCTCAAATAACTTAGTGTGGTTTTTTATTCTTGAGAAACTATTGTGCATATCATAGACATAATGAAAATGAATCTTCAGATTGCATGGAGTTGAAGCATAAAATCCAAGATCTAATAAATGATGATATAATCAAAGAGAAAAATCCTAATGATTCATCTAGTGAAGAACAGGATACTAATCTCAAACATGATCAACATCATGAACCTATGTTTAAAAATGGCCCACAAGTCACATCTATTTCTTCCACCATTCCTCCATCTCCCAAAGTTTCACAACCAACCACATACTCTCCATCAAAGACTGAGCCTAATGATGATAATTTTCTTGTTGACTATGTCTACCCCCAAGGGATACCTCTAAAATAAATTTAAGCTGATCTACATCTTTCTGTAAGTTTCTTCCCTGCTTCAAAGATCATAGATCCTAAACTATCATATGTTTTGATACCTGTCATGTGCCTATGAAAAATGATCTTCCATCATTCCTCCAAACATATCCCATGCATATCCAAACTTCTATCTTTTCCTTACAAGTGGCTCCATGTCAAGAGGATAATCCAAAGTATGAAGAAATAAGTCTTACTAATGATCAAGATCAAGACATTATCCAATCGGGCCTCCAACATTCGATGAAGGTCCCATATCCTTAGAATCCCAGGATGATCCTCTCATATCTTTTCATTTCTTTCAAGAAGATATCCCTCCACCTCAAGAGCTACATATCCCTCCATCTCCTAAGAAAGATCGATGTACACATATATTAAAAGTTACAATTTTCTAACATTTTCTAATGTATGTACTTTAAGTTACAATTTTCTAATGTATATCCTAGAAGTTATAATTTTTTAACACTTTCTAACATTTCTACTACGGTTTCTAATGTTTTGTTTAAATATTTTCTAAAATTTGCTAACATTCTAAGTTATGGTTTTCTATCATTTTCTAACATACTAAGTACAATTTTATAGTTCATTTGCTAACATTCTAAATTTGGTTTTCTAATGTACATACTAAGTTATAATTTTCTAATATTTTCTAATGTTTACTAAGTTATAATTTTGTAAAGTTTTCTAATGTATAACTAAGTTATAATTTTCTAATATTTCCTAATGTATGTACTAAATTATAATTTTCTAATATTTCCTAGAAGTTACAATTTGCTAATATTTTCTAATCTATAATAAATTACAATTTTCTAACATTTACTAACATATATTCTAACATTTATACTACAGTTTTTTAAAGTTTTTAAACATTTTATAATATAATAAGTTATGATTTTCTAACATACTACAATAATTTTCTAACAAATTCTAAAATCCAATTATCATTTTCTAACATTTCTACAAACTAAATATTATTTAAAACAAATAATTAACTAAAATGTATATAAAACGTATAATTTATAATAAAAAATGAGAAAAATGCGTGTACTTGATGCTAATAACAATCACAAAGAGGTTGAAAAAGGTCGGGAAGTGCTGACATCGTAGTGGTCGTCACTGGTTCGCTTCAAGCACTGGGTCCACAAAATCTTGCAAAGTGAATAGTGAAAATGACATGACTTGTCAGAAATTTATAAAAATTCTGGCAAAAAATGGCTTCGCGTGAAGGGGGTGTTCGCGCGAAGCACCCTATGTGTGCCACTTCGCGCGAAGTGATGGCTTCGTGCAAAGTGGCCTGCGTGGGGTACTTCGCGCGAAGCCTCTTAACCACTTCGCGCGAAGCCATCAAGATTTTTTTTTTGTTTGCAAATCTGAAATCCTTCGTCCCAAAAAGTGGGACTCACTATTGTGAGGTCACCCAGAGTGTACATTTAAGTGCAATATGAAGCCCAACCAAAGAAACCACAACAAAGTGGACCCAAAATGATCCTAAGTTGAGCACAAATCAAGTGCTTACTTTTTGGGACGATACAAATCTAAAATTCATAAATCATAAAATCTTAGGTTTATTCCTGTGTCGATCAATTGCATAGATTTTGCATCTGCTTTTTTCCTAATCGCTTGTATATATCTTGAATATCCTTTGCATCCTTATACTTCTCAGTTGGTTTTGTATGCTATCGTCATAGCTTGGAGCCAATCCACATATCGTCCTTGGGACAGTTGTATTTAGCTGGGGGCAAGTGCCTAGTCATCTTGGGGAGTTAGTTCCTAGTCGCCAATTCAACCATCTTCCTGAGTAGAGTCAGCCACATTACCTATCAAATATCAAGTGTTCTGCCACTAAACAATGGTATTTCCTCAACACCACCCTAAACACAACAGTATTTTTCAACACACAAGCTTAAACAATGATGTTTCTAAACACTCATTAAACAAACAATGACCAGAAATAGAAGCAATCAAACACAATCAACAAACGGTGTAACTTCTAAACTCTACCTATCACAGCTAAACTTGAACTGATTTTTTATGATCATATTTTCCGAGTGCCTCAAAGATGTCTCCGAAC
Organism: Thuja plicata; assembly: GCA_018584345.1. Taxonomy (NCBI): domain Eukaryota; kingdom Viridiplantae; phylum Streptophyta; class Pinopsida; order Cupressales; family Cupressaceae; genus Thuja; species Thuja plicata. The sequence continues at coordinate 3,259,484 of MU227853.1, forward strand.
TAGAGACACGAGGAAGAGGGCATGAAATTATCTTTGTGTGTTGTATGTTATTATCAATTTTGCATATCATGTCTTCCAAGTGACTCTATGATGTCTTCGTACTAGAGGAACAAGGACATGGGATACTTTCTTTTTCTTTGATTACCGCCTGTAGAAATTTTCCTTGTCTATTTTATTGAGTGATTTCTTATTATTGTGCAAAATCGGTGAGGTTTACCCAAGGATATGAATGATAAAGGGTCCTTGCGAGCACATCAAAATGTTATTCCAAGGATATGAACCTAGGGGTCATTGCAGACAACAACTTCATTGTGCATAAGAAGATAAACTCTCTTTTGTTTGCTTGCTTGCAACTAACACCTAACAACTAACAACTCTACGATGAGAAAAAGCATAACAAAAGAAGATCGAAAGAATGAAACTCATGGAAGATTTCATTTCATTCTAGGGGCACTCATTTCATTCTTGCATTCATCTAACTTGATCAAAATCACCTCAAGGAAAGAAATATATCTTCAATACGGTTGAGTATCACATCTAAGATCGTTGAATTTATCATCATGGTTGATCATTATTTTTGCAACATCATTATCGGGAGCTCAATCGAAATGGATTCTAAATTAATCTTCTTCATCATCAACATCAATCCAATCTTCTAAATCAATCCAACATTTTCTCAAATCATCATCCAACATCATTCAATTTTCTTCTATCATATTGTGATCTCGCTCTCGAGGGGGCATCACAATCAACATATCCTTGCATCTGGATCGTCAAACAACTTTGTTATCAATTTTTGTCATCAAATCAATCATAAAATCGAATCTAGCAACAATCATCGATCAAACCAGAGATGTTGTTTAATCAAAACTGAATCACATGTATAGGTGGGGTGCATCAAGTAATCTTTGCGCTGATGGTGATCAACTTGTTGCCAGTTGAGAATATTGACATGTTTTTCATGGTGGAGTTTACAATCATGGTGGAGATAGATAGTTTACTTGTGTGGATTTCAAGTGTTTTCATTCACTTCTATATAGAGATTTAGATTTGTTTGTGTATTAAATTGGTAGATCATTTGAGAATCAAAATAGTGGTAGATATCCGGTAAGAGGTAGTTAAATTTGATGAATTCAAGCAATTATATGAAGATTTTTTTTAGAAGACTAGACAACATGCAAAAAATTGATACAGGACTAGAAATATGTTGATCATTTGATTGAAAATGACATTTTGCACTTTAATGGTTTCTCTAGACAAGTCTACACGCAGTGTGACCTAACATGTTAAGAGGTTATTATGACATACTTTAATTATTTATGAATGCAAATTATTAAAAGTCATAAATTATTCAATTGTTCTCTTATACAATTCTTCAATAAATTACATAATTGAATAATTTTTTATTATCGAATCCTTCATTCATAACTCTTTCAAACAAAACTTTGATAGTTCTAAAAACATTACAATACAAATTTCAAAATTCACCGCTCCCTAATACCTCAACTAAACCTTAGAATTAAATGAACAGTCATAAAACAAATTAAACGTTGATGTAAATAAATAGTCGTTGCTTACTACCTATATATCTATTGTGGTCGTTATCGAACAATATATCAAGTACGAAAAAGGTGAGATGAAAATATCTATTGTGGTCGTTATTGACAAAAGATGAAAATATCGCCTCGTATCATGCTTTGCCTGTCGCAACTAACCTTCGGTCATATTCTCTACATCTTTATTAGTTGAAGTATTTTGCTTTAAAGAAGTCGGCTTGAAAGAAAAGTTCAAATTATTCAAACGGTTGTAGTAAAGTTTGAAAGCAGAGGCCAGTAAAGTCTCTTGCAACGTCCACTGCTTTACTCCTGGTTCATCTTCAAGCCATTTACCTGCTCGCCCTTTTTCGACTGGGTAGCCACTATTATTTATTCCAACTGCTACCCTTTTTCCCAAACAGATCTTACAAACTTGTATATAATATATTCCACAAACTTGTTAGTTAAAGAATTTTGCTTTAAGGATTTCAGCTTCAAAGAAAAGTTAAAATTATTCAGACGGTCTGAGTAAAGTTTAAAAACAACGAATCTGCAACGTCCAAAGCGCCAATTAACCGCCTTACCGTTGGTTAGTTAGTGGGCCCATCTTCCATCCCTTTACCTTCTCCCCCTTTTGCTTTTATAATTTATTCCTACTTCGACACTTTATCCACAAAACAGCTCCTACAAACTTGTATATAATATTATCCCACCCCCCCTGCCATTTGCATGTCTGTTTCTACTCTGCACTAAGAGAAACAGCGTTTCGCTGCATTTCGTTTTATTTTTCATTTCTAGTGCAGCAAATGGCGGCGCTGGTGGTGTTAGGGCTTGCTACTATCTTGGGCTTTTTAACCAGAGCTCAGCTTGTTTATGCTTCCGCCTGGACAAACGCCCACGCTACCTTTTACGGAGGCAGCGACGCGTCAGGAACAATGGGTGAATACTACTCGCTTTCTCTACTTAGTGCTTGTAATGTAAAGTGTTTCGATTTCGAGGTTTCTTAACAGTAAGATTTTATATTTTATCTTTCTTAATGCAGGTGGGGCATGTGGGTATGGAAATCTGTACAGCGAAGGGTACGGCACGAGCACTGCAGCTCTGAGCACTGCTCTGTTCAACAATGGGTTGAGCTGCGGAGCATGCTACGAGATCAAATGCAACGACGACCCACAATGGTGTCTTCGCGGCTCAATTGTTGTCACTGCAACAAATTTCTGTCCGCCCAACAATGCCCTGCCCAACGACAATGGCGGATGGTGCAATCCGCCTCTGGAGCATTTTGACCTCTCGCAGCCCATTTTCCAGAACATTGCCAAGTACAGAGCTGGAATTGTGCCTGTCGTCTACAGAAGGTGAGTGAGTTGAAGTTTCCTGCTAGAATATTGGGTTTCTTCCGTTTCATTTTGTATGCGGTCAGTGATTTGGGGCTTATGCTTGTATATTTCAGGGTGCCCTGCAACAGAAAGGGCGGAATCCGATTCACCATTAATGGTCACTCCTACTTCAATTTGGTGCTGATCACTAATGTTGGGGGAGCAGGGGATGTGCATTCGGTGTCAATAAAGGGATCTAAAACTGGGTGGCAGCCAATGTCGCGGAATT
>MU227853.1:3279151-3334499 GCA_018584345.1 Thuja plicata
GTTAAGCATGCCTCAGATAGATCTCAACCATGGTCTTTTGCCTACTCCTTCCATACCTCCTTTAGCCATTACTTCTAATTCTAATAATCAAACTTCTACTATTTCATTACAACCCATTGAGAATCCTTTTATAGAACCTGTGAAGGAATCTATGGTCATTCCTCCTAGTTCCCAAAATGTGTTAAACAAAGAAAAATGCAACAAATCTACTAATGAATGTCGTAAGAAGCGTAGAGCTAATGCTAGGGCCTGTGCTTCTCTTCTTCGAAACTCTTTACCTAATTTTGACCAACCTATGCCTAATGTGTCAAAAGAATTCAATATTTATAATGATGTTAAGATGAATGAGTATGATGATCCTATTCACATCTTAGATCCCATTTCAATTAATCTTGATGAGGAAGACACTCTCAATGATCCTATTGATCCTAGTGATGAATATGAGACCATTGATCTTGATATTGATTTACCCCATATGCTTTCAGCTCAATTAACAATTGCAGCTAGTATCGAGCAACGCAATTCTCAAGAGGATCCTTGTTTGGAAATGGCTATCATTCCTGTTGTATTGGATATAGTCCCTCTTGCGAGTTTCCCACGTTCCCTAACTAATATAAACCAAGATAGGGAGAGTAGGCGATGCGCCTGATTGGCCTATCCTTCATGGTAGCCATTTTTGTGTTTGCATGTTGTATTGTACTTCTCTCGTAATGTGTTTGCTAAATGTTTGTTAGATTCTTTTATACGACCCTTGTTACTTTGTTGGTGCAAGGAGATAAAAGAATCAAACCTGTTGTACAATTCCTCTATATGTATCTTTATTCTTCTATATTTTGTTTTTATGTTATGTTGTACTTGTGCTATTGTTCATAAATATTTCCCTTGTATAGTCTGCTTGGATCTATGACATGGTAGCACTGATTCTTTTTGGTCTCCAGGTTGTGGTCCGAAAAGATTCTTATTCGTAACTCTTAAGTTTTCTTTCCCCCATTGTGATTGTAGTTCTACTTTCTTTGGGGAATGATGTCACTTCATTTGCAATAATATCATATCTATATATGTACATGTTATCTTATGATCATACTGACCCCACAGTAGGTAGATCCCTTCTATGTTCTTTTGTATGTTTATGTTTATTTCCCTTGATTTGTCTTCATTTGGGGGCATTTTGTAGTGGAAATGTAATTCGTAGAGTTGTTTATGTTTCTATTAAAACCATTTCTCCTGTTAAAGTGTTAGAAATGAATTTAACATGGGGGCATACACTCTACTCACTTTTTGCACACACACACACACACACGTTCAAAATATTTTCAAACACTTAAAACTTTTTCCCTTTATGGATTAAAAACTAATCTTTAAAGCATGGACATTTTACTTTTTAGGATCTCTTGATCCCTCCAGTTTAAATTTGCACGGATCTCTTAATCCCTCCATTTTTCAATGTTTTGATCCCTTAAGGTCAGATTGTGTCCTTAAGAATGGATCTCCCTGATGGGTTGACTAGTGAGTAGCCACATTCACTAGGCGGTTCAACTCCATCTTTCCAGTTACACTGTTTACTTGTGTGGTTCACAATGGGATATAAGTTCTCATTAGGCGAGATAATCACACCCTCTCTCTCTCTCTCTCTCTCTCCTTAACTAGTGATGTCTCTCTTATCATGATCTTAGGGTTGATAAATACTTAAGTCCCTTGGGAGCTTGAGGATTTCTTTGTCCCTTTTTGATTCCAATAAGATTGTCTATTCTTTATGATCTCCTTTACCAAGAGTTTGTGTTGAGTCCATACTCTTGCTAAAGTGGGGGATAAATGTATAGTCGAAAAATGGAAGCACTTCCATGGTAGACTGGTTTAGCCTTCCGAGTAAGTGGTTTGGGGTCATATCAAGCGCCTTGAATGGGTTCCTGATTTAGACCAGGCTTTCCCCTTGTTCTGCCCCATTTTCCACCTTTCTCCAGCCAGTTTTTGGCATTCTAGACTGCAGATTAGAGATCTTTGACCTCAGGGTCAAGGTTGACCTTTTGGGTCTATGTTGACCTTTGACCTCACCCCTAACCTAGGTCAAGGTCAACCTCAACCTTGACCCAGGGTCTATGTTTTAGGATCTCACTGTTTCCGGATGTCGGTATTTGAAAAAGTTAATTCCCGCTTCCGGTTCGGCTGTTTCGGGTTCCGAAGCGATGATCCCTAAATTATATTTAATATAGGTCCTCTCCTAGGGGTAAAGGATTTAATGGGAATTTAATTCTCCTATGTCAGCCTCCTTAGAAGATTGTGCCCTAATTTCATATAAAAGGAAGTTTTTATCCTCTCATTTTCTCTAAGTCCTCTATCCAAGCCTAGGCACCATTGAGAAATTGAGAAGCATTATCAAGTGAAGTTCAAGCAAGCTAAGGAGAAAGATTTGAAGCAAGCATCTATCCATCCTCAAGCATTCAAACATTCATTTTCATAAAGGAGATCCATGGGAGGCCATTGAAGGATTCAAACTACATAGTGCCCTTTTTGGTGATCTCTCCATCCACCTTCTTCCAAGCCTCTTCCTATTCAATAAACCATTCAAGATTTGGTGTTGGAGATCTACAAGCAATTGATTGGAGACATCCCACCTTCTACATTCTAGATCCATTTGGTGCATACATACTTGTGGATCCATGGATTCGAATCCACCACAAGGAATTTTACAAGCAAGGTGAATTTATGCATTTACTTTGTTTTACTTATGCAATTTCAATTATACTTTGAGGTTAATTCCAAAACCGGGGTTTGACCAAGGCAAACCCCCACCCCCCCCCCAANCAAGGCAACCCCCCACCCCCCCCCCAAAAAAAATAAATCTCTTTTTCTTGCAGATACAGGTTCAGGACTGTGGATTTGAACTTAGATCTGGATACCCTTTTTTAGCAAACTACCGGGATCTGAAAACAAATTTTCTGTCGAGGCAGCACAGGTCAGGGTCGAGATTATTGGGTCAGCGGTGACATTTGTGGGTCAAGGTCGACCTTTTTCACAGGATTGTGTCAGATCAAAAAAAGATTTCTGGGTTTTGTTCGTCTTTGCATTTTTATTTCGGGTCATACTTCAGATTTTTCAGAAACAGAGTACATACCTCAGAAAACAACATTCTTCAGATATGCAATTCTTTAAGATTGGTACTTCCTCTCATCCTTTTCAATTACTGCAATATATCATATCTCCTTAATCATAAAATAGAATTTAAGATCTTCCTTGCTCTCATTTCCAAATGGTTGATTCATTTGTGCATTGATCCTTCTTTTGGGTTAATCAACTTGAATCTTTCATTTGTGCATTTGGGGATAAAAGAGGAACATCTTATCTTCCTTCCGCCTACATGCTTAATCATACAACAATACATAAATTATAATTAAATGTAAAGGTTAAGGAAATACAACACATCTCAAACCTAATCAATAAACAAATAATAATCAACCAAATTTTCTTTCTCTACAATCTCATATGTCTAAAATGTCAATCCGAATTTAGATCTTACATGTATTATAATGTATTGTTGGTCATTTCTATTTGTTGTTATTTGACGCATTCTTTTTGTAGGTCATTGATATGGATTGTAGGTTATCTCCCAATGCAATTCAATCTATAAATGATGGAGAAATTATTTTCAAGTCCTTGCTTTAGATTTTGTCATATAATAAATTAGGGATGACTAAAAACATGTTCAAGCGATTCAAAATTGTGTCGTCTGATGACACCTATATGCAAGTGGGAATATTCCCAAAAAATACAGCGACCTCTTCTTTTCTGATACACTCAAGATAAGATTTATCATTTGTTTGAAAACTTACAAATGTTCGAGCACTGGTGATTTCACGTAGGTTTTCATATTTTCTATTTAATATCTACAGTGATCTTGCATCTATATTTTGACATTATGTAACTTGTATTAACTATGACTCACTCTGTCAAATAGGAGCATATTTATTTTTAGTTTAGATGTCATCCTGTCTAGCTACGATGTCATTGAGAAACCGAGTACTTGTTTGGATAACAACAATAAGGCATGGAGTCAGATAATGTTGTCAACCCATCTACTCATGCGAAAAAGTTTTCTATTCATATCCAGTCGAGGGTAGCAAATTCCGATGAATCGATCAGTCTTGTAAAGGACTTGAATCCCTGTAAAAAATGATGAACAATCAAAGGATTTGTTGCGAAAAGAAGATGCATCAACATAAGTTGCATAGAGTCCTTGGATAGGTTTTCAGCTTTGATTTGATAGATGATGAAGGCACAAAAATTTAGATTGTTCATTTTAATGACATTGCAAAGTTACACTATGGTAGAGTGGAAGTTGCTTAGATGTATACAATTTATAAAGGTAGTGTAAAGGATGCAAATAAACAGTATAATCGGCTAAATAGTGGTATGGAGATTGTTTTGGATGAGTCATCTATTTTGAAACATTGTGATCCAGTGATAAGTCTGTTAAGAGGAGTCTCTTCTGGTTTAGGAAATTTGATGAAATTCCAATGATGAAGAATGATACAATGGTTAGCATTATTGGGATTATTGTCCATGTTGGAGAGGTAGGCGTTCCGTGCAAGAGGGACGACAAGAATTTTCCGAAGGATTGTAAAATTGGTTGACATATTTTGCAAGACAATTGATGTGAATCTCCGAGGTTTTGCTTGGCCTGAAGAGGGCAGAGAGTTGAAAAGCTTAAAGCTTTGGCAAAGAGTGGTTGTGCTTCCTTTGAGGAATGGGCGTGTGGTTGAATACAAAGGTAACATGATGATAAGTATCGTGGCATCAACAATATGAACAATAGAACCTACAATCCCTAAAGTAGAAGCCCTCAGATCTAAACGGGCCCATCAAATGAGCCAAAATGATTATTTTGAAGAAACTTGATTTTAGTAAGGAATATTGAAAATGCATTAGAACTTAATTTGTAAAATGGTTTAATACTTCAATTTCCATCCTAAAATTTGATATCATATCCAAATATTTAATTATGTACTTTATTATTTTAGTTTAAAGTTAAAAAAAACACCATAAATTGATAATGCAACATGAAACTATTCATCCTTCTAATTCTATTTCTAAATACACATCCCAATACTCTTCCAAAAAATTAAATCAAACGTTGGTTTATGTCTTCCGTGCTTACGAACTACAAATATATTGTCTTCCGTACTTACGAACTACAAATATATTGTGGTCGTCATCAAACAAATTTTCAAGTACATGAAATCTGATAAGGTAAGGCTTAGTACTCGAGATAACCTTTGGCATTACCATGTCGACATTCCATCGACAAAATATGCAAAGACCGCCTCGAATCATATGCTTTTCCTCTCCTCTAACCAAACTTCGCTCCTATTCTCTTCACTTTTGTAAGTTATTAAGGAGTTTTGCTTTAAAGAATGCGGCTTGAAAGAAAAGTTAAAATTATTCATGCGGTCTGAGTAAAGTTTGAAAACAGACGTCTCTGCAATGTCCGCTGGGCTCCAAAGCGCCAAGTAACCGCCTTACCGTTGGTTAGTTAGTGGGCCCATCTTCCAGTCCTTTACCTGCCCTTCCTTTTGCTACTACCTATTCTAATTTATTCTTACTGCGACGCTTTCTCCACAAAACAGCTCCTACAAACTTGTATATAACATATCCCACCCCCTGTCTGTTTCTGCTCTGCACTAAGAGAAAGAGTGTATTTTCTGCAATTGGTGTCGTTTTTCCTTTCTAGTGCAGCAAATGGCGGCGCTTCTAGTGTTAGGGTTCGCTGTTGTCTTGGGCTTTTTCACCAGAGCTCAGCCTGTTTATGCTTCTGCCTGGACTAACGCCCACGCTACCTTTTACGGAGGCAGCGACGCGTCAGGAACTATGGGTGAGTACTACTCGCTTTCTCTACACAGTGTTTCGTTTTCAAGGTTTCTTAACAGTAAGATTTGACATTTTATGTTTGTTAATGCAGGTGGGGCATGTGGGTATGGAAACCTGTACAGCCAAGGGTACGGCACGAACACTGCAGCTCTGAGCACTGCCCTTTTCAACAATGGGTTGAGCTGCGGAGCATGCTATGCGATCAAATGCAACGACGACCCACAATGGTGTCTTCCCGCCTGGATCGTTGTCACTGCAACAAATTTCTGTCCGCCCAACAATGCCCTGCCCAACGACAATGGCGGATGGTGCAATCCTCCCCTTGAGCATTTTGACCTCTCCCAGCCCATTTTCCAGAACATTGCCAAATACCGAGCTGGAATTGTTCCTATCGTCTACATGAGGTAAGTTTTCTTCAAACCATTCATTTTTCTTGTTTGCTATGCCGTGACCGAATTAGGGGTAAACTTATTTTGGTTGATTGTTTGGTTGTTGCAGAGTGCCCTGCCACCGCAAGGGCGGAATCCGGTTCACCATTAATGGTCACTCCTACTTCAATTTGGTGCTGATCACTAATGTTGGGGGAGCAGGGGATGTGCATGCGGTGTCAATAAAGGGATCTAGAACAGGGTGGCAGGCAATGTCAAGGAATTGGGGCCAGAATTGGCAGAGCAACAGCTACTTGAATGGGCAGAGGCTGTCATTCAAGGTCACCACCAGCGATGGTAAAACCGTGACTTCCTTCAACGTGGCTCCCGCTGCCTGGCAATTTGGCCAGACTTTTAGCGGGTCTCAGATATGGTAGCTTCTACCCAGTTTGTAACCACAACTAGTGGGTATGTTAGCAATGATGTTTAGGGCTAAGATTCAAGTTTTAGTATATCTTCTTAGCGAGGGTCTACTTTATTTCAGTGTTTTCGTCTTTTGGACGTATTTTGGGGATGCCGCGATGGCTACGCAACGCCATCCGTTCCTTTTAGAGAATGTAGTTGTTTTTTTGGTGATAAATCTGGCTAATTCAGAGGAGGTTTGTCACCACCCGGACTTGCCAACGCCCTCTCCACTCATGTAAAAGTTTGTTGGATTCTAGAAAATATTAGCATACATTCTGTAAATCTTGTCTCTGTTTATTTTTTAAAATTCGCTTAGTTCACAAGTTCAAAATATGATCACTTTTCGTCCAAATATGTTTTGTTTGAATGGTTTGGGCGGGTTTCTCTTAGATAAAGATTCCAGAGTTTGTGAGTATGAGTGGGCAGAATATAATAGCAGTTCAACAAAGAGGACTGCAACCAAAAACCAAAATGAAAAGACAATCAGAAAATACACTTTATAATATATTTTGATGCTTCAACATTGACACTTGGGTTTAGAAATTAAGCTTTAACCAAAGTGCAAAACAAGTATAAGAAAAAATGTCAATCTTACAAGAAATGTGTATATAGATGCCATTTTATATTTAGACTTGTAATAATTTCTTAAACAAAATGTGATAAAATTGTGTAATATTGTATAGTTAATATTTCAATCATTTATATTCTTAATTATATGTATTTAAGCATATTTATTTTTTATCATATCTATATGCATGTCTATATATTCATGGATGTATTAAAATGTTTATATCTACATTTATCTAGAAAATATTATTATACATCTTAATGTGGTTGTGTGCTCTTCCAAGGTCATTTGCATAATTGCTGAACTTGACCTTTGTCTTTTTAAAATTCAAATGTAAAGTCCAATTGATTCACCCCCTTTATCCCCCCCCGCGCTCCCCTTCAAAAATTCCTTTATTCCCCCCCCTTCCAAAATTTGATGGTATGTGCTATTGTTTGAAGGCATTGAATTGCATTCATTTCACATCCACACACATTCAAGCATCCCATCTCATTTCAAAGCATTGAAGAAGCAGTGACTAGCCAAACATTTGGATTTGGTACATTAAAAAGAGTAATATTTTTATTGGAATTTTTATTCAATTAATTTATTCATTATTTATACTTACACATTTGTGATGTTTTGATTGGAAGAACAATAAATATCATGTAATTTATATTTTGACAAGTGAAAGATTTAGTGTCATGAAAGTTTCTAATTGCAACCATGACAAATTGCAAGGTGTGTGTGTTGTCAAAAATGAAAGGGGGAGATTTGGAGGTAACCATGGAGTAATTATATATATAAAAAAGAATAGCGCAACTTAGCTAAGTTGATTTGGGTGTTGAAATGTGTGTATGATGATGGATGTCTAAATTATATAGTAGTTTACAATGTAATGCCCCACTAGGGAACCGTGAGGGACATCTATAGTTAACATAATGACGTGGCAACATTTTTTTTAAAGAATCAAAGTGTATAACAAGGTACAATTATGAGTTCATGTACAAAACTCTAAATGCGGAAGTAAAATAAATTAAAACTCATCATTAAAATCATTAAACTATTAAGGGGAGATTATTCTTATCTCTACTTATCTCCTCTAGGGCCCCCTGACGTCACTACTTAAGAAACGTAATTAAAACATCTTGTCTTACTAAAGCCATAAATAATTACATAATAATAACCATGAACAACATCATTATAATATTTCAGTTTATTTTAGAACACCAAATTAAAAGTTCCTAATTCCTTATTTTCGACATAACATTAATATTACATGAGCATAAAGCAATGGAAATTTACTTATAACTCAATTAAATTGTCCATTTGCTACATGGTCCTAACTATTATATCAATGTCATCTATTCAAATCACAACTACTTATTACAGGTTTGCAAGTACATAATCATGAATATAATTACATCATCAGAAGTACAATTACATCTTTTTTATAGAATATTTCAATACATCAAATAATACAAGGGTACAATATACATGACATGGTACAAATATGATGAAGCTTCTCCAAGTAGCATGAAAATGACATGAACAAATATGAATTATCCAAGCACGTGAACATGATCACTAGACATCGATGGAAGAAGAATCACTACCACCCAACCACATGGAATCTGAAGGCCCACCCCATCATGCTAAGGAGATAGAAACCAAGCCCCACACACAAAAACATTTAGAAACCATGGAAGGGGTGGCAATTTTAAACTCTAAGGGTGGATAACAACACAAGACATCTCAAAACAATGTTAAATTAGGACTAATAGATACCAGAAGAAACCACAACATCTATAGAGGAAACCTAGGCTACATGCAAGGAGAGTGTTATCACATGGCCTCCATGTTGAGTCACCCCAAACTAGTTGCTCTAGGACCTTGGACCCTCAAGTGAGACTCATGCAGAACTATAAAATCCTCTCATTAAGACAAGGAAATCTAATCATACGTTCTCAGTAGGTATCACCCCATTCCCATCCTTAGTCTTTACTAGCTCTCAAGGCATGGGCGAGACATCTATATTAATCTTATTTAGTGTTATCCCCAATTTTTATTAAATTAGTTATCACTTTTTACAATCCACAATGAGTTAACCTAGACAACCACTTTAGGGCCCTAGACCCCCATTACAAGCCACTCCCCTACTTTGTACCTAGCTATCCCACCCCTAAACTTGAAACTAAAAACCAAAAGTGCATAACAAATAAAAAAACTACAAAAGAAACTCAAAAATTTATCAAATCCAATGAAACCACTAAAGAAGAGTTTAGAGCATAAAAACTATAGTCACAAAATCAACATAGGATCCACAAACCTGCCCAACACATCTAGATTGACATCATTAAAATCATCATGTTCACATCTTGCTAAGAGTCACATCAAAATTGTTCTAGGTTCTATGACATAATCCAAATTCCAATTCCATACCATTGCATATACGAAAACCAATAGAACATGGGAACCCATACCATCAATTGCATGACTAGGCTCCAAAAGTGCCAACAAACCTAATACAATAAAATACCCCCAAATGACATAGTAGATCAAAAGGACCAAACTCATCACCAAATTGGTATGTAAACTGATTCCAACAATAAGAAACCAAGGAATAGAGACAAAACCCTCATGTGACCTCAATTACACAATTAGGCCCAACCAATGTGTTAGCACTATAGATTGAAAATTTTCAAATTTCAAACATTAGCCTTGTTCTCGCGTATTCTTGTTCAAAATCTATCTTTTCATGTCAAAAGATCCCAATTTTGGTTAAAGTCATCAAATTGTCTTGTTACAAGCTTATATTGCACAGTCACGATTGTTTTATGTCATGAGATTTTAGGTCCGTGAGTGAGGGAGAATTATGAAGTCAAGTCGGTCATTCACTTGTTGAAGGTTTTGGTTCATGTATTTTGCTGCGTGAGTGCGCGAGGAAGTCAAGTTAAAAATATCATTCACTCGCTGAGGTTTTGACTAATGTGTTATTTGCTGTGCGAGTAGGCGATGCAATATATTTTAATGATTAAGTGGTTCTTGTCGCTTAGTTGCACTGGAAGCTTTCAAGGTTCCGAGGTGCACGAGTACACGACTAAAAGATCAGGTTTGTTATCATTCACTCACCGGTGATTTGTTGTCTAAGTTTTTGAGCTTGCAAGTGTGCGATGAGGGAACAAGGAAAGTTGTCACTCGGTCGCTAATGAACAAAGTCAATTCAAAGAAGGTCAATGATTACATGACTGATGAACTGTGAAGGATTGTTGAAGGTACTCACTCACTCATGGAAGGTTTTATCATAAAGAACTTCAATGTGCGAGTACACGGCTGTGGATAATATAGATCATTGCTCACTCACTGATAGTATTGGGCTGATGTATTTTGCAGTGCGAGTGAGCGACAGGTTAAAAGATGCTATAAGAAATGGATCATTGCTCACTCACAAAGATAAAAGAGCAGATTGAAAAGGCACGATGAGTGTGCGAGAGGAAATAATTCATGATTGATTCTAATCATCACTCACTTGCTCATATTCAAACATGATGAGCTAGAGGTTAGCGAGTGTGTGACCAAGGAAAGCTTGAGAAATGGATTTGCACTCGCTCACTTGTGAGGGTTTGAAGAAAGTGGAATTTTAAGCAGCGAGTCTGCGACTGATAAAAGGAAGTGTGCAACCGCTCACTCGCGTAGGTGTAAATGTAATTGATAAAGGGATAGCGAGTGTACGACTAGCATATGATCAAGCTACTATTTAGGTCATCGCTCAGTCATGAAAGATATAAGTCCAGACAAAGAGAGACCGCGAGTGCACGACTGGTTGTAAGGAAAGGTCTTATTGCTCACTCGCAAGGGCATTTTTTAATACAAGTCTCGTACAACAAGTGAGCGACAAGTTGAAAAGTGGCTCATTCCTAGCTTATGAATACAAAAGATAAAAAGTGCGTACTCTGTTCCAGCAAGGATGAAACAGTGTGAATTAAATGGCAGCATTAGTTTCAAAAAGATGATTGTATATAACACTACAAGTGCAAGAATTTGCATTCAAGTGGACAAGACGCCGATTTGATGGCTATAAATATGAATTATTGAGATTGTTTTTTGTACAACTCTCATTTCTGCCTTTGAGAATTTCTAAGAAAGCAATAGAGCTCATTTCTTGAGATTGCATTCTAAGAGAGAAGATGAGTCAAGCTACTACCAGTGCAGCCTCATAGGGGTCTGAGAAGAAGAAAGTTGCAGGGAAGAAATATGTGGAAGAATTTGCTGAGTTGTTGCCTGGAATGTCAAATGCAAACAGTGCCAATTGGGATGAATGGAAGGATAGATGGTTCCAGTGCAGAAATCTCATTACTCCCTATTTCTCTGGTAATACTCTTTTCCATTATTTCTAGAATAATAGGGTTAAAGTAATTCCTATTAGGAATCCTTGGGAATTGAATATGGAAAAATTAATTGTGCCTGATGTCTATATTGATATAGAATTTATAAAAGGATTAGCTAAGAATTATTGCCTAGTAGCTAGGGTAATTAGAAAGAAGAACAAAGAAGCCCTAGTGTATATAAATAGAAGATCCATAGCAGAGGTCTTTGGAATCACTAGTGCATTATGCACATAAATTGACTTGGAAAAGATACATGCAGATTACAAAAAGAGGGAGAAATTGATCAAGAAGTATGAGATGCCCATATTCATGCCTAGGGTAGATAGAAATCTGGTGATAATCCCAGATAATGTTCAACCACCTTTTGACTTATCCCTTTTCCACCATTACGTGAAATGCACAGTGTATGGCCTAAGAAGAGTTTTAGGTTTTGATGGAGATTCTACTGTTGCTCTAGACCTGCTTATGATGGCCATGAATATCCAACACCTAGAGGTCAATTTAGATTATGATTATGTGGGGTACATAGTTGAAGCTATACATACTGCACTGGTAGATATACAATCAAATGTTCCTGTACCAACTTAAAAATATTACTCACATCTGATGTTTATGATTCTGTATTACAACAAGGCATCCATGGATAAAGAGCTAGAGATGTTTACCTCAGAATATGGTGTCAGTATGCCAATCCAAAGGTGGACCTAGGTATGGGACAGTGCTTCTGTGAACTCATCTTTTGTATGTTTTTGTAAAATTGGATTGTGGATCTAATTTTTGATTTATTGGGAGTGGATAGGGAGAGGTTACCAATTGAGGTTAGAAGGATTTTAAGACCTTGGCATTTTGTTCAAAATTGGCCAATTACTCACAATTGGGGTGACTTTTTCTTCTTTGACCAATTCACTATTTAAGGGTATATGGTTGTTCACAACCACCTCATGTTCTCCCCAAATTTGTTCCTCTTAGGGTTGCATTTTTAGAATTCATTTGGAAAATCACTTGGGTGGATAAAGAATTCTTAGAAGGACATAGGAGGGGTACTTTTATCCCTAGGTTATGGGTGGGGTTTTATTTCTCTATTGAGAAGAGAGTTTTTTATTTGATCAGTGATTTCTTTAAACAATATAGGATGTCCACAACAATTGCTAGATTTTGTGACCCAGAATAGTTCATAAAGATAGCTTTGAAAACTATGGTTTGCTGGGTACCAATCAAAGATCATGAGCCATTAGATGATGAAGATGTTGTGAGGAATAGGTTGGATAGAGTTGAGGTCCAAGAGAGAAGAAGAAAATGGAAGGATCTTCTGAGGGCTGAAAAATAGTGGAAGGAATCTGACAAAACATTTTCTGGTTTTTTCCTTGATAGTCCATACTTGAAAATAATGGAAGAAATGCTAAAGTCATACGACACTTTAATGGCACAAATACCATAGTTTAGTGCTGAGGATGCATAGTCCCAGGGATCCCCTCTTGCTATTGCACTACATGATCAAGAACATTCAGAACAACAAGAAGAACAACATCAAGATGAAGAAGAGGCTTGTGAAGAAGCTACTTCTACCAGAGAACCACCTAAGAAGAAACAGAAAATAGAGCACAGGATGGTGCAAGATAGAAAAATCTTGGCTAAAGCTATGATTATAGAGCATGGAAAATACTTTAGGAAATTGAAAAGGTAATTGCAGAAAGAGCCTCAAGATGAAGGCCGTGGAGATAATCAGATGATCCTATTTCTAGAAATTGATGAGAGAGTAATGATGGCAACTGAATTCATCAAGGATGATGAATTCATAAAATATGAAGAATTCAAAAATTTCTTGATCAAGTTAAAACAAAAGGATTTGAGGAAAAACTTGATCACAGGTCAAGGACAAGAGGAAAAGAATCAGGAGATTGTAAAGACACTCCAGGATTATGATCTTGAGAGTGAATTGATTACTGTGGAGCAGGCTAGATTATTGGTATAGAATAGTGGGGTGTTGTTAATGCCTGATTGGGACTTACAGTCCACTTTCATTATTGATCAAATTAGAAGGCAAGAAGACCCTTTGATGAAAATAGAATTTGAAATAGATGAGGTGTTGAAAGGATCAGGATTTGATCATAAGTCTAAGACTTTAGCCATTTGGTCCTTGGCCCCTGCTACACAGAAGCCTTTGGTTATGACCATAAGGGAGGAAATGAGGGTAGATAAAATGATTTGGAACCTACAAAACACAAGTGATACCGAGATAGCCCAACTATGACCCAAGTGTCATTTATGAACTTGGCAAAAGTGGATGACTTGTCCAAAAGATATGAAACAACTTTTGGTCAAATGATGGCTCTGGCCAAGAAACATGAAGAAGTTGTGATTCATAACCACACCCTGGAGGAGCAAATAGAAAAATTAAAAGAAGAATTGGAAGAAAGAAAGAAAAATACAGCCCCCAAGAAGTATCAAAAGATGAAGCAAATGGGCCATAATAGAAACAAAGGAGGACTCAACACTGGCAGAAGGCCAATCTAAGGAGCGATCATAGGGACAAAATAATAATGTTATGTCTATTGTATTGCCTATAATACAACATTGGATTACTATTTTGAAGAAAAAGACTAAAATAATGTATACACTATATGGCTCACTACAAGAAGCCTCAAAGACAACTACTGAAGCCATGACATTTCTGGAGCCTACCTTCAAAACTTGGTTAGAAAAAAATAGGCTAATGGACAAATTGAAGAAAAAAATGTTATATAGTGATGATTTTCCAAACAAAATCATAAATACTATTGAGATTATTAATGAAGTGAATGATACTTATTCTTTCTTCAATGGCAAAGCCGAGCTAATAGATAATAAATTGCAATTATTTGGTGATCAGTGCCCTCCATTAGTTCCAAAACTTTATGATGAATCAGGTGTGATAAAACCACAATCAAACTGGAAAGTAGAATTTGATGGAATATGCAAGGATGAGGAAATGAAACAGTGCTTGGAAAAGGATACTGATGTAGAATTTTGTAATGAATTGATTGATAACCTTTTTAAGGTTGAAATAGATATGACAAATTTTGTTGCCAAGGCTAGAACAACCATGGATGCCAGGTGGACAAAAGCTATTACTAAGCTGGAGCAGGAGAAGAATTTGGATTGGCCAAATGCCAAGGAGGTAAACAGGTGGGAAGAAAAGTTGAAAGGATAAGAGAGATATTTTCAAATGCAACAACAAATTTTGTTTAGACTTCGCATACATTGTGCCGCTTGTGTTCTGTTTTAAATTTGGTTTTTTCGTCAATTGTAAAAGCTATTGCAAATATTTTGTAAATCTTTCCCATGTAGTCCGTAGCTTGTTACATCCTTAGTTATAGAATGATTCCAAGACTACTGGGAAAAGGATATCCATTTTTCATTTGGGAGTACAAGATTGAATTGTATAAACTCTGGTTTAAGACCAATATATTTTGAGTAGGGTTTTGAAAGTTCATTGTTGAATATAATAGACATTTTGATTATGAATACAAATGAAATCCATCAATAGTTTCTGAAACACATGATGAGTATTTGTCTTCATTATCGTGTTCTGAATTTTATTCAAATTGAATTATCAAGTAATGTTCAATTTATGCGTCTATTAGGCAGATTTTGAAATTGCTTTAGGGTTCTTTCAAGGAAAGATTAAAATTGCCTTAGGGTTATTTCAATGAAGTTCAGAGCATCTAATGAATTAGCTTTCCATATGTATGAAGGTTAATATACGAGGTATATCTATTTTATGTCAGATCTGTAGTTGTTTTAATTTCTTAATCAAGAGCAATTGGTTATGATTATTCATAGTGACTCCATATCATAAGAAAAAGCACTAGTCTGCTTTCCATTGAAATAGGTGGCTATCATTATAAAATTGATCCTTGTCATAATGTTTTGATCTGTCAAATAAATGTTGCAAAGGTTAATCCCTGTAATTCCATTCATATATTCTAGAGTGATTTTGTGATTTAATTGTTCTAAGTTAGAAGGGTTTTCCCACCCGAGTTTATGGAGTTCAAAGTGTAGAGGGTTTAAAACCCTATTTCTGTCATTCTATATCTTGCTTGATCAATGTCTAGGATAAATAGAGCAAGCTCATTTGGAGTATTTCATATGTCAGCAAGAAAATGAACTATTAGAAAACAGCGACTCTATTGGGGACTTTGCAGGAATGCGTGTAAAGGTTAGTTTGAAGATCCTATTTCATATATATTAATTCTTTGAAATCCAATTTTTGAAATCACAAGTTGTGTTATACCTCATTGTGTCATATCCTCTAATATCATTGTTGAAGTGAAATTTTGTTATTTTATTCCCAAAGCATTTTGGGTGGTGACTCTGAGTAATTGGTTATATTGTTTCTAAGGGGAAAACTGGCAGATCAAGTATTGTGAAGTTTCACTTTAGATAGGATGAGGAATGTAAATACAAACAAAAAGAATCACTCTCAAGCAACATCAGAGAGTGATGTTTCTAAAACTCCTAGGAGAAACCATTCTAGGAAGGGAGAATCTCATAACAACACCTCTTGGAAACCTAGATCTGTAGGTCCAAATTAGCCCTTGGGTACCATTCCTATGAAAGACATTACTAAACCCTTGAATCATGAGTTTGATACCATGGGTTTTTATGATGATATTTTTGATACCCCTATACCAAAAATTGTATTAAAAGAAAAGGGGGAAACATCATCCCATTACAAGGGAAATTTCTTTTCAAGCTCATTAGGTATCCCTTATGAACGGGTAGAAGACCAAAAGGGAGACAATTGGATGAATACATGTGCTTCTTCCAGTTTTGATATTGAAGAAGTCCTCAGAGATAATAACCTTTTGAAAAAGGAATTAGATGAACTGTTGCTTATCAAGCAGAAAAATGATGAGGCTAGAGAAGAACAAATTATAAATGCCATTACTGAAAGAGAAAATTTGAAGAAGCGGGTTGCCCAATTAAAATTGGTAGCTCAGGGTGCAAATGAAGGATTTCATGGTTTTAATAAAGAAATTTTTGGTGATGTAGATACCCTGAGAAAAGAATGCCAAGAGAGAGAACACCTGCTTAAGAAAAATGATTCCTGAGATATAGGCCCTGTGTTGAGGCAATTCATTAATTATGAGAGTCAAAAGCCTCCCAAGTCTCAAACATCTACACAAGATGTATCAACATTTAATGCTAGACAAACAAATGTTGATAAAGGAAAACAAAAGCTCACTGACATTAACTTTTCTAAGCCTAAGGTTGAAGAGGGAATATCTCAGGATATGTTCTCACTTGATATGGAGTTAGAGAGGGCTAGAAAGGCCAAAGATGATATTGCAAAGAAGTTGGAAAAGGCAGAATTAGAAGCTACTACTGCAGATATGAAAATAAATATTGCTTTCTTGAGTTCTTCAATTCATACCAATGTAACAAATGATACCACTATAGTTACTCAAACCATGTTTGTAAATACTTCTAGTATTTAGAATACTAATGTTAATACAAATACCTAGACATGTGGTGCAACTCAAGGAGTTGCATCACAACCAAGAAGGAGTGGATATAATAGAAATGTTGGTCACCAAAATGTAGGCATTGGTAATAGTAGCCACAACATTGGTACAAATTTTCAGAGAAGACCTATTCATCTAGAAATATATAGGCAACTTATTTTTATGGTATCCCTGGCCAACCAAACCCTATTCCTAATGAGATCAAAGATAAGATTCCCAAATTCAGTGGGAATAATTCTATAACTGGTGAGGAGCATCTATAAGTTTTCATAGATACAATGAATGATTATGAGATTGGAGATGAGGATGCTGTGATGAAATTGTTTGTGCAGTCTTTGATTGAGGATGCAAGAGATTGGTACTGAGGTTTGCCTGATAACAATATTTACTCATGGGATGATTTTGTTAGAATTTTCAAAGAATAGTATGGTGACAAGATAAACTTTGGTTTCATGTTGAATGAATTCAACAATTTGAAAATTTTTGCAAATGAAGGCATTGCTGAATTCAACATTAGATTTCAAAAGGCTATGTACAAGTTGTTCCAAGTGTTAAGACTGGATGAAAATGTATGCCTCACCACTTACTATAATGCTTTAGATGGGAAGACAACTTATTTTCTCAGAGATAAAGATCCTCAGACTATGAGAGAGGCATATAAGTTGGCCATAAACATAGAAAGTAATAGAAGAGCTTCTGGAAAGCTTGGCAAACAGGATGACAATAGACTCTGGAAAGAGCCAAAAACACAGTCAAATAAGAATCCCAAAGAAGAAGATAGAATGGATACATTAGTGAGTGTGGTGAAAGATCTTGCTGCTAAGGTAGACAAGAATGAAAAGGGGTTTCAAAATAATAGGCCACAATATCAAAGGAAAGATAAGCCTTATAGAATGCAAGATTTTCCTTATAACACCCAGTGGAAAGAGGAAAAACCTTTGCCAGAAGAACAAACCGATCCTAAGAACAAAGAGGTCCCTGATCCATTGAAAAAAAACAATGTACATAATGTAGAGAACACTCCCTAGTGCATGGCTTGTAATATGCCTCATTCCCCTCATCAGTGTGTAGTAGCTCAAGGTGTGGTAGAGCCATGTGAAAATTTTGGAACACAGGAAAGCCAGAGTGATAAAAGACTTGCAATAAACATGTGTGCATTCAATGTTGAACATGATGATGGCAAGTCAATAGATGAATCAGAAGAGGATGTGCCATTCATAGTAAATTGTACAAACACTAAATTAGAACATGTTCAATTTGGAATGCCTAATGATGAGGAGATAAGATTTCTTACTATTGCTATTGTGACATAGGCAAGAAGTTCATATCATCTCAGAAATAGAAAGGTTGATCAAAGTGGGAACCATCCTGGTTCACTTTATATCACAGAAGTCATAAATGAAGAATCTACACATGATGTGGAAGAAGCAAAAAAGGGAGAGATAGAAAAGGATGAACCAAAGGACACTCTGGTTAAGGAAAATAAAGTTACTCCTACTAATGAACAAAAAACAAGATAGTTGAAGGAAAGTAAAGGTAAAATATCTTTAGAAAATGTCATGAATTTCCCAACTTTTGATATGAAACAAGCTTTATCCCAAATGAAGGTATTTGTCCCTTTAGTTGAGATGTTTAAAATCAAAGAGCATCAAGAAGCTGCTTTTTCACTACTATATGCTTTTCCTGATATACATGATAATACTGGTTTGAATTGTGAATTAAGAGAATAGAAAGAAGAAAAGGATGAAATCCCAGTCTATGTAGAAAGTGTAGTTATCCAAGAGCCAGATCAGATTGATCCTTTTTATGTAACATTACTTATAAATAATA
This sequence comes from Thuja plicata, assembly GCA_018584345.1. Taxonomy (NCBI): domain Eukaryota; kingdom Viridiplantae; phylum Streptophyta; class Pinopsida; order Cupressales; family Cupressaceae; genus Thuja; species Thuja plicata. Next base: position 3,298,119 of record MU227853.1, read on the forward strand.
TGTTGTTGAAAAATTGTATGATAGATTCGGGAGCTACTGCTAATGTAATGCCCTACAGTGTGATGAAAGAATTGGGATTGAAGGTTGATACTATTGTTGGTAGATGTTATACCATGGATAATAGGGAGGTGCCTATAATTGGGACTTTGAAAGGATGTATTTCATTCTTTCAAGGTTAGACCACTATCTCCTAGTATAAGAATTGGGATTGAAGGTTGATACTGTTGTTGGTAGATGTTATGCCATGGATAATAGGGAGGTGCCTGTAATTGGGACTTTGAAAGGATGTATTTCATTCTTTCAAGGTTAGACCACTATCTCCTAGTATTGTCACTTGAAAACTTGTGCTTTCAAAATTCTTTGTGCAATCTTGTTATTGTTAAAGACAAAACATTAAATTTGATTATGGAGAAGAAAGGAGAACATGGCAGTTACATTTGAAGGGAGTTCTTAGAGTTTTTATGCTTTATTTTTATGAACTCTTGTTTTGAATGAATCTCATGATAAATTAGATAGGTTAGCATATTATTTAGGGTTTTTGGTCTCCTAGATATGCTTTTCATGCCTTTTTCTAGTCTTACATTTGGTGAACCCGACATTAAAAAACCTTAACTAATAAAATTTTTATGTTTTTGTGTGTTTTTTAGGTTCTGGAAGAGAGTTGCATAGGTGGTGAGCCAAGATGCATAGGTGGTTACAGGTTTTGTGTAGGTGGTCATACCACCTGTGCTTGCTATGCAGGTGGTCACTGTTTCTGCGCAGGTGGTTAAGTCCTACGCAGTTGGGACCTAGACCTATGCACTTAGAGCCCAAAGCTACACAGATGGCTGCTTAGCTGCATAGTTGGTCACATGGAATTCACATTTAGGGTTTAGGATCCCTATTTGCATGTTTAGGAAGCTTTTCTACATCTTATGCTTTCTCTTTCTTCTTTTTATCTGATTAAAGGTTAAAATGGATCCTAAGCTATTCAAATGAACCCTTAACTTGGTTAATGAACCCTAATTTGGTTAATGAACCTAAAATTTTGATTTTCAAGCCTAAAATGAACTCTTACATATGATTTGGGCTCTTAAAATGAACTTCACCTAGTTTAGGGTTACATGCAATCAAACTTTTTCAAATTTCAATCAAGCTTGCAATCTAGCCTAACTAGGGGTTGAAATGGAACACTTTATACAAGATCAAGTTTCTTAACTTGATAAGGGACCTAAAATGAACATTCACATCTGATTTGGGCTCCTAAAATGAACTTTAAACTAGTTTAGGATCAAATGCAGATTTCCTCTTTAAGGTGTTCCTAAACTGTTTTGATGCACATGCAAGTCAATTAGGTTTTAAATTTGACTTTAATCTTTTAAAATCAACCTAAATGGCATAAATAATGATCCCTAGTTGTGTTTTTGATAGTATTGCATGCTTAGATGTGGAAAAACCCTCTATTTTTGCAAGTTTTTACCCCTTTTTAGGCCTCTGATTAGTAGCTGCACACTTGGTTGTAGGTTCTACACAGATGGTCAGAAGCTACGCATGTGGTAGCCTATTTCTACGTAGGTTGTAGCCTAGTTCTGTATAGGTGGTAGCCTAGTTCTACGCAGGTGGTAGCCAGGTTCTGTGTAGGTGGTAGCTAGGTTCTGTGCAGGTGGTAGCTAGGTTATGTGTAGGTGTTAGCCAAGTTCTGTGCATGCGGTATCACATTCTGTGCAGGTGGTAATATTGCATTTTTTTAGGGTTTCTTTGCTTGTTTTCATTCCTATCCCTATTTTTGCACTTGATAAACAATTTTTATGTGTTACTAATGAATTGTGCAGTATTTTGGCAATCGTGGGATGAAGATTGGATCCTAAAAACTACTAACGGTTTCAATGCAGGACATTTGTAGAAGACCTTGTGTTTTCTACAACTTTCATGTGTGTTTTTGGTAGTTAGCGAACACTTTATCTTGGTGCTTTAAAATGAACCATTTCATTCATGTGCTTGAAGGTCTTTTAGTTTGTAAACCCAAGGAAATGTATGGAGGTATCCTCTCCCCTCACCTTTGCAGATCTTGGGTGTAAGAGAAATCCATGCAAGTCCTTTAGTGTGGCTACCTCCCAAGTGCTTTAGCAGCACCAGTGAGAGTGGATGCCCAACTGGTAATAGGCTAAAGCCAAGCCCATCCAAACTGGGATACAAAAGATGTCATTATGACTAATCTCACAATGAACGGGTGTTGAATGCGTTATACCAGGAAGAAGATCTCCCTCAGTACCCTTGTGGTGCGTTAAAACCTATAGAATGTAAATTTTTTAGGCTGGGAGGCCTCCATAATGGAGCTAATCTGCCACACATATAACCACCCAAACATATGCCCTTACTAAACACCATGTCATAGTATCCAAAAAACCTTCTATTTGTTGGCGCAGAAGGTCAGAGACCAACTAAGACGCCCCACACTTTTGTGACTATTATTCAAGAAAATAATCCCTTGGGAAGTGATGACCCTTGGGACTTGAAGCTTGGAGTGCCTGAGAAGTGAGTGCACTGTAAGGAGGAGCCCGTGCCTCCAAGCTTCTAGGTTGTTTTCTATTAGTAAGTGCGGCTGAACTTTGGTTCAAGTTGGGATTCAACATATAATGTCCTTTCTATCCTTAGGTTGTGATGTGTTTGTTTCAATTTTACAACAACCATTCTACACAACATGTCTTGTGTGGGTGTTTCAAAATTTTAAACAGCAATTTCAAAAACATTCCAAACATTCTATTCTATTCTCATGCCAAACATTCCAAACATTCGAAACATTTCAAAAGTATTCCCAAATATTCTTGAACACTTTGATTCTTCCCAAAACATCTTGTTTCGAAACCTTGTGAACATATGGAGACCAAAAATATTTATCTTGGAGCCTTGTAGTTTGCTTCATTCTTGCATATTCATAGCATGATCCCTTTTGCATACATTGCATTAGTATCCCTGCATTTTCAATCTTAATCCTCTTTCATTAAGCTTGCATCATAGCAACATATTTCCTTTCAAAAATCCTCATACTGCATTTAGATCCTTTTCAAAAACTTTGTAAAATCCCAAAGGGATTCAAATTTTAGGGTCTTATATGTCATTGAAGAAAGAATCTTGACTTGGTCCCTTATTCCCAAATTTCAAACCCCCTCTAACATTTGGTCTCACACCATCTTTGTCGTGTTGGATTGGACCTAGTCCCTTTTTATCCCTTTATCAAATTGATCCATTTTTAAAGTCAAGATTCCTATTTACTCTCCTAAGGTTAGACTCTTAGGTTTGCAATTTCCAAATATTTTTCAAATCCAAAAAAATCAATTGCCTTAAGCCATAGGTTGATTTGCATACATCATCCAAAGTCCAAATTTGCATTTGCATAAAGTCCTTACATATTTAGGTTGCATTTTCATCCTAAAAGTCTCTCAAAAATTCCAAAAAAATCTTGCATTTGCATATAGTAATCATGTCAATCTTCACTAGGTTCCAAGCATCCAAAAGGCAACAAGAAACTTACCAACCCATGTTTCTATCACAAGGAAACTCACAATTAACTTTTGATCAAAGACAAGATATACCTTTGCAACAACAAGATTTTGACCCAAGGCAAATGACATCAACATAACCAAACAATCAATTACATCAAGTCCATGCAAACATGATTCAAAAGTTGCAAGAAAAATTGGTGAAAGAAAAGAATCTCTTGGAAGAGAGGGTTGCAAAGATGATAAAGAGTAGACAGGAGATGGCCAAACTCCTTGGATGTCCAATTGAATATTTTTGTGAAATTGACACACAATCTCTCATTGATAAATCAAAGATACCAAAACTCATTCTACAACTCAATGAGGCAAATGAACAATTTAACAAAGCCCAATTCAATCATGTGCAAAAGCCAACTTTTTTCAACCAAGTTCCAAATCAAACCTTTCAATCTGACTATGGCATAATTCAAATGGGGCCACCACCAAATTATGAACCAATCTTCATTCCAATACAACCAAGTGATCTTTGAACAATTTCAAAACCTCTTGGGCCAATCATGCAAAGAAGACAATCAATACCAAGATCACAAACAATAACATTGCTTGAGGAACCTTCTGTGTCCTCCAATTCACCACCAATGTCTTATCAAAAACATAAAAATTCAAATGTGACATCTTTTGAACATCAACCAAGCATAATCAATAAGAAACCTTTTGTTGAACATGTTCATTCCAAAAATTCTTTCCAACATGTAAATAATGATGAGGTATCACAAAAAAGACCCATCAAGCAGCGCAAGTTCAAATCCAAAATTTTATAGAATTTGTTTCAAAAATTGGATCAAACAAATAATTTACTCGTGTCTAGCAATGGCTCACCCCAAAACAATCACATGGATGACATACCTATTTCCCCTCAAGACATTGACCTTCAATAAACATCCATGTTTTCTTCCACCCCTTCATCCCCACATTCCTCCCAAGATAAATTTTCTCCTTCCCCATCAAGTGATTCTTCCAACAATGCGACCTTCCAATGGCTATCCATGAAAGACATCCAAACTATTCCTATGCATAGCCCAAGGTCCTTTGAACCAATTCCACCATGTCCTCCCATTTCAATAAAGCCTATTCATGAGATTCCTATCCAAATTCCATCTTCCTCGTATCAAAATGTTGACCCCTTTCAAGAACCCCCCTTGCATGTCCAAAGTCATATCCCATGTCAAGAGGATGATACGAAGCACAAAGAAACATGTTCTAAATCAAACCAAGATCAAGATCCCTTCAATGACCAATTATATCCTATTGTTGACCAAGACCCCATTTCCCTTGAGCCTCATGAAGATCCCACTATCTTTATCCCCCCTATTCAAAATGATCCCCTTCCATTCCCAAACCAAAATGTTGACCTTCCACTTCCTAAGCAAGATCATGATCTCCCTTCCATGTCTTCCCAAGATCCATTTCCAAGTCAAGATCAAGGTGTCCCTTCACCTTCATGTCCTCCAAAAGATCCCATCATCCCTTTGGATCCCCCAAAAGATAACATTATTCCTCCAGATCCTCCTCAATATCCATCCATATGTTCTTCTCCTTGTCCTAATCCTTCAAATCCCCCTTGTGATTCAAGCACACCTATGCAAGTTGTTCATGAACCCCTTACACTTCAAATGGGTTCCCCTGGTTCTATTGAGTCTAGTCCACCTCATAGTCCTATAAGTCCTTCCATATCATTCACACCTCATAATAATGGAATCGCTTCTTGTAGCAAGTATCCTATTGGTCAAAGAAAGAATTATCAAGTCAAAGGGTTAGACCCGCATGCAAAAGGTATATTGAAACCCTTACGTGTCGAAGAAAATTCAAATGGCCATGGTCTTAATGATAAATCTACATCTCAAGGCGTTGGTATCCCTTCCAAATCCAAATCTAGGCGTACACCTCCCCCTTCAACCCTTCCATCCATCCTAGGTCCATACATACCTCCCTCCAATAGCTCACAACCCAGTTACCCTTTCCCAAATACAAGTCAACAAAGACACACATCTTGGAGAACCTTCCATCCATCCAAAATGCCTCCACACAATTCCTATCCATCCATGTATTCCATTCCCTTTCAAAGCAATTTGGATGTCAAGAATAAAATCCACAAATCAAGCAATCTACATGCTATCAAGGATAAACATGTCTAGTATAATAGACATGCATAAAAAAATAAAAATGTGATCCTAAAATAAAATTCCAAAAGGCCACAAAGGCCCATTGAGAAAAAAATAAAGTCAAAAGCCATTTGGGTTCCTAAATCTATTATGCAATAAATGAACTCTAAGGACCCACAAAATAATGAAAAATAAAAAATAATGTGGATTCCTAAGAAGCTCCTTGAAGCACATAGTCCCAAAGAAAAGTCCAAATTGGCATCCAAAGTTTCTATCTCTCCATCTAAATGTCTTTCATCTTCCAAATCTATTTTCGGTCCTTGTGTCCCAAAATCCATATCCATTCCTTCATTTATCCTTCAAACTCCAAAATCTCTATTTCCTCCTTCACTCCATCACCCCTCAAGGTGTGTGCCAATGTTGTTCTTGCACCCATATCCATCCATTCAACACCCATCCTTCCTCCACTCCCTCCATCATGCAACACCTATTTTCCAACCTTTCATCCAACCTATCCAATCCTTTGCATAAAGCTTGTCCCATCCCTATCCAATCACCCACTTCATATCCCTTTGTCATTACCCTACCAACGTCTTTGCACAATATCTTTCAAAAGAACATTTCAAAGAGTAAGGCGCTTGAGTCCTCCGTCCATATCATTTCATCTATCCAGTTTTTTTCCCAAAAAGTCAAAAAAAAGAGAAATATAAAAAAAAAATCAAGAAAAAAGAAAAAGGTTGCCTAGATGAAAACCTAGCAAGCGAGCATCTTGGTAACACAAAAAGAGTCAAGAGAAATAATTTTGTCTAATAGTGAAAACCTGGCAAACAGGCGCTTTGGGCAAGTACCATGATGAAAACCTGGCAAACACGCATCATGTGTAATTCTATGAACTTATTGCAGTCTATACTTGGGGGCAGATTTCATTGGCATTATCCTCCATTATCCCCAGCATGCATTCTATTATCCCCATCATGTCCTCCATTATCCATTATCTTATCCCCTTTTCCCCAACTTTGACCTTGACATGGTTACAAATCTTCCTTGAAGTATCACATGTCCTATCTTCTTTACATCATCTTGATCCCTTTGGTATATATTGCCTATCCTATCACAACCTTTCATCCATATTCCATATCCCTTCTCATTATCCCTAATTGATCTTTCATATCCTATCCACATCCTATCATTTTCCTATTCATATCCTGTCATTATCCTATCAAGGTCCTAACATTGTCCTATCAAATTCCCTATCTTGGTCTTGATGAAAATAAGGATGTTCAATGCAAAAACATGTTTTCAAAGAAAAACTTCTTGACATGTCCATTTCTCACATTCTACCCACTACACTATCTCATTACCTTATCATTGTCTTGTCCAGTCCCCTAGCTTGGTGAAAAAAAATTGTTATCCAATTTCTTGGATAGTCCTTGGCACCTAACCAGATCCAATTCAACGACCCTTGGCCTTCGTCCATCTACCAATCTATTTCTCTTTTCAAAATATCCCTGCCTTGTTGGACACTGGGGGAAATTTCAAAAAATCCCAACAATCTAAATAAGCAGCTCAAAATTCAAAAAAAATTCAAATAATGTCTTGAAAAAATTGCTAAAAATTCAAATATCTCAAAAACCCTAAAAATTGCAAATCTCTTCAAAAATATGCAATAAACTTATACATACTTGTCTTGTTTTTGCGTCACGATCATCATGTTTGTAGACATCCATGGCAGATTCATCATTTTGTGCTTAACGAAATCATGTTCTCACAAACACGATCTGACCCACTGTGACTCAACATTCAATCTGGTTGGATCTGTTCGATCTTCTCTCTTTTCTATCTACCAATCAATCTGTCATATTTATCAATCAATTATCCAATCAAGTCAATTTGCAATCTAAGCTATCAATCAATGAACATTTAATGCAAGTAACAAAAGATCAGAATGGTTGTTGGCTCACATTGTTTTAGTGAGTGTTTTATCTTTTATTTATTTTCTTTTCTGATCATGTTCCTATGCTACTCAATGATATTATCTGCACTTATGAGAGTAGCCAGCATGGTTCATGACCAGTCTTTTTCTTTATTCTTTTATGCCTGTTTGATGATCTCATGAAATTCTAGGGCATGTCTGCTACATGCTTTTGGGACAGAGAAGATCATCCTATGTCTGCATCGTGTTTGTTTACACAAAAGGATGACTTTCTTGCTCTGGCTTTTGCGCCATGATGCATTGCATCCGGTTTTGCAATATCAAAATAAGCTCTTATAACATAATTGCACTTATGGAAAGCCAAAATATTTCTATCTTACTAACATTTCTTCGTCTAATTTCTGCTTTCTGCTAACATTTCTTCTGTCAATCCTAGCAATCATCTTTCTTTTTGAAAAATTGTCCTCATATCAATTTCTGCCCAATTTTCTGAGGGGGCATCCTACCTCCATTCTGTCAATCCATTGGGGCATGATCTTCTATTTTTCTTCAAGCCAATGCTCATAGTCACATTGTCTCAAAGAGGAGCAAAATGTAGACACCTAAAAATGGTTCATTGCATATACCCCCTTTTTAACATGTCTTCTATATTATGTGTTTAATCTTTATCATTCACTAATATTGTATCATTCCTCCATTTCATTAATTACTAACATTTCTCTCATTTTGGCCAAATTGATTATCTTCCTAAATTAGTCCAACCAAGTCCTAATCTTCCTAATTCAATCCAAGATCATTCCAAACTCATATCAATTTCTTATCAATCTCTTTCAATCAATCCTCTGGCATTGTCAAAGTTCATCAATGCCTCACTGTCACTTTCACATTTCAGGAGCATTTTCCAAGTTCATCGATGTCTCCTTACCTTTATTTATCCTCTTGCGTAATCCAAGTTCATTGATACCATAATATAATTTCCAAACATCATTACATGAGCACATTGTCAAAGCTCATCGATGTCTCATGATTTCTTAAACTATTCCAGAACCCCTAGAATTGATCCTAATCCTTATCAATATTATCAAAATCATTTCAATTCGACATCAACACCTTCAATTTGACCAATAATCCACTAATTTCCCCCTTGGGATGAATAACCCATAGTTTATCCCTAGGTCCTAATTGAATAAATAAATAAACTTTATTTATTCCCTTTTCCCTAAGTCTCAACAATTAATTAATTTTTATTAATTAATTGGCTAATATCAATTTATGAGATTTTCATAATTTCATAAATCTAATTATTAATTTGTGAGGAATATTAAGAATATTAAATTATTAATGTACTTAATGATTCCTAATATTACCTAATTATCATATCCCTTAATTGAGGATTCACATCCCTATTAAGGTTCTTCATGAATATTCTCAATATCTCCTTATTTGATCTCCCCCATATCATGCTTCCTAACATCCCACCAACCAATATCTTCATTTATGCAGTGATTTTGTGCAATCTCACCTAATTAACTCTCATTTTCTATAAAATGGGATGCATTTCATTCTTTCAAGGTTAGACCACTATCTCCTAGTATTCTCACTTGCAAACTTGTGCTTTCAAAATTCTTTGTGCAATCTTGTTATTGTCAAAGAGCAAACATTAAATCTGATTATGGAGAAGAAAGGAGAACATGGCAGTTACATTTGAAGGGAGTTCTTAGAGTTTTTATGCTTTATTTTTATGAACACTTGTTTTGAATGGATTTCTTGATAGATTAGATAGGTTAGCATATTATTTAGGGTTTGTGGTCTCCTAGATATGCTTTTCATGCCTTTTTATGGTCTTATAGTTACTTGGTGACCTATGTTAGTCAGCTGTGAAACACTTAATAGATTATAGTTAAGTCCTTTTACCAAGTATGCATTTTCATATTTGATCAGGTTATTCAACATTATGGTTCCTTTACCTTTAACTGGACAAGGTGTGTCATTACCTATTCTTATTGATCCACCATTATAATACTCAAAATTTTCAAAATTTTGTTTATCACCAGTCATGTGGTGAGTGCAGACACTATCTATAATCCTGACACCATTCTTACTAACCTTAGATATGAGTGCAGTCTCTACATACCTTTCTTCTTCACCTGAATCATCCTTCATGGCCACAAATACCATCTCAATGTCTTCATCAGATTTGGTGTCAGTATCTCCATCTTTGTTCTCAGCCAGGTAACTAGCTTTCTTCCCTTTGTCCTTATAGTCTCAGGTATCACTTCTGTCAGATTGTTGATTGCTTCGGTAATCTCTATTATCACCTCTATCAAACTTCTTTCCATATGATCTGTCATTACTTCTGTCATCTTTTCTTTTGTTAGGACATCTAGCAGCAAAGTGTCCAATCTCTTTACAATTAAAACATACAAGTGGTAATTTACCTCTGTATCTAGCTTTGCCTCTCTACAATCTTCTAGCCATTAGTGTTTCAATCTTATCAAGATCTTGATCATCACTATCACTTTCACTATTATTTCTCATAGTGTGTTTATGACTTGACTTACTTATTTTTAAAGAAGAATTTAATGCATACTCAATAGATGGTAAGACACTGTTATCAAAGTTATTCATCTCAAATGAAATCAGTCTACCAACCAAACTATCTAGAGTGACATTATTGTTTACTACTGCTCTCATTTCTTATATAGAAGATAATCTAATAGTATATATAGGCAGTAAGGCTCTTAGGATTTTACTTACCACTGCCTCTTCTTCAAGTATGCCTCCAACTCATTGGATAACATTGACTACTTTTATTTTGCAGCTGTACTGAGTGATATTTTCTCCTTCTCTCATTCTTAGGCCATGAAAATTACCTCTTAGGCTCTTTTCCTTAGCTCTTAGTACATTAGAATCTCCTCCATGTACTAGCTTCAATTTATCCCATATTTTCTTTGCAGAGGTGCATGTTTTGACATCTTCAAATTCAACATCGGAGAGTGAGGAAGCAAGTTCTATCATCATAAAATTGTGCTCATGCTTTTCTCTTAATTGCTCAAGTGTGTGAGGTCCTGTAGGCAACACATATTTAGTATCCAAGTATTGATTAACATCATTTCCAATACCTGATAGGTGGAGTCTTATCTTACTTTTCCATGATGCAGAGTTGTCCTTGTTCAACTTGGGCACATCCTATTTGCTCATCTTGTGATCTTTTACTTAGGTCTTGAAACCTTCCTTCTAAGCACACAAGCTCTGATACCAATTGTTAGAATAACTAAAGGGGGGGGGGGGGGGGGAATCACNGGGGGGGGGGGGGGGTGAATCACTAGCCTAAAAATATTCCAATAAATTAACCCAAAAATTTATTACCACAATTATAAGCCTCTAGTTATCGTTAGTCCTACAAGATGAATGCCTTGAAATAATATCATCAGATAACCACTGCTCAGAGTTCACTGTTAAACCTTATTCTTACTATTTACTGATTAGCAGTCTTTCATTTACTGAAATACAATAAATTACTTAGTGTATACTGATCAATCTAGATTAGTTATGTGTAATGCAAAACACTAAAGTAATGACTCATAAACACATTGACACATGGATTTTTAACGTGGAAACCCTATTAAGGGTAAAACCACTTGGGACTGGTAACCCAATTTTTTCATTCTTCTAAAGTTAGCTCGGTGAAGAGCCAACCCTGTTAAAGGTTACAAACACACTGTTAGGTGTGACCTTGTTAGAGGATTTAAATATAATAGTTTGTCACTTGATATCTAGCATCTCTATGCTATCTTTATGACCAAACCCTGTATAGTTTGTCATTTGATATCTGGAATCTCTATGCTATCTTCATGACCATACATTTTGATACTCCTTAGGATGTATCTCAATATATAAAGGATTGTCAAGTACTGCTCGGTAAAGAGACATTCTGATCCAATGGTTAAATTGAAACATTAAATGATCTGTTCACATATACAACTATACTTTGCAGATTTTCAGATCTATTGTAAGCTCATAATACCTTTCTGATCAATGTTTCTTTTCAATACCTTTGCTCCAGTTATTTCTTCTTGGTGATGCTGTGCTTCTCTATTGCTCAGTGTCTGCAGAAATATAGCTTTGTTCTTTAGCTTGATTGATCAAGACTATGTGAAGTCTTTCACCAGTTTCTCTTCAACATCTTCTTCTCTATTCACCCCTTAATTCATAATGAATTAGCTTGTCTCTTTATAGACATAAATTCACCATTTCTAGGTCTCAGTCTTTCTTGTTCTTGGCATGATCCACAATTCTCTCCTTTCTTTCTTTAAAGCTTTACTTCAGTTTTATTCCATAGATTTCTCTTTGACAACTGGAATAAAATAGCTTTATAACTCTTTCTTATCTTTGGCTTTTAAATTGTCAATGAAAACAATATTAACAACCAATTAACTCCTTCTTTAGCTCTTGCCAGCTAAGTCTTTTGTCATTTCTGAACTTCAGTTATTTTTGGTGTTTAACTCCTTGTTAATTTGGTCAAAACTTCAGTTCTCCTTGGGCATCTCCGTTGGGGTTGTCTATCCATCAGGTAACACTATGATTCTTCTCATCGGTAATGCTTGCTTGAGTTTCTTGATTTGGTATCACTATGACTTTCCTCTCAGGGCTCTCTATCCGTCGGGGTGCACTGACCATCGGTGTTTGTTCTCACTTAGTGCATACTGAGCTTTTATGAATTATTGATAGCATAAAATTTATCTCTCTGGTTCTTTGAAGTCTTTGACACTTTGTATATAACCAATCAGATTATATCAAGTTGACATCAATGACAATACAATAAATTAACTGATTTAATGTCTTGCATTAACTTTCTGTAGACTATTTACTCCAACACCCCCCCCCTTAAGTTCAACTTAGGGAGAAACAATTTATGGGTCCCAAAAACAAAGCCATCTTAGGTACCCATGTACAACTAGAGCGTAATCTCTCATAACCAGAGAAAAGGAGAAAATATAGTGGGAGAAAAATCATCTCCAAAAAAAGAGAGAGAAAACAAATGCTAAAAATAAATGAAAAGGAAGGAAGGAGGACTCCTCAAGACCCTTCAAGGACTACTTCCTTTAACCCTAACATCGGTCGCAACTGAAGATAGTGAGGAGATGCTAAAGGTTTGGTAAGAGTATCAAAAAATTATTGCTCCGTAGGCAAATACTCCAAAGACAAAACATCATCTTGAATGAGCTGCCAAATGAAGTGCATGTGGATTTGAATATGCTTGGTGCGTTGATATTCCATAGGGTTGCAATAAATATGGATGGAACTCTGATTTTCACACCAAAGAGTAGTGGGATGATTTACTGGAAAGCCAAACTCAGCCATCAATTGTCGAAGCCAAAGAATCTCTTGACTAGCCAATAGAACTCCTCGATACTCAACTTTAGTTGATGATAATGCAATAAAAATTTGATTTTTGCAAGACCAAGAAACTAGACTAGAACCAAGGCAAAAACCAAAGCCTAAGGTATACTTTCAATCATCAACATCACCAGCCCAATTAGAGTCAGTGAAACCCACAATCTTAGTAGAACTTGATGTGTAGTGAATGCTAAACTATATAGTGTCTTGAATATACTGTAGAATGTACTTAGCTTCTTGAAAATGGATCTTGAGAGAACTGAGAGAAAAGACTAACTGTAAAGGAAATATCAGGACAATTGTGTGTTAGGTACAAAAGGATTCCAAGTAATTGCCTATACAAGGTAGCATCAACTGATAGAGTAGTACAGTTGGTAGACAACACAACACTTTATTGAAAGGGAGTAGGGACTAGTTTGTAATCAGCCATTCCAAACCGTTGAAGCAAATCAAGTTCATACTTCTGTTGGAAGATTGAAATACCTATAGAGGATTAATTAATTTGAAGACCAAGGAAATAACGCAACAAACCAAGGTCAATCATATTAGATCGATTCATCAAATACCTTTGAGTTTTCTCAATCATGGCATGAGAACTCCCTATTAGTATCAACTCATCCACATAAAGAACAAGAATTAGAATATCGCCTCCATACCATTGAATGTAAATTTTAGGATCAGAATGATATCTAGTGAATCTAGAAGTAAGCAAAAAACTATCCATCTTCTCATACCAAGCTATAGGAGCTTTCTTGAGACCATATAATGAACGTCGAAGCCTGTAAATAAGTCAAGAATTACGTACAAACCTTGGAAGTTTCTCCATATAGATCTCCTCTTGAAGATCACCATGCATGAAAGAACTCTTCAAATCCATCTGATACATTGACCAACCCTTTGGTGTAGCAATATAAAGTAGAAGAAAAATGGAATTCATCTTGGAAACTGGAGAAAAGGTCTCAGAATAGTCAACACCTTCAACCCGAGAAAACCCCTTAGCCACTAGATGGGCCTTATACTTATAAAAAAAACCATCAACTGTAAATTTGGTATGATACACCCATTTGCATCAAACCAAATTTATTCCCTTAGGAAGAGGAACCAAATCCCAAGTATGATTCTTCATCAAAGAATAATTCTCCTCAACCATAGAATTATCCCATTCGGGTATACCTGAAGCATCCAAAAACTTTAAAGTATCAATAGAGACTGCATGAATCAAAAGACTGATACCCGAAGTTTGGGAACATGTGTGGTGAGTGGCTTTGGGATCACCTATAAGAGGACTAACATCCTAAACAACTATTTGAGCCCATAAGGATCTACTAGGTTTAGGTGGAGGAGTAGGTGAAGATGGAGTAATGTCAACAACTAGATTAATAACATCTTTGGGAATGATATCATCATCATCATCATCATCATCATCATCATCATCATCATCATCATCATCATCATCATCATCATCATCATCATCAGGTAGAACATCTCCAGAAGAAGAACGTGGAAGAAGAGAGGGAGAGGCTTGTGATGGAGAGCCCTTTTAAGTAAAGGATTCATCAAACTGAACATCATGATGAAAATTTACCTCTCCAGTGATAGGATCAAACAATCGATAGCCCTTCACATCCTCACAATAGCCAACAAAAATGAAGTGCTGAATTTTATTCTCCATTGCTTTGCACTGATTATCAGGAATGAATGTCCATGCATCACTACCAAATACTCTAAAAAGGGTATTCTGGGCTTGACATGAGACCAAGCCTCCTCAGGAGTTTTATTCAGTACTGCCTTAGGAGGCATATGATTCTAAATATAGTTGGCACAATTGTCAACCTCTACCCAAAATGCTGGAGGCATGAACCGAGACTAAAGCATGCAATTGGCCATTTCTCGTAAGGTTATATTCTTTCATTCCAAAAAAATTCCCACACATTTCTCTTATAAGAATAGGAGACTTCTTGTAGAGAAAAGCTTCCACTTATCTTGGATTGATAACATACTATTTTACACTGGACCTGACCAAGTAATGTGGAGATGTGTGTGAGAATATGAGACATATGAATTTCTCCATGCATGTCATAATGATCCATGTGGGGGAAACTTTGCAGAAAAAAGGACAGCCCTAAATATTTTAACATCTAGCTACTACTGGCCTACACTTCACAAGGACGCAACCAGTTACACAAGGAAATGTGATAAATGTCAGAGAATGGGCCAACCAACAAGATAAGATGAAATGCCCCTTAATCCACAAGTTGTGGTAACACCATTTGACAAATAGGGCATGGAATTCATTGGTCCAATAGACCCTCCATCCAATGGGAAGTCCTACATTTTGGTGTGCAATGATTATTTGACCAAATGGGTCGAAGTAAAAGCCATGAAGCATGCTAGGGATCATAAGGTTGCTGAATTTTTGTATGATGAAATTTTCACCAGATATGGAGTACCAAGGGAACTTGTTACTGATCAAGATGCTCAATTCATTTCTAATATGATAACAAAGCTCCTAAAGGAATATAATATCAGACATCAGAATTCAAGCCCCTATCATCCTCAGGCCGATGGACAGGCCGAAGTTACAAATCAGGAAATTGAAGCCATCTTAACAAAAGTAGTTCATTTACACCACTGATATTGGAGAAACAGACTATCAAAAGCCGTCTGGGTGTATAGAACAACCTGGAAAACCACCACAAGGCTCACTTTGTTTGAGCTATTATATGGAAAAGCAACAATGCTACCCATTGAATTTGAACATAAAAATTTGTGGACAACACTGGAGTTAAATATTGATCTTCCTGCAGCACAGAAAGAGCGATTGTTCTATCTCAATTCCTTGGATGAAATGCAAAAATATGCCCTAGAGCACACTAAAATAGTCTAGAAGAAAAGGAAAAAGTGGCATGACTCACATATTAAGAGCAAGCAGTTTCAAGTTGGCGATTGGGCATTACTGTATGATTCCAGATTCAAACAAATATTGGGCAAGCTATAGACAAGATGGATGGGGCCATATGAAATAAACCATGTCTTCACAAATGGAGCCATCTAATTGACCACAATTAACCCAGTACACTTCAAGTTATTAGTCAATGGACATCGGCTAAAGTTGTATCACCAGCCTCAAATAAAAGAAGACTTCCTACAGTAATTCCGACAACAATTTTCAAAAGAGAAACATGTAACACTTTCTATAGCAGAGGGTGAAAACCTTATTCCTACAGCTCTTCAATAGAATTCCTTTGAGCATGTCCATAATAAAAACTTTGTTTACATGAAGTTCACTTCTCCACTCACTTTCTAAATTCTTCTTTCCAACTCATTTCGTTTCTTTATCTTCCACCCATCCACCTTCCACGTCATCACCATTTTTCCCTTCTTTGCTTCAAATAAGATCCAAGTATACTGATGCAAGCCGCCGCCACCATTGTTCCACTCTCACCACCTTTTTCTGGCATGTGCAATGATTGCATGACAGGTATAAGCTTTTCAATTTTTTTCTATTTTTTAGCACATAGATTTTGATGATTATATCTAGTACTACAATAAATGTATCATTACAACATTAAGCTAGTTCCATACCTCGTGCCAAGTATGCCAAGTGGGGACACTTTTCAATATTTTGTAGGGGGAAGGGAAATGTACTAATTTCTAAAATATCATTTCTATTTACTCCTAAAAGATTTAACGTCAACTCAAATCTGTACTTTGCCCTTGTCTCATTAAAATCCCATTGCTATATCGCACAACTATTGTACCTTTATTCCCAAACTATCCCCAATTGTCATACTTGATGTAAACTAAAATTAAATTATGTCGAAAATCACAATAAGAGCTATAAATTCTCTTGTTAAAACACATCGTCATTGTTCATGTTGAGAATAATAGAGGAATGCAGAAGAAGGTCCATAGTTTTAAAACGAGTAGTCTAAAAATCAAGAAGGAATAAGGCATTACAGAGCAGACAAATTGAAACAAATTGGCAAGCACAGATGGGAGGGAAGTTGCAGAGACATGAGTTGGTGTTACATGGTGTTTTACTTTCAGATGTTGAAGTAGTGAGGTTTAATGCATGTGGCTGGTTAGGATATTTCTTGAAATTAACAGAGTTTGATGAAGACGCGGTAGCTGAATTTGCAAATACATTTGAGGAAGGGAAAGAAATAGTATGAGGATTGATAGTGGTCACCATAGAAGAATGGATAGCAGAAATAAATGGGTTACCAATTTTTGGGGAGCACTACCCCAATGTGCCAGATCATCACCCTACCGAGTGACCTTCCTCTGGAGATTACCAAGAAAGGGTGTAAAAGAATGTCTATTCCTCCACCATATAATGAAATGGCCATGCATATTATCATGTATTTTACCTGTGAAGGAAGATTTTCTAATTTGCATGCACATCACTTTAAATTACTTAGCTACGTAAGGCATAATCTTCCAATGAATGTTCCCAATTTCTTGTACAATATGCTATGCATCAGTGCTGAGGAAACCCAGAAAGGAAATGTCAATTCTGTCACCCACCATGCCCTAATAAAATTTATAATAGAGAAATATCTTAGGGATGTCTCTCCTTTGGCATGGTCATAATTTTTCTAGCATAAAACCCTGCAACCTTAGATTGACCCTAGTGTGCAATCCAGCCATGATGATGCAATACCCATTGGCCCAGCTATTGAGAAAGACACCCAAGGGACAGAAACTAAAAATCTATAAGAAAGTATGCCTTTGCCTGCTCATATGAGAAATGTACCTACTTCTACCCAAATAAAAGGAAAGTATAAATTAGAGGGAGAGACTTCCATTCCTGCAGCCAAGCTACAAAACCCTACAGCCTCAAAGGGGAAGAAAAGAAAGTCAATTCCTGTAGCAGAGAAACCGAAGAAGGTTATTAAGAAAAAGGCTGTGGAGATTGAAGAAACCCCTGTGCGAAGAAGCCCTAAAATGAGAGGATATCTCCCTAAAGTATCCTTAGAAATCCCATCTATTTCCCCCAAGTAATCTGATGAAGAGCCTCATGTACAAATTATTCCAGATGATTCCCCAAATCAGTCTGAAATTCTAGACATTTCTCAAAATCCAAAAGAGACACGTGAAGCTGAACATGATGTATGCCAAAATAATCCCCAAGAAATTCATCAGGATATCTCAAAAAAAAAATGAGGAGAATGCCTCAATAACTCATCAGTCAGCCTACTCAGAGACTGCCCTAGTTCCCTATAAAAGAACCTGGTTAACAAGTTTCTTAGAACAATCATGGAAGGAATAGAGGAGGCAAAATAACCAGGCAGAAGATTGTGGCCTAATTACTTTGCAGACGCTTCTCTTTGGATTATATAATAAGTATGTTTTGACAACAACCTTATGGGGAGAAGAGAAAAAGAAAATGAAGAAGGTAGTAATGGAGCAAGGGGAAGAGATTGCAGATTTAAAAGAGCAATTGGCAAGACAAAAACAAAAGATGGATCATGCCCTTAAGTTGACTGATGAAATAATTAATTGTAGGCCACCACCTAGGGTTTATACCATCTATTTGAAAGACCAATTCCTCTTATTCCAATTAATGATGACCCTTAAAGACATAGACTCTGAGTTTAAAATAGCTCAATAATTTTATGGCCTATACCAGACCCTTCTATCATGATAGTAGAACTTACTTTGTGAACTGTATATACATAACTTCATTATCCCTTCAGAAACTAAGTGGAACCCTCTACTTTACATAGGGGATGTACACCTGAGGGAATTAATGTACTGGATGCACAATGAGGCCAATTATGACAGATAGCTGGAAAATTATAGGGATCAGGAGAAAATAGAACCATTGCCATTGAGGGCAGAGAGCAGCAAACCAAATGTACTCCTTAGAGATTGGTTCAATCTAACCTATGGAAAAGTTAAAGAGGAAACAAGGAAGAAAAATTTTGGGATCAAAATAGAGGTTTATATAGAGTATGATGGCATGTATTACTTCGTCTTTCAGAGAGCCCTGGCTGGTGCCAGAAGTAGGTGGAGAAGATTACCCAAAGCATTTAAGAGGTCAGAGCCACACAACCCTATCAACCTCCAAGAAACCATTCACAAAGCACCAAAATACATGCAGCTAGGTAGACAAATTAGACAAGAACTCTGGTGTCCACTTACCATGCAGCCACCTATGCTCCTTTGGCACCTTTATGACATTAATGCCTAAAGGCTTGACCGACTGCAGGAGGATCACCGAATGGATGTTTGGGAGAAGACAAGAGGATTCTATTACACTTTCAAGAGCTAGAGGTGAGGACGGATAGAGGTTGGTTATTTTTGAGTAACTACCAGAAGATGCAATGCTTGAGGACAAGCATTCAAGTTACCAGGGGGCCGATGTTGAGACCATTTACTGTCTTTATTATATTGATCTTAATACTCTATTTTAAGTATTGCCAAAACATTTGTGGGCTTATAATTAGTTGAACTTGTGTTATAGTTAGAACTGTCGAACCCGTGGGTAGATAGTTATGTCATGTTTTGCCAATATTATATATATATTGCAGCATTTCATATAGCAAACAAAATGTGTGTTCTTATATTTGGATCGATTTGATTAAGTTTACTTGTATGAATATTTCTGCATGATAACTAACCTGTCAGGAAGTAGGAGAAACTTGAGAGTGGTCGACAACATTTAAAAGAGAATGTTGAGGTCCAACTACAACGGGTAACCATCATGGCACCAAAAGACAGGACAACTACAAAAGAAGAACCATTATTCTAGAAATGCAAGAATGTAGCGTTGCTATATTCCCTCTGGACTCATCATCATATTGAATTGGTCGCCCAAAATTTATTGCACATGTCTTGGGCTATTACGCTTCCCTTTCTTCTCTAGCGTGATTTCAGTGAGATCTTTTCTTTTTTGTTTTGGAATAAAGTGTCGGTTCTCTATTTATAGGGATTTGACTGTTAGTTTGTAAGTTCATAAGTTTTTGGGGAATTCATTGTTGCATCTTGTACAACAAGTTAATTTCCATTTTTATGTATTGTTCTTATGTAATGAGTTCTTGAAATATAATGAAGTGACTTTTGGCTTACCTTCTGTGTTAGTAGATTAGCAAAAGATGACCAAGGGGGCCCAATTAGAAGGTGGATTAGAATAGAGTAGAGTAGATTTACTTTCAACATCCCTGACATTTTAGATAGAAGATTATGGTTTCTTCCTACAGCATTGTACTTTGTGAATGTTCCTGCAGCACCTGCAAGGATAGTTATAGTGAATGCTCTTGGTTGAAAGAATAGGCTTAAGTAGAGTTTGCAATTTCCAGTATTCATTTTAGTAATGAGTAAGTGTGTTTACTTTCCTACAATGCTAGTGTATATTTCTTTCATCCATTTTACCTTCTTGTAGCATAGGTAGAATGATGCTTTGAGGGACTTAGTGCACATACTGTGCCGTGCCATTTCAAGTATATGTCCTTGGGTTGACAAATTAAATGCACCTCATGGTGGGAGAAGTAATCCTTAGATTGAATAAACTATTCCTAAGAGAGGCTTTAGGCACGATTGCTAAGCACCTATTGTGAGGCGGTTTAGGCACCAATGGAAAAAAGTTGTGAGGCTCATAAATCAACATGAGCCCTTAACAATTATCCATCATACACAGAAAAAACAATCCTTCCAAGACACCACAAGGCCATGACAAGGTTTTTGTAGGTTGCTTCAATATGCATGCCTCACCATACATGCTACCACTAAAATCACAGTGGCTCACTAGTTAGGAAAGTAAATACGTGGTCCTCCTTTAAAGATGTCCTTTGGTGGTGTGTCCTTGAGGATATTTTCAAGATATTGTATTGAATGACCATTAATTGATCAAACCAAAGGCAAAGACTAAGAAATAAACAAGCTAAAAAATCTATAGGAAACAACATTGCATATTGAGTAAGCACGAATCGTGGAACACATCTGCCATAGGAGGCTCTAGTTCATGATGATGCAACTGGAAGGTCTTATGCTCGATGCACTCTAATCTAACTAAGCAAAAAAAACTTATCTCGAGTATGTGAATGCCAAGGTCTCCAACAACGATCAAATGCATATCAGAATTTCATTTGTACATTGCGGGCATAATCCACATGGGTGGATTGAGTTTAAACCCAATAAGCTTGGCACTGAAATACAATTAGTGAAACTGACACCAACCACGACCAAGATGAGGATGCATAGGGAAAATTACAATATATGTGAGCCAAAAAGAAGGGTCAATTTTGTTAAGAAAGAAACAGTGTGGAAACACCTTCCTAATTCCAATTTACAGGGGAAATAATAAAGAGTTTGAATCTACTTCAGAATATTGAGATAAACAAAAGAAATAAGAACATAGAAAATGTCATGCACACAAGATAAATATAGGAGACAAAATTTACGTGGGAAACCCTTTCAAGAGGAAAACCCACCACCAAAAAACCTGAGTGTCTTCTTTGTATTATAGTAACCAATGTTACATACAAACAGTAATGTATTTTTGCACAGGCTCAGATTGTGTCACAATCAACCTGACTTTACACCACTTTGACACTCTACTATTACATCCTTTTACCCTCCCATTCCTAAAAAATCCCACAAACATTTATACACTCTATGATTCATTATAGAATTTGGTATAACAATAGTCACTCCATGAAACTGTTACTAGAAGCCTTGGCACTCCTCCAGTTGATGGTCCCTTTGGCATCGGACACTTCCTTCACCTTAGAGAATCCCTTCGGCATTGGGTCACTCCCTTCGGCCTTAGTCATGCCCTTCACCTCTGACACTCCCTTCAGCATCGAGTCACTCCCTTCAACCTCATACACTCCCTTCGGCATCAAAACATCTCACCATACACATAGGTGAGCTTGAGTTTCACTATATGTCACACGGTCTACATATCTTCCCTCGTCATACTACACTATCGGGCATGATGCATCGTATGGTGGAACCCCTATGGTAGACTCACATATGGTGAGTCACCGTACATCTCTATCACACCCAACAATCTCCCACTTGATGAAGTATGTACTCATATCAACAGAGTTACTTAACATGACCAAAAAGAGAAATGTGGACTCCAAAGCCCATCAGACTAATACACCATACCTTTGCAAACCATAGTTTACCATGTGTTTCATTTTGATACCCGCAACAGAAAAACATGAATGGTCTTATCTTACACATGAAAGTTCCCACCTTATATTATGCCACTGTCACTAGACACACATAAAATCCATCCACAAATAACACCACACAACCTGTCGCACAGAAGAATCATAATTATGTCTCAACTGATAGCACAAGCCACAAGCAGTCGGTCCAAAGATAACCACATGAACCAACAATTATCAAAACCATATCTTAAATAGCATCCAAGACAAATGATAATGCATCAAACTATCCATATCTCCAAGGTATATAACATGAATTCAAAACCAACAACATATACATACAGTCTCAAGCCTCAAAGTAATATCTACCACATATACACTATGAAGCTCTCACTACACAACTATTGTTAGTTTGAAATGAATCCATTCTACAACATCACATAGAAGTGCAACAACAAAATTTTAGCATCAAGAAGATCAATAGTACATCAACCATGTACCATGTCCTTCTACACACACCTCTAAATTACTCTTAGACTTCCTGCTGAAACCATCAGTCATTCAAACAAACAAATCTCTAATCACAAGAGAAAACAACATCATCACCATCTCTAAGTATCCATGAGAACCTGTAACCGATCAATCCATGCTAACTCCAAATGAAAAACAAAAACTTCATGAAGTGTCAAGAAAATGACCAATGTACTTAATACACATAAAAAAAAAAAAAGATCAATGTGAAAGTTCCAACCATGGCCTCAGGAACATAAGCATGACAACATGATCTAAAATATCTCAACCAAAGAGATAACATGCTACATATGAACATACCATAACATGTCAAATGAAAACATAATTCACAACTTTATCAAAGACCTTGTTGAGCCCTCGAGATGTCAACATCTTCAATCACATGAAGATAAACATCTCCAAATAGTAATTTAACAAATCTGAAAAGATCCTTATCAGGATCTAAGACACCTTCCAACATCTACAATACTAATGAAGATCATTTGCTAACATAAGAACCTAAATCACTGCCAAAAACTCCCACTAAATTGTGGTGTCAATTCACACATGGCATCACAATAAACATCTTCCACATGGAGATCAAATTAATCTACCAGTCATCATCAGATAGATGATTAGCCAAAGTAGCACTGCAAGCATCTTCATCATCACTCTAAGAAGAATCTAAATATGAAGAACTCTTCATTTTATTCTTCTTCTTCATCTTCTTCTTCTTCTTCTCTTTGCAATCCTTTTGGATATGACCAGCATGTCCATAGTTCCAACACTTCACTTTGGACTTGTTTCCAGAATATTCAGACTTCATGTCCTTGCTTTTGTCCTTCGATCCATCTTGAATGATGAGAGCCTCTATAGCCACCTCAAAAGATTTCCTCTGCATCTCCTCCGACAGAAGTGCAAAAAATACTTCATCCATTTTAAATTAGGTGGTAGTACTTCTGATAGCCATCACAAGGTGATCCCACGAATCAGGTAACGAGCATAGTAATAACATGCAACACTCTTCTTCACTAATGGCCACACCAACATATATTAGTTGTGAAATCACCATATTGAACGCGTTTAGTTTATCTTCCACATCTGTTCCTCTATCCATCTTCAGAGACTAAAACTTCTTTCTTAGGAAGAGCTTGTTTAGCAAGGATTTTTTTTGATAAATATATCCCAACTTCTTCCACAAATAACATGCATATTTCTCTTCACGGACATTCAAAAAAATAGAATCTGCAAGGCTCAACCTTATTAGTCCTCTATCCTTTCTATCTGCCATATCCCATGTTAGAATAACTAAGAGCCGGGGGGGGGGGGGGGGGGGNGGGTGAATCAGTTAGAAATAGTTTCCTCACAAATTATCCTACAGTCCCAAATTCCTCCAGATGTATATCAAAACAAATTCAAATATATAATTCAACTCGGTGAAAATATATTCTGTAATCTCAAACTTTCATCAATAGTGTTTATCGAGTATCAATAAATTAATACTGTGATTATTGATCTAGGTCAATAAAGTAAAGTGTAAAGTAAAATAACAATCCACAATATTCATGCACATTGACATAGATTTTTAATGTAGAAACCTGGCTAAGAGAAAAAACACCTGGGACCAGTAACCGAAAATATTTTCACTCTTCTGAAGTGAGCTCTTTGAAGATCCAACCCTGTTAAAGGTTACAATGCACACTGTTAAATGTGACTTGGTTAGAGGATTTAAAACTAATAGTTCTCTCTTTACCATGCATTCACTATGGGGTCAACAAGAAAATACTCAACATTCATTTGAATGTCATAATAAAGACTTTCACTGTCCTAATCGGTTAAGATATTTATCTGTAACAATGGTTAAACTGATACAGTAATGATATGATTCAAATACAACTCTGATTTGCAGATTTGCATATCTATGCTAAGTACATAATACCTCCGATCAATTTTTTCACTTCCATTCATGTCATACTTCATACTTGTTCTGCTTGGTAATGCTCTTTCCTCTATTTTCTCAGTGATTTCTGCAGAAAATGCTCATTTCTATTTTTAACCAGTTTGATCAGTCATGCATAAAATTTGCAAGTGTGCGTCATAACATCATGTTATTCAAAACGAATCTCTTGTCTCTTATATAGATATCATGTCTCATTTAATTTTTATCCTTTAGATTTTTCCGCTTAATCTCCATCATTGATTTTCCCACTTGATCCATCCTTGACAGTTGTGTTAAAAATACATTTCAATCTTTTTTAATCTTTTACCTCAAAATCATCAATTTCCAGCTCAACATTCTAGTCGGCCTCGGTTTGATCAAATTGCTCGGTCAATACCTTATTGTGTTGGTGATCCCTAGCTCAGTTATCACTATGCTCAGTATACACTGTGTTTTACTCGGTGTACACTGTCTCTCGGTCTATACAAAAGTCTTCATTTTATGACCATATAAACATTGTTTGTTCCATATCTTCAATCCATAAAAAATATTTTCCACTATAATAATACTCAAATAAATTGACATCAATGATAATACATTAACTGATAATGTTTATCATCACATCTGCAACTCAGTTAAATATCAACAAATGACTTCAAATGTATACAATCAGTTTTAGTTCATCAATCTCTCCATTTGGCATTGATGGCAACACAACATGAAATATGCAATATAAAAATATGCCATACAAAAAATACCAATATTTTTTTCTATAACTGTAACAATTTTTTAGCTCTCCCTAGCATGAATATATAAACTATTTTAGTATAAAGACTCACCATGTAGACTCTCCCTATAGTTGAATTTTATGTTCTTGAATCTCTCTGTAGATTAGATATTTCTCTCCTTTTCACTTTTCTCCCTTTAGTGGATATATAGTTCATTGATCATCTCTCTCTTTGTATTTCATGAATTTCTCTCCCTTTGACAACAATGCCAAAAATAAATATACAACTCTTCAGTATCCAAATAAAATATCTCTAATGTTCGGTGTAGTAGGTACCTTTTAGTGTAGTAATATGTCTGTGTTAGTCCAATTCATCTTTGCATCAACATGATTGATATTCTGATTTGATGTTGGTTGATGCAACCTCCTACCTATCTCAGGTACCAATAGACAAGGGATGAACCCCTAGTCTACCTCTCAAGCACTCAAATTTATCCTTCGGTAAGGGTTTAGTGAATATGTCTGTAAGTTGTTATTTTGATTATACATATTCTAGTATTACTTGTTTGTCTTGTACTTGTTCCCTCAAGTAGTGACATTTGATAGATATGTGCTTTGTCTTTGCATGCATCACAATATTCTTTGAAATATTAATAACACTTGTATTATCACAATAAATTATCACTGGGTCAATGATCTCTTCATTCATTCCTTTCAATTGTTTTTTGATCCATGCAATGTTCAAACAATTTTCAGAAAAAACAACATACTTTTCTTCTGTGGTTGACTAAGATATGCATCCTTTCTTCTTTCTTATCCAAGTAACTAATCTTTCTCCAATAAAGAATGCTCCACCAGTAGTGCCCTTTCTATCATCTATGTTCCTAGCCCAATCAACATCAGTATAAACTTTCAGTTCAAACTTCCCTTCTCTCGTGTACCATAGTCCATAATCCTCAGTATTCTTCAAATATCTAAAAATTATTTTTACAGCGGTCATATGTGATTCTCTGGGATTAGCAGAAAATCTTCCAACTATTCCAACTACGTGTGCTAAGTTAGGTGTTGTGTGTACAACATACATCAATTTACCAATCATAGATCTATACAAAGTCTGATTTACCTCAGGTGTCTTATCTTATTTTGTCAATTTGCATCCTGTCACCATAGGTGTTCCGACTGGTTTTGATTCTTCCATTCTTAATGTTTTCAGTACTTATTTGATGTATTTTTCTTGAGTAATGTAGATACCTAGAGTCTACTATAAAATTTTCAATCCAAGAAAAAAATTGATCTCTCCAAACATTGACATTTCAATTTTTTTTCTCAATTTTATCAGCAAATGAAGTGCATAGGTTATCATTACCTCCAAATATAATATCATTAACAAATATTTCAGCAATAAGTGTCTTATCATCATTTCCTTATTTTAAATACAAATTGTTGTTATCACTTGCTCTAATAAATCCAATACTTATAAGATAAGAATGTAATGTTTCATACCATGCCCTCAATGCTTATTTAAATCCATATAAAGCTTTGTGTATTTTACATACCATGTTTTTCTGATTAGGATTAACAAATCCTTCAGGTTGTTCAAAGTATACCTCTTCTTCTAGTATTCCATTCAAAAATACAGACTTAACATCCATCTGATATACCTTGAATCCTTTTTATGTAGCGTATGCAATTAATATTCTTACTCCTTCAAGTCTAGTAATGGGTGCAAAAGTTTCTCCATAGTAAATTCCTTCTTCTTGTGCATACCCTTTGCAAACTAATCTAGCCTTATTTCTGGTTACATCCCCATTTTCATTTAGTTTGTTTCTGAATATCCATTTGGTGCCAATGACATTTTTATCACTCAGTCTTGGTACTAATGTCCATGTCTTATTTTTCTGTATCTGTTCAATTTCCTCATTCATAGCATTAATCCATTCTTCATTTTCTAATGCATCTCTAACATTCTTAGGCTCAAATCCACAAATTAAACAAGTTTTATTTCTCAACTTACTTCTTGTCATCATGCCTGCTCTTTTATCTCCAATAATATAATTTTGTGGATGATCTCTTCTCACATATTTAGCAAGTTTAGGTTCAACTCTTTGTTCTTCATTTTATTCTTGTGTAGGTTCATTGTGGTCTTGTTCATGATCTTCAGTTTCGACATCTTCCTGATTCTCAGTCTATGCTACCTGTTGCCCGGTGACATTACCATGTTGCACGGTAACGTTAGACATCTGCGTCGGTATAGTATCAGGTCCTTCCATGTAGAAAAATCTACTGTAATCTTCCATTTCTTTTATGTTGTCCTCATCATTTTGCTCAACAAATTAATCAACTTTCACATTTGCACTCTCATTTATTTTGTTAGATGTCTTGTTCAAACATTTTTAAGCTTTACTCTTAGTAGAATATCCAAGAAATATTCCTTCATCACTTTTTGAATCAAATTTACCATTTTGATAATCTTTCAAAATATAGCAATGACTACCAAATATTATAAAATAGCTCACATTAGGTGTATAACCATACAATAGCTCATAAGGTATTTTGTTTTAATCTTTCTTCATTTGGACTCGGTTCAGTGTGTAAATAGCTGTGCTTACTGCTTCTCTCCAATATGTTTGTGCAACATTCTTTTTAATCATGAGTGTTCTGGCAAAATCAACAATTGATCTATTCCTTCTTTCAACAATTCTGTTCTGCTGTTGTGTCCTCAGTGTAGAAACCTGTCTTTTGATTCCATACTCATTACAAAAGTTAGTGAACTCATCAGAAATAAATTCACCTCCTATATCAGATCTCAAACACTTCAAATCTCTAGTAGTTTCTTTTTCCACTTTCACTTTATACCATTTAAACATCTTAAATGCTTCAAATTTTTCTTCTAGGAACATGATTGTCACCATCCTAGAGTAGTCATTAACAAATAAAATAAATTATGCATCCCCATAATATCTCTATGTTCTCATTGGTCCACATAGGTATGTATGAACTAACTCCAAAATATCATTAGATGAAAAATTCTTGCTCTTGAAACTAGATTTTGACATTTTTCTCATTTGACAATTTTTGCACATTACATGGTCTGGTTTAGATAATCTCGGTAAGCCTCTAACTTTTATTTTCCTACTAACCTTAACCATGTTGTCAAATTTTACATGACAAATTATTTTATGCCATAACCATATATCTTCATTTTTTGCCAATAAGCAAGTAGTTTTAGTAGTGTCAAGGTAGAATAGGTTACCTTTAGATTGTTCACTAGTGCTGATCAATTTTCCAGTTCCATCATAGATTATAGATTTTCTATTTTAAAATGCAAATCGCTGACCTGTGTTATTCAACTGTGAAACACTCAACAGATTGTAGTTAAGTCCTTTTACCCAATATGCATTTTCACATTTGATTTGATTGTTCAACATAATAGTACCTTTTCCTTTCACTTGATAAGGTGTATCATTTCCCATTCTTACAGATCCACCATCATAATGTTCAAGAAATTCAAATTTTCCTTTATCTCCAGTCATGTGATGTGTACATCCACTATCAATAACCCAAATATCATGTTTACTAACTTTAGAGATAAGTGATGTTTCTACATACCTTTCATCTTCATCTGAATCATCCTTCAAAGCTACAAACATTGTCTCAATATCTTCATCACTGTCAAAAACACTGTCATTATCTTTATCTTCAACAATGTAACAAGCTTTCTTACCTCTATCTTTGTAATCTTGGTTATCTCTTCTATCACACTGTCGGTTGCTTCTGTAGTCTCGGTCATCCTTTTTGTCATTAGATCTATCATTTCTATCATCATTCTTTCTATTAGGGAATATTGTAGTAAAATAGCCAATCTCTTTACAGTTAAAACATATCAAAGGTAATTTACCTTTATATCTTCCTTTACCTCTGTGCAATCTTCTAACCATTAAAGATTTAAGTTCAGCTAATTCCTTGTCATCACTATCACTGTCACTATTATTTATGATTATGTTTTTGCTACTAGATTTACCAATTTTCAAAGTAGACATAAATCTAGATTCCATAGATGGTACAGTATTGTTATCAAAGTTATTCAACTCAAAAG
Source organism: Thuja plicata (assembly GCA_018584345.1). NCBI lineage: Eukaryota > Viridiplantae > Streptophyta > Pinopsida > Cupressales > Cupressaceae > Thuja > Thuja plicata. The sequence goes on from MU227853.1 coordinate 3,327,490, forward strand.
AAATCAATCTTCCAACAAGACAATCAACAATAATGTTATTTCCAGGTGCAACTCTCATTTCATGTATTGCAAAGACTCTTATAGAATAAATAGGAAATAGAGTTCTATGAATCTTACTCATAATTATTTCTTCATCAATGGCTCCACCAAATCCTCGAATAGCATTCAAAACTTCCTTAAGTCAGGTACTGTACTATGTTATATTCTCACCTTCCTTTATTCTCATATCATCAAATTTTCCACGAAGACTTTCAACTTTGGCTCTCCATACATTTATATCTCCTCCATAAACTAGTGTAAGCTAATCCCACATATGTTTGGCAGTTTTACATGTCTTGATGTCCTCAAATTCTGCACCAGTAAGTGAAGAAGAAATCTCCACCATGATAAGGTTATGTTCATGTTTCTCTTTCATCTGATTTATAGTCGAAGGTCCAGAAGGTAGAATGAATTCATTTTCCAGATAATCTTCAATGTTTTCTCCAATACCTGATATGTATAGTCTCATTTTTCTTTTCCATGTTGATAAGTTATCCTTATTTAGCTTCGGTGCATCTCTCTTATACATCTTGTGATCTTTAGCTTAACTACTTCAAAAATTTCTTCTAAGCACTGTATGCTCTGATACCAATTGTTAGAATAACTGAGATGGGGGGGGGGGGGGGGGGGGNGGTGAATCAGTTAGAATTAGTTTCCTCACAAATTATCCTACAGTCCCAAATTCCTCCAGATGTATACCAAAACAAATTCAAATATATAATTCAACTTGGTGAAAATGTATTCTATAATCTCAAACTTTCATCAATAGTGTTTATCGAGTATCAGTAAATTAATACTGTAATTACCGATCTAGGTCAATAAAGTAAAGTGTAAAGTAAAATAACAATCCACAACATTCATGCACATTGACACATAGATTTTTAACGTGGAAACCCTACTAAGCGAAAAACCACCTGGGACCGGTAACCCAAAATATTTTCACTCTTCTAAAGTGAGCTTGGTGAAGAGCCAACCCTATTAAAGGTTACAATGCATACTGTTAAATGTGACCTGGTTAGAGGATTTAAAACTAATAGTTCTCTCTTGACCATGCATTCACTATGGGGTCAACAAGAAAACACCCAACATTCATTTGAATGTAATAATAAAGACTTTCACTATCCTACTCGGTTAAGATATTTATCTGTAACAATGGTTAAACTGATACAGTAATGATCTGATTCAATTATAACTCTGATTTTCAGATTTTCAGATTTTCAGATCTATGATAAGTACATAATACCTCTGATCAATTTTCTCACTTCAGTTCATCTCATACTTCATACTTGTTCTGCTCAGTAATGCTCTTTCCTCTGTTTGCTTGGTGATGTCTGCAAAAAATGCTCGGTTCTGTCTTTAACCAGTTTGATCAGTCACGCATAAAATTTGCATGTGTGCATCATAGAATCATGTTATTCAAAATGAATCTCTTGTCTCTTATATAGATATCATGTCTCATTTAATTTCCATCCTTTATATTTTGTCTCTTAATCTCCATCGTTGATTTTCCTGCTTGATCCATCGTCGACAGTTGTGTTAAAAACATGGTTCAATCTTTGTCGTCTAATCTTCCTTGAATTTTAATAACCGTTTGATCAAAATAAAAAACTTTATCTTTTACCTCAAAATCATCAATTTCTAGCTTAGCATTCTAGTCTGCCTCATTTTGATTAAATTTCTCTGTCAATACCTTGTTGTGTCGGTGATCCCTAGCTCAGTTATCATTGTGCTCGGTATACACTGTGTTTTACTTGGTGTACACTATCTCTCGGTCTATACAAAACTCTTCATTTTCTGACCACATAAACATTGTTTGATCCAGATCTTTAATCCATAACAAATGTTTTCCACCATAATAATACTCAAATAAGTTGACATCAATGACAATACATTAACTGATATTGTTTATCATCACATCTGCAACTCATTTGAATATCAACAAGTGACTTCAAACATACAATCAGTTGCAGTTCATCAATCCCAATCTTCCTACTTCACGCTTGAATGCTTTTTACCAAACATAGTGATCCACAGATCTTGATCAACTAGCATATCTTCAACTTTAAGTTTCCACAACTCAAAGTTTGTCCCATTGAACTTCTCAATGTCTATTCTCCTGGATATACCCGCTATCTCAATTTCCATATGAACACTTTGTGAAACCCCATTGGAAGCAAATTGACACAATGACCAACCCTACCCAACAAGGATAAAAAAAAATTGGTTTGGCTCTGATACCACTTGTTAAGAAAGCAACGGTGCGGAAATGCCTTCCTAATGCCAATTTGTAGGGGAAATAATAAAGAGTTCGAATCTACTTCTGAATATTGAGATAAAGAAAAGAAACAAGAACATATAAAATGTCATGAACACAAGATAAACATAGGAGACCAAATTTACATGGGAAACCCTTTCAGGAAAAAAACCCACCATCGAAAAACCCAAGTGTCTTCTTTGTATTACAACAACCAATGTTACATACAAACAATAATGTAATTTTTCACAGGCTCAGATTGTGTCACAACCAACCTGACTTTACACCACTTTGACACTCTACTATTACAACCTTTTAGCCTCCCATTCCTAATTAATACCACAAACATTTATACACTCTGTGATTCATTATAGAATTTGGTATAACAACCGCCGCTCCATGAAACAGTTACTAGTAGCCTTGGCACTCCTTTAGTTGACGGACCCTTCGACATTAGACACTCCCTTCACCTCAGAGAATCCATTTTGCATCAGGGACCACTCCCTTTTTCCTTGGTCATGCCCTTCGCCTTTGACACTCCCTTCAGCATTGAGTCACTCCCTTCGGCCTCAGACACTCCCTTCGGTATCAAAACATCTCACCATACATGTAGGTGAGCTTGTGTTTCACTATATGTCACATGGTATACATATGTTAAAATTAATCTTTCCTTGGTTGTTATATTTACTAGGATAAACCAAGGTATCCTTTATTATTCTTAGATATTCCTCCTTATGAGGAATCCTACACTTGGCTCACACACTTATGACATGTGGCATCCATAGAAATGGGAGTTACAATGTAACTCCCTCCTCACCTCTCTATTAAAGAGATGGCTTTCTTTCTCTCACATATACACATTAGACACAATTCTTCACTTCTTCTTGAATATCATTGTAAGAGCATAGCTCACTCTCCCTCTCTCTCTTTTTCTAGGCATTATTTTTTCCCATTCATAATATTATCACGGGGGTTTTTTTACGCTTTTCTCCTTCAAAATCTTGTCTCCTTGCCTAATTTTTTTTGATGTATGCACTTGGTTTTGCGTTATTCATGGTATAATTTCTTAAACCCAACTCTTAGATTAAACAATTTACTTGCTTTTCATTTCATTATTTCGCCTAACATGGTATCAGAGCTGGTTGGTTTAATCATTTTGAGAGTGTGTAGGTAAAAGAGCTACCATATCTTGGTGCACTCCAACATCGGAGACTCTTGAGAGAGTATATTGCTTACTTATTTTTTTTCTCTATTCTATAAGTTATCTTCAAATCTCCTTTCTCTATTTATGATTAATTCTTTTAAAAAAAATCTAATTTATATTTTGCCTTCTTTTGGTATCTTTATTCACATTCAAATTAATTTAATAAAATAGGATTTTTAATTTTATATTAAAAAGTAAATTCAAATTATTTCCTTTGCATGACTTATTCTTGTTTTAGCAGTTTCTGGTTTTTTATCTTCTCATCATTACTTATTTACATGCAAATTCTTCCTCACTCCATTTGTCATTCATTGCATTTTTTTCTTTAGAAACTTTTCTTTGATTTTATTCTCTACATTTCAGTTTTTAGGTTTTTCAATTTATGCATGCATTCATTTTTTAATTTCTGCATGTAGAGTAGATCTAATTTTTTGGATATTGTAGCCTTGATAATCTTTCTCTACCAATTAGAGAGAATATTAGGCTATAATAACCCAAAGGGTAGAATATTAATTGTTTTTTTTCAATTTTATTGTATATAAGTTCTCTGTTTTCTGTGTTTTTTCAAATCTTGGTCATAGTGACCTTTTTCTCTGCATGCGAGGTCTTGTTCGGTTGCTAACCTTTTAAATCTGTAGTTGTATTTAAGAGAAGCAATTTTTTGTGAAGTTATTCTGGTTTTGATTTGAAGTTGTGAGTAGAGGCTTTTGTGGAAGGAACATTTTTTTTGGTTGTGCATGCAATAAAAGTTCTATATTTGCATGCGTTCTCCTTTCGGATTAACCTTCTTTACCTTCATTGTTGTTTTAGCAGCCCTAAAGAGGCCGCTATTTTTCTCTTTTTCCGCTTCTGTTAACTTACTCCTCCTATTGTTCTCCTTCCGCCTTGTCTCCCTCTGTTCTTTCTCACTACACTGTACTCTCCCTTCCCTCCCTCTACTTCATTTTTCCTAACCCCCACGCACTGTTCTCTCCCTTCCCTCCCTCTACTTCATTTTTCCTAACCCCCACGCACTGTTCTCTCCCTTCCCTCCCTCTACTATGCTTTCCGTTCATTCCACTCATGGTCTTTACCCTCCCTCTTGGCTCATCCCACCACCACCCACTTCCACCTCCACTTCGCTGCTTACCTCTCCTCTTGTTGCAACCTCCACTCCCCATCTCCCATGCTTCCCTCCACCCCTCTGCCGACACCCCCCTACCGCCACCTTCACAGCCTCCACCTTTGCTTCTTTCTTGCTTGGCACCTCACGCTGGTGGCCATATGCTGCAGGGGCCATTATAAAACTCATGCAAAGATTGACTCCCTTTTTTTCTTGTCTTGAGGGTCGTACTCATGACCTCTGTTTTGTCCTTGGCGACAAGCTTATGTAGTTTAGTCTTCAATTTATAATTAGCTTTTCACTTTAAGTTAATTTAAATTAATCATTATATTTCATTAAATTCAGTTTAAAATTGTTTCAGTTTAATCTTTTAGCTTAATCTTTTGTTAATCTTTAGTTTATTTCTTTTAAATAGTTTTTAGTCACTTTTTCAATAGATTTAGTCTTATCTTTCATTTAGTTTAATCGTATCTTAGTTCTTTTTAACTTGTCGATATATTTAATATAGATTTAGTTTAGTTTTTTAGTTTTTAAATTATATTTAGTTTTATATAGTTTCAGCATTTATTTCTTAGATTAATCTTTTTTAGATTTAGTTTTTTTTAAAATTAGATTTAGTTTATCGCCTTTTAAATAGATTTAGTTTTTTAAACCTTACTTTTAATTAAATTTAGGATAATATCGTTTTTTTAGATTTAATTTAAATCTTAGTTTATTTAAATAGATTCAGTCTTTAAATCTTAGTGTAAACCTTTTATTTCAAGTTCATATTTCAGTTTCAAATAGATTTAGATTTAGTTCTTTAACTTTATCAAGGAGCTTTCATTCCTTAAAGTTATAAGATTAATGTTATATGCTTATCAATAACAGATTAACGTTATCTTTTAACTTGTCCCCTATTTTTTAACTCATTTTTTTTGTAGGGTTGTTATTTTTTAGTAGTTCTTTTTCTCCTTGCATGCAAGAGACTCTTGTCGTTATCTGTTAATCCATAACAGATTAACCAAGATCTGTTTCTTTTAGTGCTTTTAGTTGCAGTTATTTTTCTCTGGTGTTTGTTTTTTCCTTTCATGCCCCTTTGGCATAAGCTGTTATAGCTTTCTGCTAGTGCATGCAAGTGCATTTAGCTTGTTCTTTAGTTCTTTTCTATTTTCTGTTAAGGGTTCTCTATTTTTTCTTAGTTTAGATCTTCGTATTTCATCATGACTACCATGATGCTAGAAATTAAGTTAACCAGTATAAATTATCATGCATGGAAAACGCACATGACTTTCATCTTTAGATTTAGACACATTTTAGATATTGCTACTGATGCCAGTTCAAAACCTGCAACCACTGCTCCTCAACCTGACCAAACTAATTGGCAGAATAAAAATGAGGAAGCACTTGGTTTAATTGGGATCTCCTTAATTCCTAAATTATATGTCCTAATTTCTACTTGTACAGAAGCCCATCAGGCTTGGGACATCTTGAAAAATACCTATGACAGTGCAGATGAGACTCAAAAAATCTAGCTTCAAGACCAACTTGAAGACCTTAGGTATACCGACTTCAACTCTGTTGATGATTTCTTGCTCAAGTTTGATTCCATTAGAGTTTTACTAACTAGTTTACAAGTTCCTCTTTCTGATTTAAGGATAATCCACATAATTATTCGTAAATGTTTGCCTAGATAGTTTCAACAGTTTATTACAAATATTTACTCTCAGTTAGCTATTCCTTCTTTAGCAACTCAATTAACTTATGTCATTTTTTAAAATATGTTGCATCAAGAGGAAGCTAAATTGATTTAGTTTGGCATTCTTAAATCTCACGAACATGCATATGTCTCTCAAAGTCACAATAACAATATATCTTCTAACACTAATCAACATAACAATCAAAATCATCAAAGATCTAACAATACAAATAATTCAAATAATAATCAAAATTATCAAAGATCTCACAATACTAACAATTCTAGGACTTCAAATAATTATCATAATAATAATCATTCAAATAGGCCACATTGCACCTATTGTGGTAAAGATGGCCACTTAATTCATAACTATTTTAAGAAACAAAAAGATGATCAACATTATTCTCAAAGTTACTCAAATAAAAAACCTAATGGATATCAATCTCATTCTTCTTTTACTATATGTTTTAATGCTTCTAAACCACTTGAATGGATTATTGATAGTAGTGCATCTCAACATGTTACTTCTCATAAGGAAGTCTTTGATTCTTTAAAATTGGAATCTATGAATATTCCTGTTTCTTTAGCTAATAACCATTGCTATCTAGTTGAAGGAACTGGTAATGTTTCTGTTCCAAATGGTAAATTACATGATGTACTTTATGTTCCTGATTTGAAAGCTAACCTTCTTTCTGTTCCACAATTATGTCAAGATTATAAGGTTGAGTTTCAT
>MU227853.1:3337619-3359164 GCA_018584345.1 Thuja plicata
GAAATGGGAGTTACAATGTAACTCCCTCCTCACCTCTCTATTAAAGAGATGGCTTTCTTTCTCTCACATATACACATTAGACACAATTCTTCACTTCTTCTTGAATATCATTGTAAGAGCATAGCTCTCTCTCTCTCTCTCTCTAGGCATTATTTTTGCCCATTCATAATATTATCACGGGGGTTATTTTACGCTTTTCCCCCTTCAAATCTTGTCTCCTTGCCTAACTTTTTTTGGTGTATGCACTTGGTTTTGCGTTATTCATGGTATAATTTCTTAAACCTAACTCTTAGATTAAACAATTTCCTTTCTCTTCATTTCATTATTTCACCTAACAACATATCTTAGCTCACCGTACTACACTGTCAGGCATGATGCATCATATAGTGGAACCCCCTATGGTAGACTCACATAGGGTGAGTCACCATACAATGGCTTCACCGTACATCTTTGTCACACCCAACAAATTTTTCTTGAGGACAGAGACCATGCCAGTATATGCCAATATTCTACTAGTAAAAATGAATAAAACCGGTGTGCAGTGTAAGCATTGAAATGTGCTATGACACCATGGTTTACAGATGTGCCCACAAAACTACTAGATATATTGCAAAAACTTTCCAAAGATGGGCCACTATAAGTCGACCATGTACTGCAAAGGTAAGGAAGATTAGGAAAATAAAAGATACATATTTATCAACATGCCAATCAACAAAGAGAAATACGTGCAAAGAATACCACAAGTGGCAATGAAGAAGTGTTGGCCTCCACACAAACTATGCATAAACATAAATGACGTGGTATTCAAAATAAAAGATAAATGCACCTAACTACTCTTAACAATCATTCAATGCAAGTAACCAAGATAAAACATGACACAACCATAGGCTAAGGCATATACTAAGGATGAGTAGGTCTAACACTATATGAAACTCACCAAAATATAGATTTAAGATAATAAACAGATCTACAAACACTAGTAAACTATCAATTTAAACAAGCTTCTAATATGGGTCCCAGTTCATTGGTTCACAACTTTGATCTTCCAAAACACTCATCGTTGATCAAACTGAAGATACTATGTAAAATAGAAAAATCAATGGGATTCATTGATCAAAATGAAGGTGACAAATTTCACACACTTTTGTTGTAGGCTGATAATGCAAAACTACAAACTAGGAATATATGTCTGCATCGGTCAAATCAAATAACACTCTCATCACATCTGTAACAAAACTGCAAATGGGGAACATCTGTAAGCATAGCAATAATAAAGAATTCAAATCAAATAACACTTTCATTAGTTCAACTATTTTAATTGACATTTGATCTAAGTAACATCGCTAGCTTGACATGGCTTAAAGTTTAAACAATTTGAATTTAATACACTTTATTCAAATGATGTAAATTTTTTTTAAATAAACAATATTTTGTTCTTGATTTCTCGCATGCAAACTTAATGGTTTTTTTGGGCTATAAAGCCTTTAGGATTTCAATTGTCAAATCCAGTAAAAATACATAGTTATAAACAATGGTGATTGTTGAATTAAGAAAAATGTTGGCCAACTTCTCTCTCTGCACTATGAAATAATTGGAATTTTTTTTGGGGAATCTCAGTCCTGACAAACTGATAAACATTTTTTTCTTTTAGGATGATAACTTCATCCAGAATGTTTCAATCATCCTAAGTGCTGACTATCTTGCGACGAAGAGATGTTATAGGTTGAATTTGGAAATTTCATCACTCTTCTTAGCACAGTATCTAGTATTAGGCATGGTGGCAGAGGCCAGGTGGCTCATGAATTCTTGTATTCATGAGGCATGGAGAGGTTTCCTGGAAAAAATCCTTCTTAGGGCATAGATGGGGATGAGTTTGTTGGCTCGTGATGAAGACTAGTTCCAAATTGGTAAAGGGGACCCCTCTATTCATCATTTTCTTTTTTGCAATGTGTATAAATCATGAAGTGCATAGAGAAGCTGCAAGTAAAGGCTCACAATCATACAATAGAGAGTACCTAGGAGGAGGGAGAGCCTAAATGTCAATAAGGCCATCCAAAGGGAAGCACACAGGTGAAGGTAAAAAGGATCAACTCGAGCATGGTGAGGATGTCAAAGAAAGCCCAATAATAGCCTCTATATAGGATTCTCATCTATGTTTTGATGTATGAGTTGGGTGTGGACTCAAAGTCTTTTTGGGCGATGGTTACCATTTTAAGGCGGGGAAACTAGTTCTAGAATTTGCCCCTCCCTGTTACTACAAAAGAGATCTATTTTTTGTAATGTTATGTAAACTTTATTGACCAAAAAAACTATTTATTTTATTTTATTTTATATAATTCTCTAGTATAATGATTTTATTAGTTTTAGTATAGAAGCTTAATTTGCCTAGAAAAAAATTATAGTTTTGTATACTAACTAAATATTGCCAATAAAATGACTTTATTGGTTTTGAACGATAGTGTAAATTTCCAAAAAAAAATGTAACCACTCACATTAAAGAGTGTCTAAATCGCCAAATTATTTATTACATTTATTTGAATACAAGGCAAAATTTCCTACACTATTACATTTCTCCAACACATGGAAAAAAACTATTCACCAACATTTTCCACTGATTTTGGGTGATTGATAATGATTCACCAACCATAGTAATATTATGTTTGCACAGGAAACAAAAAATTCATCTATATAATTACATGTGATTTCTCTTAGTATCAAAAAATTTGCCAGTATTTTGCTACTTTTTCAGGGGGGTCTTAAATTTATCACTGACCCTTGATATAAACTTGTGTCTCTGCAACACCCTATTGGATTAATCTTATAGAAAGGTAAGTGTTGAGAGGGGAGGGGTGCATCAACACTTTAAAATTTTTAACCACTAGTCATTCCTTTTCACCAAAGTGAATATCATTCATACAAAAATTGAAGAGAATATAACATAAATTAGAAAACCAAGACACATAACACCTTGATTTTTGGTCACACAAAAATTCTTGGTTAGAGGAAAAAACTGCAGTGGGGATGACACCCACAATCCTTCAGTTTTGCAAAATAAAGGTTGCTCGATTAGAGATACAATATTAGATACTTCTAATGGCTTACCTTGTTAGGAGTATTATACTCGGTCAAGAGTACAAAAAGACTTGTTCAGTCTACCTGGTTAAAGGATTTTACAATCTCTCATCTAAGAGATGTACCCGATTAGAGGATTTACAAAATAAAACCTATTAGGGCCTACCCATTGGATGAGATTTCTAAACTCCTAACTATTACAAAAATATCTGCAAGTATGCATCAACCATAATGCTATTCAGACGCTTTATGCTATGCAAGTGCATTACCTCTTTTTGCACTCGGTAACTTATCTATCCTACACCCTATATCTTCTTCATTTTGTCTTTAGCTCTGTCACTATAATTCATCTCTCTCTCTCTATGTAATATTTCCCCTCTAATCTATGTCTGTATAGTATTCTGCATCCTTCATTCATCTTCATGTCTTTTTTATTTTATATGATCTTAAAGCAGTTAACCTAATTAGATCCTTCTCCTTCTGTAGTGGAGGTGAGGTGGTGCAAGGTTGGTTTCATTACCAACACATTTATTGTTCTTGAATATCATTGGTTGAATTCCCTCATGATCATGTGCAATCATATTGGTGTAATCCCAATGTTCAACCTAACTTCTGTCTCAAATTCTTTGAAAGTTTTCCCACTCGGTGTCCAAGTTCAGTGTATTCAAATTTGAATTGTTATGTTGGCTCTAGTGTGTTTGGTAAAGTTATTTGATCTTGATCAATGACATAATTTTCCGCTCGGTAACTAACTCTGCTCAGTGACTAACTCTGCTCTATGTCTCGGTGACTAACTCTTCTCGGTGACTGTTCTCTGCTTAACTTGGTAAATTTCTACTGTTTGGTGCTTGCTATCATTGGTATTCTTCTTTACTGACTGTTTGCCTTAGTTTATTCTCCCTCTTTACTGATTGTCTTTATTGACTATTATGACTTTGACAAAACTAATGACAACAGACTAACTCATAGGAGTATCAATCCCCCCTTTGGCATTAGTTGGAATTTTGACAAAAACTTCAAAGTCATCAATTTTTTTTGTAACTCCCCCTATACACATGCTTATATTTTCCTTACCATTATATCCCCCTTTATACTATATTCTCCCTTTTATGCTATATTATCCCCTTATGTGCTATATTAATGCATACTATATTATCCTCCTTTTTTAACAAATATGCCAAAATCAAAATTGCTTAGGGCTCAGTGGGATATATGATACCTTGTCAAAAAGGTGAGCGTACTTGTTCTATATATCGTCTAGAGATGACTCCCATGCATCTTTGAGTGTTTGAAGTATAACAAGTTGAGTAGAAACATCAGCTACCAATCCAATGATGGTGTCAAGTGAACTACCATCGGGGGTGGTCTCCAAATCTTTGGCCTGATGACATAAGTTTTTCCATTAGTATGCAAAGAGAAAATAGTTGTTTGAACCATTGGTTATACTACACTGAAAGACAAGTTTTAGTTCAGACCAAAAGTGCTAAGTATAGAGAAACACGATGACACAAGTTTCACAGTGTAAACCGATAGTGCAACCTAAAGATAATACAGAGGAACCTGACAAGCAGGTTACACTATAAAATGAAAGAGAAGAAAGAGAGGAACCCAACAGAGCAAGGGAACCCGACATATAGTTCAACAAAGGAGCACCAAAAGATAGACAAACTGATTTCAGAGCAAACCGAGCATCAGACACCGAAAGTCAGTTATATCCCGAGAAAAGTGGATCTGACTTCGACGTTAGATAAAACATTTATATTCTATATTTAGAGTTTTGATTTATTTTAAAACCATTTCTTGAGGGACAAGAAGCATAATTTTAATTGTTTTAATTAGTCTAATTGATTAAAAACATGCAGACTAGGAGATCAAGGTCAAGTTGTAAACCTTTGATCATAGAGTTAAGTTTGTAATACGTGAAACTAGAAAGGTCAAATATATTGTATAAAAAGATGTTGTAATCATTCATTTGAAATGGATGAGAGGATGATTGTTGCCAAGGAGCACATCTATGGATTAGACAGAGAGTTTCAAGAAGCAGAACAACAAAAGATGAATTTGGTTATCAAGAACCAAGAATCAAGGCTACCGAGAAACAAAGGTATTGATCAATCATATTGGGTGATACATTGTACATGTAATCTTTAATGGATCTATAATCAGCAATTGTAGATTACATACACTCAGGTCAATGAATATTTTTGTCTATATTCTAACAAGTATAGTAAATAGAAGAAATCCTTTCAAGAAAGGTGGATTTAACAATCCTTTGTAAATCTCTTAACTGAGTGCACACTAAACAGTGTTGCTAAATCTCTTAATAGAGTAGACCTTAACCAGTCTCCACATAATACTCCTAACAGGGTAGATCATCAGAAGTGATCAAATTGTAAGCCTTAACCAGCCCCTTCCAATTTGTAGATAGTGAAGTTTTTGTGGGTGCCATCCCCACCATAGTTTTTACCTTCTAACAGGGGTTTTCTACGTTACCATATCTTGTGTTATGTGTTATTTCTTTCATGAATGTTTCTATGAATGTCTACATAAAATTAAGATTATGAATTGATATCACATGCATACAAAAAGAACAATATATATGATTGGTAAAGCAAAGATTTGATTACATAAGGTTAAAGGTTAATTAACTAAATTTTTTAGAGGTACTGATTCACCCCTCCCCTCTTAGTACATACTTCCCATTATTTCCAGCAATTGGTATCAAAGATAGATCTCTTATTTGGAAAGTTTAAAGACTTAAGAGAAAAGATCATACAATGGAGAAGTACAGGCTTGCCAAGAGTATTGAGAATCAAAAGTTAGAGATACAAATCTTCTTTGAACAATATAAAGAAGCTAGAATCAAGATGAGACAGTTGCTAGATGAAAGAAAGATTATGGTATCTCGCTGTAATGAAACTGACTACCAACGGGAAGAGATAAAAAATCTATTTGAGTGTTCAGGATCTACAACTAGCAAAGTATCAGACATATCAAAAGAAAGCATCACAAGTTTGAATGAAATGAATCAACATCTGGATGGATAAGTAAAATCTATGCAAATCAGTCAAGAGACACAGATGGTAAGAATGATTGATGTCATGAACAATACTAGACAAGCTGAGCAAGAAAGAACACTAGCTATTGATGAAAGAAGGAAGATTACTGAAAAGCTACAAGAGAAATAGTCAGAAATACAAAGACTTACATAACATCATCATGAAATCACAAATCAGATTATTCTTATGAGTTAAGAGGCAAGCAGAATGAATACAAAACTCATTGCAAGAATAGAATCTATTGATGAGCTAAGAGAAGAAAATGAAAAGCTGAAACATGACGTCAGAATTCAACAACAACATAATGACATAATCAAGAGAGCTGAAGAAAGAAAAAAAAGGATGGATGATTTTCTTGATGGACAAAGAAGAGTCAACAACAATACCAAAATAGGGTATACCAAAAAATGAAGAATCAACAAACCAAGCTGATCCAAATAATTTCTATGCAAATCCAAGACCAAGAAAGATGACATGCAATCATTGTGGAAGGCTAGGCCACACATCAAATGTATGCAGGAGAAAAATGAAAGGTATTCCTAAATCCACATCTTCATTCATAGGAATTATTTATAAATGTAACAAGAAAGGACATAAAGCATATGAATGTAAATCTAAGGTAAAACAACCAAAGAAGGAAACCTACATGGAAAAATACTGTCCTACTTGCAAAATGCATGGGCACACATCTCTTGAATGCTAGAAAAAGAAAAGGCAAGCATGGAAGCCTAAAGAAAATGAAACTGCCTATCAACCAAAAAGAGTCGGTAACCAATATGTTTGGGATTACAATACATGGGAAAACTGCACAACATGTGGAAGATTTGGTCATATTGCTACAAACTGTATGAGATAATGGACAAGAAAGTCTAGGAGCTAGACTAACCCCATAATGGCATGTTTACACTGTCATAAAGGTGGTCATTTGAAGAAATACTGCAGAGACCGAATGACAGAGACCAATACCTTTGCCAATGGAAACAACATTGAAGACATTAGGAGGATGAGAAACAAAATGTGGAGGAAAGCTAAAAACACTGATGAAGCTGGACTAAGCAATGCAATTGGTGAAACCTTATCCAATGGATCTTGTGACATCACCACCCCCACCTAAGAAGAACAAGTAAGTATGGAATTGCATTATACCAAGTTATATTTCACATCAGTTCCATTATACATTGATGAAATGCCAAACTAGCATAATTAAAGATGCACTATGGTATTACTTGTCATAAATCTGTGATTTCAATTTCATCGGTCAATACATATCAAAAATCATCAGTGTACATACAAATATAAAGTTTCCTACACTTACCAAGAATCGTCAGTTAACATCTAAAAGCTAAATTTGCTAGTGTAAATCGAGATCTATCGGTAATCATGAAAGTTTACATGTTGTCTTCGCCAAATACTAAAATATTTTGATGAACGTAACAAGTTGATAGTTGTCCTGAAGCATGGTGCTCTCACCGAGAATGGTATTTATGTATCACCCAATGAATTCATCTTCATACACTGAGAAGTGATTGAGCATTAATGACTCGACTTAGGGAAAAGTCTATAAATTGACGACGAAAGGGTTTCATTATTCACATAGCAACCAGAGCGAATAAACAGAGCAAAACCTGAGCACAAAGTGACCCATTTGCAAAGTGCCTAAAAATTGAATCCCTACACTCCAAATAGATTCCTAATAGCTACAAAGGTTGAAGTAAGTAACAGAGATAACTGAGAACTCTACTTTCATTTACGGGAAAAAACCCTAGTTTTAGAATTGATGGAAACTACATCAAGAACCTCTAAACTCAAGAATGATAAGAAGAATAAGGTCAATATTATCAAGAATTCAACCTATGAGGAACCTCATAACAAGATATGTCCCAAGGTTGCTTCACAATCTGACAATGCTGGTGCATTCTCAAGTATACTAGCTAGGGTTTTGCTCATCGAAGACATGTGCACATATATACACTACAAGATTGTAGAAATAGGAGACCTGGAAGTTGAGCAAGCTTTCAAGAAGCTTTGCAATGATGATGGCACTATCAAGGAAGAGCATAGACATATTCAAGTAAAATGGCTCACAAATGCCCTATGGTTCCTGAAGGAGTTCAAGACCGGATGGATTTGGATAGTACTGAGTAGGATACATGACCAAAAATTATGGCTGGATGAGCCAAAACTGATAAGCAGGGATGTTATACACATTTTTACTAGTTATCCCATAACCGATAAAGTAAAGGAATTGAAGCACCCACCTAAAGCTAATATTGAAAAGAATACAGGAGAAACATGAGAAGGAAGAGGACTAAAGGTATCCACCATAATTGACGATGAACTGAAATTTGGAGCATGTGTCTTAGGATACAAGTTCTTTCAGGCTAGCAGGATGAACATTATTGCATCTGGAGCAGTGGATAAAACATACAAGATTGTCAAGAAGGGACTGTAGTTGGATCTGTCAGAACTTCTGCTAAGGCAATCAGATGAGAACATGAAGACAATAAGAAATGCAAAGTCTAACTCATATAAGTTTGGTTCACTTATCATGTGCATCTTCTTCTATTTCAAAGAATCCTTCCCATCTATAGGAAATACCAAATGGGACACTAGAAGACCAGTGACCACACAGATTAGTGAGTTCATCAAATCACTAGGATACAATTTTGAATCAGTCATGGATGAATACTTTGCTGGATTCAAAATTATAATGCAGAAAAGAATGAGGATTCTAGAGCAATTAGTAGAAAAATACAATATTGAAATATGTTTTATGGTGGACACTGACTACACCTACATCAAGCCAGCTGTACCGAGGACAACATGGCTAGCTCCGCTTGATTATGAGGTGAACATAGATCAAGAATCAAATTCTATTGAGGCATTGATAAATGAACCATTAGATAAAACACAACCTATGTTTGGAACTTATGAGGAAGCCAAAGAGAGGATTAAAACTAGCTTAGTTGTGAAAAATATTGATAGGAAGAAAGATAAGATGGTTAAGAACTTGAAGAAAAAGCTATCGGTGAATGAAGAGGAAACTAAATAGAAAGAGTAAATTGAGGGACAACAACCCATTGGTGAAGCTCAGAAGGAGAGTGAATCAAAGTCCATAGAGTCTGATACACCACTACCTCCACTAGTAAAGAAACCTAGGACTATTGTTGCATCTAGGACCAAGAGTTAGACAACAAAGGATGCAAGTCCTTCACCGATCAAGAAAGGTCAAGTAAGGACCTACAAAAGAAAACCTCAAACCAAATAGACCAAAGCACCAAAGAGGAGAAGGAAATTGATCCTAACCAAGGAAGATATCAAAGATACTTAGCAAGATGAATCTGTCCAAACAGAAAAGATTAAGATTCCTAAAACTATTGATGAAATATGTCAGTCAATTGCAAAGAGAGGTGGCTTAACCGACACCAAAGTTAGAAAATGAATAACACTAGAGCCCAAAGATCAGAACAAGATTGAGGAGGCACTCATCAAAACAATGATCAACTTCAAATATGTACCCATACAGTTTGATGAAAAAATGCCAAAAGAACTACATGAAAGATTATCTGCCAGATGGACTTATGCATTAAAGAATGAGAAGGAGATAAGGGAAAGAGTCTTAATTTATCTTATGCCTCCTGAATCCAAAATGGAAGAAATCAAGGATATGATGGAGAAACATGCACATGAGTTCTCATCCAAGATGAGAGCTTACAAGGTTCTAGAGGGTAGGCTTATAGAGCTAGAGAAGGAAAGTAACAAAATGTGGAGTAAAATACTGAATAGACCTACTAAGAAAGAAAGCCCCAAGAGAAAAATTACCTATCACAAATGAGCCACAAAATAATGACTCTCTGGGTAAACCTAGCCCAAAGCATATCCTTATAAATGACATAGAGGATGTGACACCAGTAGAATTGGAAAAAGAAGCCATAAGGATATGGATGTTGCTGATGAAACATGGGCAAATAACACTATCATTGATATTACCAAAGATTCTGCAGATAAGGTAAATGGAGATGAAGATATTACTATTACATCTGATCAACCCAAGGATCAAGATACATCTGTTGATGCTGCATAAGTACACATACTGGGCCAGATGCCATTATTGATTCAGGCAATCAATATAATCTCACAGAAGGAGAAGACCCTTGAGCCCGATGCAAGCATACCCGAGGATGTAGGAGAAGGAGAAAAGAAAGACACAAACAATGACTAGAATGTCATCAGAGGGGATTAAAATGTAACAAGTGAAGATCTCACACCAAAAGATGGAGATCAAATAGAAAAAAGATGCACAAATGAAAAATACAGATGAAGCACAAAAGGATACCGGTGAAGGAGACAAAACCAAAGATGCCACTCCTAAGGACACTGAAGGAGATGCTGACGGTAATGTAAAGCTTTATGTGGAGATTTACACTCACAACTAGAAGGTAGAGACTGAAACACACACAAAAAAGTCACTACTCCACCGATAACCTCATCTAGCACATCAGACCAAGAAGAGAAGCTAGCTATGGTTTTGCATATAGGTGCATCTCAAAAGAAAAAGAAGAAAACAAAGAAGAATAAGTTGGAGGTCACACTTGATGAGATCATAGAAATAATAAAGTGTGATCCAACTACTTTAGATTTTGAATCAATCCAAGAATATGGAGAAATATGTCAAAGGAAAGCTTTGCAAGAAAATCTTAAAAGTAGCACCGAGACTCCTTAGTATTGGAGACCACAAGGGATATCTTAAACCAGATAGTTCTTGACATAGATGTTGATCACAATGCACCTATCCTAGATCTACTTGTTGTTCTCACCGACGCCATCACAACATAGAGTGCAAATGCATAAAAGGCTATTGAAGAACGAGTAGAACAAAAGTTCCAATATAAATTGACATAAAATATCAGCCAAGAAGTGGCATAAAATAGGGTAAAGCTTTCATAACTAAAAAATAATTGGATGCAATCATTACTGAAGCTATTTCCTTAATTCAAAAGCTATGCACTTTGGAGAAATTTACTAAGGATAATAGTGATAAAATTGCAAAGATCGACTCCAATCTTAATGTAAGTGCAAAAAGTCTAACCACAGATGGCAATGAAATCAATTTGCATTATGAGAAGATAATTGAAATCAAAAGGTTAAGAAAATAAATTTGGGAGGAAGAATCACAATTCAGAGAAGATGTTACCGAGCTACAGGCTCAACTATTACTGAACCTCACACTTCTACAACAACACATAAGCTCAGCAAGACAACTAATTGCCACCCATGAGATGTCTGTAGTAGACAACATCTACGACATGCATGCCTATATTAAACTCGAACATATGGCTCTTGAGAATCTAAAGGAGAAATGGGAGAAGATGATGGAGGAAATGAAGACCTCTCACTCTCATATTTTTGATAAATTATGGGTATACACATTTTCCCTTACTATCAAAAAAGGGGGAAAATGATATGCACAATAGGGAAAATGATATGTACAATAGGGAAAATGATATGTACAATACATATAGAAAAGGGAAAAGACAAGGTGAAAAGGAAGAAATAGTATAAAGACAAGTGTACATATACTATACCGGCATATGCATAGGGGGAGTAATGAAATGACAAAGGTAAACATATGGTGTACATACTAAACACTTTAGCATTTTGCACATATCAGTTTTTGATACTAATGTCAAAGGGGGAGATTGATGACATAAGTTTTTCCATTAGTATGCAAAGAGAAAATAGTTTTTTGAACTGTCGGTTACACTACACCAAAAGACAGGTTTCAGTTCAGACCAAAAGTGCTAAGTATAGAGAAACCCGATGCCACAAGTTTTACAGTGTAAACTAAAAGTGCAACTCAAAGATGATACAAAGGAACCTGATAAGCAGGTTACACTATAAACCGAAAGAGAAGAAAGAGAGGAACCCAACAAAGAAAGGGTACCCAACAGACATTTCAACAAAGGAACACTGAAAGATAGACAAACTAATTTTAGAGTAAATTGATCATCAGACATAGAAATTCATTTATATCCTAAGAAAAGTGGATCTGACTTCCACGTCAGATAAAACAGTTATATTCTATATTCTATATTTAGAATTTTGATTTGTTTTATAACCATTTCTTGAGGGACAAGAAACATAATTGTAATTATTTTAATCAGTCTAACTGATTAAAAACATGCAGACTAGGAGATCAAGGTCAAGTTGTAAACCTTTGATCATAGAGTTAAGTTTGTAATACGTAAAACTAAAAAGGTCAAATCTATTGTATAAATAGACATTGTAATCATTCATTTGAAATGGATGAGAGGATGATTGTAGCCAAGGAGCACATCTATGGATTAGAATGAGAGTTTCAAGAAGCAGAACAACAAAAGATGAATTTGTTTCTTAAGAACCAAGAATCAAGGCTACCAAGCAACAGAGGTATTAATCAATCACATTAGGTGATACATTGTACATGTAATCTTTAATGGATCTTTAATAAAAAATTGTAGATTTCATACACTCAGGTCAATGAGTATTTTTGTCTACATTCTAACAAGTTTAGCAAATAGAAGAAATCATTTCAAGAAAGTTGAATTTACCAATCCTTTGTAAATCTCTTAACCGAGTGCACACTAAATAGTGTTGCTAAAGCTCTTAACAGAGTCGACCTTAACCAGTATTCACATAATACTATTAACATGGTTGATCATCAGAAGTGATCAAATTGTAGGCCTTAATCAGCCCCTTCCAATCTATAGATAGTGAAGTTTTTGTGGGTGCCATCCCCACCGCAGTTTTTACCTTCTAACAAGGGTTTTCTGCGTTAGCATATCTTGTGTTATGTGTTATTGATTTCATGAATGTTTCTATGAATATCTACATACAATTAAGATTATGAATTGATATCACATGCATATAAAAAGAATAACATATATGTCGGTAAAGTAAAGATTTGATTACATAATGTTAAAGGTTAATTAACTAAAAGTTTTAGAGTTATTGATTCACCCCTCCCCTGTCATTACATACTTCCCATTATTTCCAACATGGACTTCTTCAAATGCCTTTGCATGGATTCCTTGTGGGGAATAAAAAGTGATTGCAGCTCTAGAAGTTCCATCCTTCTCTTATTCTCTTCTTTTCATAGTTCTTGCTACATCCCTATCAAGTGTATCAACCTTGAGTAGTAGACTTGTAAAGAACCAAGCTTGATAGAAAATTTTTTCAGCTGCTTGGTCAGCTCGGTCTCAACAGACTCATCTTTCTTCTTGATATCCCTGATAAAGTATGAAATAGAACAAAAATTCTAAAATAGTGAAAGTATATGAGACAACTTTGTCTCAATCTCGGTAGATGCCTCAGAATGTGATACCTTATCAACTACAATGTTGTCTAGAATGGATTCAAACATTTTTTAGTTCCATCTTCCTTGAATGAATCTTCATCATGTAGTCAGTAGTGTCTTGATTTGGATTTTGGACTTTCTCCACTAGTCCTTCTACCTGATGAATGATGTCTTTTGTTTCATCAATGGTGGCATCTGCGATAATGACCTGAAAGACATCCTTGACACTTTCCAATACATCAGTCTTCTCCCTCTTCTGAAGTAATTTGTTTTTCATTGCCTTAAGTTTCACTAGTTCAACATACTTGATCATTTCATCATAGTCCATAGTAGATAGGTCGACATTTGGTAAAAAGATTGGTTGACTCAAATCTACATGTTTCCTCTTCTTTGATTTCTTCTTCTTTTCTTTCTTATTTGGTGAGTGTGATGCCTTAAGTGCATCAGATGTTGTCTCTATTGTGGATGTTCTATCTCTTTTCTCTTCTTGTTTGCTTTCTTCCTTCTTTAGTTCTTGTTTCCCTTCTACTTTCTTTTCTCCTAGTGTGTCCTGTTTCTTCTCATTTGTATGCTTCTTGACTTCTTTCTGTTCATTTTGTTCCTTTGGTTCATCTTTTTCGGGCTCTTATTATTGTGCAATAGACTCGATTGGGGGAACCAATTTGATGTTTAGTGTTGCTTCTTTCTTGATAGCCGTATCCTTCTCAATGTTCATGTCTTTCTCAACTTCCTTTTCCTTTTCCTTTTCCTTTTCCTTCTCTATTTTCTTTTCCTTCCCTGTTTCCTTTTGTTGGTCGGTTTCAACATTATTTATATGCATAACAACTAGATCATTATCACCTTGAGTTGTGTGATAGTCTAATACAGGCTGTAGAGTAGTAGCTTTATCATTGATGTTCATTTGTTTTGTATTTATGTCCTCGGTTGCCATAACATTCTCATCTTGTGATGTATCATCTCCAAGATCTTTGTTAGTAATATCCTTAATAACAACTTCATTAGTGTCAATTTTCAAATCAATAGGATTATTCTTACATTGATCATCTTTGGCAACTTCATCGGTTATGTTCTCCTTTTCTTGTTCATCTTGGGATTTAGGCTTTTTGATTTTGAATATCTCTCTCCATTTTGCATAAGTTTCCAACTATAATCGGTCCAAGTCTCTTGTCATAATCCTTAAAGATCTTTCCTTAACAAGAAATCATTTAGAGTTTTGTTTCAAGGTATCCTCAATTTATTTAACAGATAGATTTGGTACAGTTAGAACAAGAGATTTTTCTCTCATTTGTTTTTCAGCATTCATAGCATATTTCCATCTTGCATCTATGTTGTTTTATAACTCAATAGGAAAAAATGTGATAACTTCAAGTGGTGTGTATCTGAAATTGTGTAAAGAGTAAACAATTTCATCTTCAATTTTTACCTTGTTCTCTTTACTTTGAGTATTTTACTTTTCTTTCTTCATTCCTCCAAATTTCATCTAGACTTCCTAGTGGTAGAGGCTTGTTCTTCACAACTTTGGGTTTGCTTAAATATTCAGTCTCCGAGTCAGTGTCTAGTGGTATATTGAATTTTCTCCTTGGTATTTTCCTTCTTGCGTCTTACATATACCTTCTCTTTTGGTTTAATAGAATTCTTCTTTTCTTTCGGTGATGTTATAGACCTTCCTAATGCTCTAGTAGATTTGGGGCTTGGTGAAGGCTTCAATATTTGTGGTTTCCTGCCTTCCACTCTAGAGGTTTCTGCCTCATCTTCTTCATTATCAGTTCCCAAATCCTTAGTCAAATTTGCACTCATCTTGCTAGATTTTATTTGTATTTTAGCTACTAAGATACCTCACTTAATCTTAGCCTTAACTTCTTCATATGTTCCATACCTCTTGGCTCTTTTATCAGCAGGCTTAGCTAAGAGAGTTTTGATTTATTGAGATTCAATGTCTATGTCCATCTCATATCCCATAGGATCTAGACATATTCTCCTAGTCTCGACTGCATTGATAATACATGAGTCGATGTCTACCTCAAAATAGATAGAATCGTGATATTTCTCAACTAATTGAGGTGGAACTCTAAATTTATGATGCATCCCTTTTTGGAATTTAGAGAAGTAATCATTCATAACAATGTCAAGATTCTCTCCTAGAATCTTTATGTATTCACTGATTTGATAAATGACTAGTTTATCACCACTCCATTTCACATTTCCAATAGATGTAAATAAGTTCTCAAAGTAAAAGTATATGCATACCAGTAGTGAACCAAACTTCAATGTATTTGTCTTGGCTTTCCTTATAGTTGTAACATAAGAAATAGTGGTTGAATTGATTATGTTACTAAAATGTAAGATATGATTATGATTGATTTGATTTATTGATTGATTGTGATTAAGGAGAAGATAAGATGTTCCTCTTTTATCCTCAAATGAACAAATGGGAGATCCAAATTGATCAACCGCAAAGAAGGGTTAATGCACAAATGAATCAACTATTTGGAAGGGAGAATAACAAAGGAGATACCTTAAATTCTATTAATTATGTGCATAGAAATGATATATGACAGTAATTGAAGAAGTAGGAGAAATGCACTAACCTTGAAATATTGCAGATCAAAGAATGCTATTTTCTGAGGTCTGTATTGAGTTTCTAGAAAAACTGATAGTTGATCCCGAACCATAATGTAGAGATGAACAAAACCCAGAAATATTTTTCTGTTTCAATGTTGTCTTATGAAAAGGGTTGACCTTGACCCACAAATGTCAACCCTGACCCAATAATGTCGACCCTGACCTGCACAGATCCAAAAGTGACTCTGTTCGCGGATCTCAGAAGTTTACCAAAAAGGGTATCTAGATCTGGTCTCAAATCAACTATTCTATACCTGTACCTACAAGAAAAAGGAGATTTTTTATTGGGGGGGAGGGGTTTGCCTTGGTCAAACCACAGTTTTGGAATTAACCTCAAATATATGTAATTGAAATTGCAGAAATGGACAAAGTAAATGCATAAATTCAACTTGCTTGTAAAAGTCCTTGTGGAGGATTCGAATCCTTGAATCCACAAGTATGCTTCACAATGTGGAATATAGAAAGATAGGATGTCTTCAATCTCTTTCTTATAGATCTCCAACACCAAGTCTTGAATGGTGTTGGAGATCTTCCTCTTTTATCCTTTGCTCTTCCATTATTGTTATAATATCTAATCTTTACTTGTATTTTAAATTGGAGATTCATATGGAATCCCTACATGTATTTTGTCCTCTAGTGGGAGGACAACTCATTTTATGTAATTCCTTAATAAGGAAAGCAGTTTATTCCTCCTTAAGAGGACTTTGACACATGTCACACACACTTATGAATGGTGTCATTCATAGACTTGGGAGTTACATTCCAACTCCTCTCTCTCATCTCTATTTAAGAGATTCTCCTCTCTCATTTCTCGTAATGCAAGGATGAAGAATGATCCATGAAGAAGTTATTGTAATGTGCACCTCTCTCTCTCTCTCTCTCTCTCTCTCTCTAGGCTATGGCCTCATTCATAATATCACAAAGGGGTTTTTCTTTTCTTTTCCCCTTATAAAAAATCTTGTCTCTCTTGTCTTTGGCTCATTTTGATGACTGCTCTTGGATCTGGTTTTCATGGTAACATTTCTCCATTTTCTATCTCTCTTGGATTGTTTATGTTCCTTTGCTCTTCCATTATTATTTCTTACGTGGTATCAGAGCAGGTTACTAATCCTTGTTTTGAGTAGGAATGTGTTGAAGGTTACCATCCATGGAGCACTCCTTGCTTGGAGATTTTTATCTAATCTATGGTTTTGCAGGTTTATTACTTTATTGTAGATTTGACATTGGTTGCAGGTTTTTCTTTTTTTAATATAACTTTTTTGTTTAACTAGTTCTGGATGGCTTGCCGCCAAACCTAAGTTTATTTATCTAGAATTATAACCTTTGTTTTGGTTTGGACGGTTCACCACCAAACCCATTGCCTTTTTACTTCTTTGTTATCTTAGTTTCATATATGCATTAATCTTTAAAGCTTATGGTTTTACCCTCTATCGGGAGACCGTAAGGGTTTCAAAATGCCTATTATTTAGTATTATTGAACTACATAATATATTTGTCCTTCATTATTATAATCATTGTTAATGTTGTTTAAAAGGCATGCATATTAATGGTTGAGTTATTTTTTAATAGCATTTTTTCTTATTTTATCATTTCAAATCCACTTTATATTAATATCTTCAAATCTAATTACATTTCAATGCATGTTGCTCTAATATCAAAATGCAACTTTGCTTTTTTGTTCTAACTCCTTTCTCTAGTATCTTATGTCCATTCCACGTTCATGCCTCTGATTCTTCAATCTCCACTACTCCGAAGTTGTCCCCTTCAGATGTATTCCCACTTGGGTCTGGTATTGGTGCCCCGGTGGAATACTGTATTATCAGTAAAATAGCATCAAACATGACTAACACTTCTGCCATTATCTCTGATGTGAGCATGCAAGCTATGTGAGTTAGTTCATATCGCAGGTAACCTTGATCTCTGTTCGCTAAACCGATCTTCAATATGTCGAGTAACCAAACCATCACCATGTTGGTTTCTAATTCATGGCTTGGGATTATCCCTCCCACCCATTCCCTTGACCGATGCAAGTCATACTTGCTGATAGCTCTGTCTAATATCGGTGGAGTCACGTATTCTTGTTTCATGCACCTTTGCGCTATAGCCATC
The DNA here is from genome assembly GCA_018584345.1 of Thuja plicata. Classification (NCBI taxonomy): domain Eukaryota; kingdom Viridiplantae; phylum Streptophyta; class Pinopsida; order Cupressales; family Cupressaceae; genus Thuja; species Thuja plicata. The sequence continues at coordinate 3,355,818 of MU227853.1, forward strand.
ATCGTCTCATATTTTGGTAGGAGGTCATATATATTTGACAAAAATACTCCCACAACTTGGGAGTGGTATATGCTTCGAGGGATAAGCACACCATCTCCGATCACTCTTCGTATTACAGCCTCCAACTCTCTCAGCATTTCTTCAAATGGAACTCTAAAAAAATGCCTTAAGTAAGCTCCAGATATGGGAACTTCCCACATTGTCATTGGCACTTTGATCTGCAGGTTTCGTGGTCGGTAATCCATCCCTTCGCTCCTCTGGCTACCTGCATTTTTCATCATCATTCATGTTGTTCAGTTTTCTTTTCACTCTTATTCCTGCTTCTCTTTATATCTCTTCTTTAATTTTTAGCATGCTATTTGTTTCTATCATATTTATCTCTAAGAATAAAAAAAAAACTGAGATAAATCTAAATGCATATTCATTTCTTGTTGTCTTTCTTTAACTATTATTAATCATGTGCATTCATCTTAGCTAGTCTTTTTTAGTTTTTTCTTCCTTTCTCTTTTTTACCTCCCTTTCTCCTCTTCCCAGCTTTGTGGTCTTCTATCACTACAAAGAAATGTTTAAAATTTTTAGTAGAGGAAAGAAATTGAGCAATGTAATGAAAACTATACTTTGCAAGGCTGAAGGACTGATGCGCTGGAAGAATAAGTGTATAAAGGAGATACTAAAAACCGCAAGAAACTAAATCAAACCAACCTGCACTATGAAATATGACTTGGCTATGCAAGGTGGAGACAAATGCTGATAAAGCTGCACTCTAATAAAAAAAACAGCAAGGGAAAGTATAAAAGCTGTGAGAGGAATGAAGGCGGAGAGGAGATATAAGTGATAATGCAGCGCAAAGAGTTATATATTTGATCGCCCCTTTTTTTACCGTTTCTCTCTCTCCTTTGGTTGTTTCTCTGCCTTCTCTCCATTGGCAAGAAGCACTGTTCTCTTCTCCCTCTGTACCATTTTTTTTTTAGTTTTTTGCTTCACCAGTTAGTAGCACTCTTATTTCATAACGTCTCTGGAATTCATTTCTTTTTAAGACCTGCACACTATAAAAAAATTTCTATTGCTCTTTCTTTTCATGATCATTTGTTGCATATTTCTTCTAATTTGAGCACACCTTTTACTATTATTGGCATCAACTTCTTATCTGTGCAATAATAATCAGTATCACTTTGTTCTATTACCGTTTCATTCTTTTTTAAGTTCTTTTAGACTGCAATTTGTATCACTGTTGCATTCTCTGTGTTTGTAACGTCTCTTGCAATTTTTTTTTTGTCATAATATGTCCTTCAATTATTATCACAGAAATAATTGAATTAAAAATTGCGTAACTCCTTTCTTAAAAATGTCTCCTTTCATTTAACAGTAACGTAACTTGTCCTTACTTCCTTTACCTTATTATTCTTATTAGTTATGTTATCTTTTTACACGCCTTTGCCAAGATTCGTTGCCTTATCCCCTACTTAGTTTTTTTTAAATCTGACCTTTTTTTCCCTAAGCTTAGGTGGCCTTTAGTTTTTTCCTAAAAATCTTTCTTCTCTACGTAAGCTTTCTTTACTTTAATTTAGGAAAAGTTTTTATTTAAAAAAAGGTTTTATTTAAAGTTTTTTAATATAGTTTTATTTAAACTTTAAAAATAAGGACAAAGTTATATATTTTAATTGTTAGAGGTTTTTTAGATAAGTTTTATTTATTTATTTATTTATATTCTTTTTAATAAAGTGTTAATTAATTAAAAGATTTTATATTCAAGTTTGTTTAATTAAAATACAAGTTTTAAAATAGTTTCAACATATATTGTTTAAGATTCTTATTATTGTTAATCTTTTATTCTTTGTTTATACAATTTTTTAATATCAGTGCATTCTTAACATTAATACATTCTTTTTTCTACCTTTTAATAATCTGATTGAAGATTTATTTTCGTGTTCATCACTTAAATTTCACTTTTTTAACATTTAAAAAATAAATAAATAAAATTTTAAATCATAATTTAACCATTCAAAATACGATTAACTTTGCATTAAAATTGCAATACATTGTCTGTTTTTGTTTATTATTCACTATATTATATCTGTTTTAGGAATATATACTCTGAATTTTTACAAAAAATCAAACTCAAATTTACTTTTTAAAAAAATTAAATTAAATTTTTTGGTTAAACCATCTGGGTAACATTGTGTTAAATCGCTTTACATTGCATATTTTTATCTATTATTTATTATATTAAATCTCATTTTGTGAATATGATGTCTCAGAGTCCGGACATCTTACCATTGACTTTACTTTAAACAAAAAAATTAATATTAAGCATCTCGCTTATTCCAATATTTAACATTCAGTTAAACTGAACTCCTTGTAATTTTATTTAATGTTAATTGTTTATTCTCTTCTTTCCTCAATTCTAATTTGTTTTCATTTACCTTTGTTTGGTATGATGTATCTGCTAAAGGTTATAGAGTTTATGATCCTATTGCTAACAAGGTACATATTGCAAGAGATATTGTTATTACAGAAAATGAAGTACCTGATTGTTCCAAGGTGAAAGATGATGAATTTAAAGGGGGTATTATTGAAATCATGGAGGACCAACCTCCTATTCTAAACCCTACTGCTACTGCACCTATTTATGTTCCTACTAGTATTAAAAAAAATGATGATAGTAAGCATATATCTACTCCTCTTAGTGATAAATTTTTTCTCATGATGATAATAAGTTTGTTCATGATGATTATGATATATTCTCTCCTCATAGTGATGATGAAAATGATAAATTTACTCCTCATAGTGATATTTCCATTACTTCTAAAAGGAATCCTAAATGGTTTAAAGATTTACCTATTTAGTTTTCATGTTCACCATCAATGGATTTTTCTAACTAATATCCATCTCTTTAATGTTGCTCTTCATTTATCTCTTCTTTATCTCCAATTTTTTAGGATTATGAGATTATCTTACACTATTGCCTTCATGAGTATTATTACTGATTTTATCGATGAGCATGAATAGTTTCAATTTATGCTTTTAGAACATTTTGTTCCATTTGTAAGCTGCACTGGGATGCACTTACTTCATTTGATGTTGATCAACTTGTTTTATTGATGATCATGAATAGTTTCAATTTATGCTTTTAGAGCATTTTGTTCCATTTGTAAGTTGCACTGGGATGCAATTACTTCAGTTGATGTTGATCAACTTGTTCCATTTGTAAGTTGCACTAGGTTGCACTTACTTCAGTTGATGTTTATCAACTTGTTCCATTTGAAAGTTGCATTGGATGATACTTTTTTATATTCCTCAGTGAGAGGATGGTTCTTTATTCTGTTCCTCAATGTGAGGATGATTTT
>MU227853.1:3360344-3375889 GCA_018584345.1 Thuja plicata
ATATCACAAAGGGGTTTTTCTTTGCTTTTCCCCTTATAAAACATCTTGTCTCTCTTGTCTTTGGCTCATTTTGATGAATGCTCTTGGATCTGGTTTTCATGGTAACATTTCTCCATTTTCTATCTCTCTTAGATTGTTTATGTTCCTTTGCTCTTCCATTATTATTTCTTACAGTTCTTGCCTTTGGAATAGGCTTGGAAGAAGGTGGATGTAGAGATCACCAAAAGGGCACTTTGTAGCTTCACTCCTTCAATGGCCTCCAATGGATCTCCTTCATGAAATGGATATTTGAATGGATGAATTCTTGCTTGAAATCTTTCTCCTTAGCTTGCTTGAACTTCACTTGATAATGCTTGATCTCAATTAGGAATGCTTGATGCTTGATTAGAAGACTTAGAGAAAATGAGAGAGAAAGCTTCCCTTTTATATGAAATTAGGGCACAATCTTCCAAGGAGTCCTTCATAGGAGAATTAAATTCCCATTAAAGCCTTTACCCCTAGGATAGGACCTATATTAAATATAATTTAGGAATCAATGCTTTGGAACCCGAAACAGCCGACCCGGAAGTGGGAAATACTTTTTGCAAAGGCTGACCTCCAAAATCTGTGAGACCCCAGGATCTGAACCCTGGGTCAAGGTCAAGGTCAACCCTAACCTAGGTCAGGGTCAATGTTGAAATAGGATTGAAAGGTCGACCCTAACCCTGAAGCCCAGAATCACCAATCTACAGTTCAGAATGCAGAAATCAGGCTAAACAGGAGTGGAAAGAGGGACAGAACAAGGGGGGAAGCCATGTCAAGATCAGGAACCCATTCAAGGTGCTTTCCATGACCCCAAACCACTTATTCAGAAGGCTAAACATGTCTACAATGGAAGTGCTTCCATTTTCTGACTATACAATAGTGTTCATATTTTCTTCAAGTTGTTTCGACAATATCTCACATAGATTAATCTGCATGTCTTTCTTTACAATCTTATAAGCCAGAACTACAGCTCCAAAATGTACACTATCCACTCAGGATGATTGGAATACTCGGTAGGACAAGATGTTGCATGAAAAATTCAACTCAAGGTCTTTAATGGTAAAAATCCTTACACCTCTCCCATCCCATTTGGCTTTGGTTAGCTCACTTAGCTTGATCTTCTTAATATTTCTGATAGCTTTAGGCTTGTCTCCAATCGGGTAACCAGTTATAGTATGTAACACATCCTTTGTGATCATCACAAGTTGATCTAACCACATATATTGATCACGTGTACTTGGCGAAGTACCATCCTTATCCACTTGGTCTTGAATACCATCAGGATATGCAAGGCATGTGTCAAACATTTTGAATGCAAATGAACATGATCGCTCTTTAGTTTTCCATTTGCACATAACTTCTAGTAAGATGAATCAATCCCCGCTTCACAAATCTTCTCAACCTTACAATGAGTGAAAGTTCACACGTCTTCGATCAATAACACTCTATCTGGAATGGACAAAAGTGTTAGAGTAATAAGATAATCATCTTATTAATTAAATCATTTGATTTAATTATTAAAGTCACTTATTATCTCTAGTTCACTTAAGCTAAACTTTAGGCATGTTATAATTAATTCTTTTATTAATTATTCATGCAACCTAGGTTTCTCCACCTTTTGCTGTTCGAACTCCTTTATAAGGACTGATCTCTTTGTATTTATTTTATTCCCTCTCTGAATGAATTTTAGATCATTCTGAGTTTTGTCTCCAAGATTTGCTTTTGTAACATGTTTTTTTGCATACAGTGGTTCTTGGTGGTTGAATTCTATAAATTCTAACATGGTATCAAAGCCTTGCTTTTGCAGCCTGTTCTTGAGTTGTTGGAGTTCCGAGGGTTTCAAGTTTTTTTTAGTGATTTTTGTGTGGATTTAAAGAGAATTTTTTCAGAGCACTTTGAGCACAAACTGACCTCACAGTTGAGCTCAAAAGGCCCAAAACCCCATATTTCCATATAAGGCAAGTCCATTTTGGCCAAAGTTGCATTATGAGGAAAAATGTTTTTGCCTAAACTTCCCTAGCATGTTTTTTAAGAAAAAACAATTAAAAAATAAATTTTATTGATTTTTTGCGTTATAAAATAATGCATATAGCATTAAAAATAGTGGCCACAACAGTTCCACTAAAGTCACAACATCATCCACCTTGGAGACTCCGCCACTAGCCACCCACTGGCCACCTTGGTGACTCCACCGACCACCTTGAAGACTACACTGCCACCGCCACCCATAGTGCGACCACTACCACCCATCGCCTGACAAGCCAAATGCCTCAGTGGCTCTATCGATCACTAGGCTCACCGCTAGTAGTTTAGCCACAGCGACCCCAGACCACCACTGTTAGGGCCTGCCAAACCCCAGCCAGTGGTCACCCACGTGACCGCCCACCAAGCGGCCAGCCCCCAAGGGCTTAAAGTAATTTTTGTTTTTTGTTTTGATTGCTAGGCCTTCTTACCTACTGTTTCTTTTTTTCTCATAACTTGAGCATATGAAGGTTTCTTTTCTCAAACGAGATAGTGTCAAAAATTTGTTTCTAAGATGAAGATTTTGGAAGGGGTTTCATTATGAGATTTTGATGTTTTATAGGATTTTTTCCCAGTCAAAGAGAGCCCTTATTTTCAGCACTTCCAAGCCTCTAGAATGAGTATACACACTCTATTTATTTCTCACAAACAGGCATCAGAAAGCTCTTGATGAGCTCTCTTCAGATCTGAGACATTTTTGAGGCATTTATCAAGTATTTTTCCCATTCATTCTGATTCATTTATTTCACTGTCTCTCCTTCTAATTCAATGGTAGATTCAACATCTATTGAGATTCTCACTCCTCACAATTTCCATGTATGGAAATCCTATATGACTCAGCTTCTCTGATCACGGGGGTTATGGTCTTGTTTAGACACCATTCAGTCAGTCTTGACTCATCCTTTCAAGGTCATGTAGGACAGGAATAAGATGGATGAGGCCATGGGTGTGCTTTCTCTACATGTTTTAGATAGTTTTCTCTTCCATCTTGATTGGTGTGATACCCCTCTTGATATATGGGAGAAATTTCAGACTCTCTTTGGCACAGTCATGAGTTTAGGGCACTTCAAATTGAGGCAGAATTGACAGCTTTGGTAACTGAGACATTTGCTTCTATTCTAGATTACTTGACAAAATTCAAATCTATTAGATCTATCTTGTAGGGGTGTGGGAAGAATAAGATAGATACAAAGTGCATTTACCTGATTCATTCTAAGCTTCGTGGTCCCTTTCAAATTTTCTCTTCTACCTTCCATTCTACCATGGATGTATTGGGTCCACGATTCAACATGCCTACATTTGATGTATTTTGTGATCGTTTGACTCATGAGAAGGAAAAGCTATCTTAGCTTGATTCTCTCACAGGATCACAGAACCATGCATTGGTCACTCACCCATCTTCAGGGAAGCTAGAGCATAAATAGATATCAATGACCATAGAGTCTAGGAAGGATTCTAGTTCTCAACACTCCTTTGGACCACCTCCTCCTAAGGCAGGAAAATATAAGACATAAAAACCTTAGTGTGCTTATTGTAAAATCCCAATCATGATGAGTCTCATTGTTATGAGAAGAAGATTTATGGATATGCAAAACAAATTTCTGATTTGCAAGCTCTTCTTTCGAAGAGAAACATTGATATTTTACATTTAATATTTGTAACTATGTGGTTGTACCAACCCTAGGATCTCATTGGTGCTCTCTCTCTCTCTCTCTCTCTCTCTCTCTCTCTCTCTCTCTCTCTCTCTCTCTCTCTCTCTCCTAAGCCATTACAAGATTTATTCTACTATCATAATCTTACCTAAAACAATCACTGTCAAAATCTCCATCTCAAGCACCTAATTAATAAGGATAAAATATATAATACCATCAAACAGTAATAGAAAGTCAATGAGATAAAGAAACCTATTTTTTTAAAACTAAATTCATAAGACAAGTTTGCAACCTAAAAATAATGCATTCCATTCATTTTCATTAAACTCATATAATTTACTCATCAACATTGAAATTCTATTTTTCTTCATTATATCGATTCAAATAACTCTTTCAATGTTTCATATGACATATCTTATAAGTTATCTAGCTAGTATAATTTAGTCTTATATCTCTTTTCTATGTGTTAGATGTTTGTAGATTTCTAATGTTGGAGGCCAAGGTTTTAGAATTAATAAAACTTGATCCAAGATTCCATTTGGGCTCATTTTTATTTATGAAATCAAACATATAATACATATGTAAGACAACTAAAATAATTCTAAAGTGAACCCATATAGCTCAAAAATTGAATTTTTATATCTCTTTTTTGGAGAGGATTTTTATCTCATTAGGTTTTCTTATTTTCTCCATTTGTAAGAGATTAATTACATAGTTAGTTGTACATGCATACCTAACATGGCCTAGTTATTGAGAGATATTATCATATCATTTTGCAACATAATTCTTCTCGATAAGTTGCACTTAAGCAAGGGTGTTGGAGTAAATATTATTTACTCATTCTTAAATCCAACTTAGGAATTTAGCTTTAGGAATTTAATAATTGCATTTAGGAGAACATTAGTAATTTGACATTTAATATTTGTAGCTGGGTGGTTGTACCCACCCTTAGATCTCATTGGTGTTGTCATCTTCTTTCTTGCCTATATAAGTAGACCTTATGTACATTGTTTAATTATCTAAATTCAATATCATTTTTTCATGAACTCTTTGTATCTCTCTTTGGAAGTTCTTACTTTCATGATTCTATCTTGGGAGTGTTGCTCCAATAGAATATAGCTCAATATATTATTTGGCTATCAAAATTTACAATAGGTTTACAAATTCTAAGTCATTACAAGATTTAATCTACTACCACAATATTTCATATAAAAATTATATAAAAATATCCATCTCAAGTACCCGATTAATAGGGAAAAGGATATAATACCATCAAATAGTGATAGAAAATCCACATGAGCTAAAGTAACCTAATTTTTTTTACCAAATTCCTAAGACAATCCCACAACCTAAAAATAACATATTCCATACACCTTCATTAAACTCATATAATTTACTCATCATCATAGACATTCTATTTTTCTTCATTATATCCATTCAAAGATCTCTTTTAATGTGTCATATGATAGATCTCATAAGTTAGTTAGCTAGTGTAGATTAGTCTTAACTCTCTTTTCTACGTGTTAGATGTTTGTAGATTTCTAATCTTGGAGGCCAAGATTTTGGAATCCATAAAATTTGATCAAAGATGTCATTTGGGCTCCTTATTTTTATTTATAAACTCATACATATATATATGCATATGTAAAACAACTAAAACAATTTTGAAGTGGACCTTTATACCTCACAAATTAGATTTTTAAATTTCATTATCCACAATTACATTCTTTATATTGCTAATATAGGAGTTAGATTCAAATGCATTCCTTGATATAAAATCAAATTTGAACAGATGAAAAATTAAAATTGAATCATGGATCTCAAAACTCAATCAAAATTGTGAATGTTTATCATGTTTACGAAATTGAAAGGAAACAAAAGGATATTTTAAGATTAATCTAGTTTAACTAAATAGATAAAGTGGTTGATAAAATTATATTATATTAGATAAAAACATGTCATAAATATTAGTAAAATTTTCCATGCAACTTCAAGTTTCATCTGTAAATAACGGTAGTCCTCCATAAATAATGGATCTAAAACTTTGCATGTATTAGTCACATTCATGAATGATGAAATTTTTGTGCATGATATCTCTAAGTAAAGATCCTCACCGTAATTCAAGGAAGACTGGTAGTTTGCTTTGTGAGATCTTCAACATAATTTCAGATTGAACTAAAGTTTTCTTTTGTATAATTATTTATTTGTTTTATATTCCGAAGACAATCAATTCGATTATATTCTTTGGCTGCTCTATTTTGTTCTTGGTTTTATATTTGTCACAACCCATTTAATTAAACTACAATAATCATATCCTTAAACAACAGTTGAGTTGGAGAGGGATAATCATTCACTCAAAGAAGAAATAGTGATGGGGGACAAAAATAATTGAAAGACTATTAGTTCATCTCGGAGGTGGCCTTTAAAAATGGCAGACAAACTTAAAAAGACTCAACCTTGCATGCTAATTTAATGGCTAAAAATACTCATTAGAGGTTAAAAAAACTAGAAGAAAAAAAATATATTTAGAAGCGTGGAATCCATCAAAGGGGGGCACAGAGAAAATTGGGAAAGGGGATAATGTTCTGGAAGCTGGAGCATGAGATCTATTATTGTGAAGGCTTGAAAGACTAAGTCTTTTTCAAAATTTTATCAGCATATAAAATTTCATTCTGGATTGAGTGATTGGAGTACTTGGGTAAAAATAAAATGTCATGTCTGGGCAAGAAGAAACTGGAGACAGAGACCTTTGGTAATGCAGAGGTGACAACAAGAAGTGTGATATTTCTCCTTTACCTTCAATAAGACACCCAAGTCAACTTAGGTCCTCCTAGGATCCTAGATCCTTTCCTACACAATGTCTTCTACCTATTCAAGGTGGTAGAACCAATTCCCAACTCTTCCCAATTGGATAACATCCAATTCAAAATCTTACACTTTTGAGCTTTAGGGACACTAGCCCTATTCTAGGCCTCAAACTAGAAGTCTTCACTAGTGAATTCACCAACCCAAACTAACTATTGGGAAACCTTCCTTATGTCATAATAACCAAGAATCACCCTTTGGTTTATCCCTCCAACTTCCCTACAGTACCTGTCTAGGACTGTCCTAGAATTCCTTGTAGTACTATACAGGAGGTTTTTCCAACTTAAATTTTCCTCTTGATCACCTTCTAGAAAAATAAGGATATATCCAGATACCCTTTATGAAGTAACATTAGACCCCAGATCCTTAGAATCCAACTCCACTTCAGCAACACCTAACACACACAAAGTTCACAGACCTAATTGGCCTAATTAGGCTTGAATATCAAGGAAAGTACTAGAAATTGGGTGCATGGGATTGAAAAAGTGCCTCAAATATCTTGAAATAACTCCCTAAAACATAGATCCACTCTTATTTCACTCAACCAAACTTTCTAACAAACTCAACACTTCCTTCTCCTTCATTCTAGGTTGAATACATTGAGATATTCAGCCTAGGTCTTGATGCATGAGGGATTTACCCTTCAAGCCATCTCCTAAGATTTTAGAATAATTAAACACACCATCCTAACTTGCATTTCCTAGGATCTTAGAGAAATCCACTGGACAAAATGCAAGTTAGGGCTCCATTTGTAAATTGTGCTTCAAATAGGCTCTTTCCTGGACTGCTTTTTGGAAAACTCAAACAAAAATTATCAAATCAAAACCAAATGACTTAAAATAAATTTCAAAGTGAAATTAACACAAAATAAATACAAGAAATCAACTTAGTTTCCCAATATAACACTAGACATGGACGTACAACTCAGAAATGCTCAGAAAATGCTTCATATTCTATTTCCCATGCATCAAAGTTATATTCCACAACTTCTAACCATGTAGGTTTGAAGTAAGAACTTAAGAAAACTTCAAATGTGAATTTGGATCGATCAAAAATTCCCTATGACTTTTGGGCTTCCATCTTGCAACTCTCAATCAACTTTTGGAAGTTGCATGAGCAACTTTTTGACAACTTTTGTAACATTTGGCAAAACTTGGCTTTTTGCACTCGAAGACTTTTGGAGTGAATCCAAACCTATAAAATTAAAATAAAATGATTAAAATAATGTGGATCCAAGGAATTTAACACTAAGGACTCTAAAAACATAAAAACATTCTTAAAGTAACATAAACCTAACCAAGTGATCCAAGTGGACTAAGGCATCTCTAGGTTCATAAGATTACCTAAGAGATCCTTGACCACACACACATGGATCAAAAACTAAAATAGGATGATCCTCTAAGATAAATCCATTTATGAAAAACAAAAAACTTGCAGGATGACAATCAATCAATGACAGTCATGGGTGCACTGCACCATACTCCCTAAGACAAAATTAACTCAAGTCCCTTGAGTTGGGAGATCTTTCAGATTGAAACCAGTCTTCTTGATATCTTTAGGTGTCAACCAAGTAGCATCCTCCACTAAATGGTGTTTCTATTTGACTAGATATTCATAGAAGGTGGATCTCCTATTTTGTTTGGCTGTCCTCTTGTCTAGTATATAGTCAATCTCTTGTGTTGGTGTTTTTGGTAAATCTTGTAGCTCTTTGTCCCGTGGAAGATCTTGAGCACCTGCAACGGAGACATCAGTGACATGACCTTTGTATGGATATAGGTCAGCTACATTGAAAATGGGGGATAAGTCAATGGTTGGAGGTAATTCAATTCTGTATGCATTATTTCCACATTTCTTCAAGATTATGAAAGGGCCTATCTTTTTCATCATCAGCTTGGTGTAATTTTCCTTGGGTAGTCTTTCCTTTTTTAGGTGAACCATAACCATATCTCCAACTTTGAATTGGACATCTCTCCTCTTGGCATTTGCTGCTTGTTTATACTTCTCAGAGGTTTGTTGCAGTCTATCCTTCACTTGTTGATGAATGTTCTTCATCACCTCTGCAAAATCCTCAGCTTGGGCACTCCTTTGGCCAAAATCCTAAATGTTTCTTAGCTCCAAGACACCCCTAGGGTGGGATCTATAGACAATTTGGAAAGGACTAAGTCCTGAACTTCTGTCGATAGAATCATTGTAGGAGAAATTTTCTTGTGGATGGATTGAATCCCATGTCACTCCATACTCCTTTGTCAGGCATCTTAAAAAATTTACTAGAGACCTATTGATGACTTTAGTCTGTCCATCTGATTGAGGATGGTAGGTAGATGACATAGCTAGATTTGTTCCAAGTTTCTTCCATAGGGTACGCCAAAAATGTCCCACAAACTTGGGGTCTCTGTCTGAAATAATGGTGAGTGCTAAACCATGGAGTCTCACAAATTCCTTGAAGAATATCCCTGCAATAATTGAGGCATCATGTGTAGTCTTACAAGGTAAGAAGTGGGCCATCTTGGAGAATCTATCTACAACCACATAAACACTGTCATAGCCTGCCTTGGCCCTTGGAAGATCCAATACAAAATCTATGCCGGAGTCCCAAGGTTTGTTAGGGATGGGTAATGGTGTGTACAATCCTGCATTTGAACTCATGTCTTTGGATTTTTGACACACTAAGAAATTATCTACAAATCTCCTTATCTCAGTCTGCATCTTGGGCCAGAAGTAGAACCTTCTTACTAGCTCAAGTGTCTTGTCAAGACCAAAGTGGCCTGATAGACATCCACAATGCTTCTCTTTTATGATATTCTCCCTCATGGAACAATCAGGGATGCATAATTGACTCCCTTTAAACAACAATCCTTCTTGACTCATATATTTTGGAAATTCAGTGTGGTATCTATCTCCTAGTTACAAACAAACTTGGTAAATTTCTTTGAATTCTACATCATTGGGATACATGTCTTTGACGACAGAGATACCTACACTTTCCAAGGCCACTTCTTGTATAGCCAAATTCCTCCTGCTTAATGCATCAACTACCTTGTTAGCTACTCCTTTTTTATGCTTTATGGTGAAAGTGAATGCTTGCAAGTACTCCATCCACTTGAGGTCTCTATGGTTTAGTTTCTCCTTCCTATTAAGGAAAATCAAAGCATGAATGTCAGTATATACAATAAATTCTTTTGGCAATAAGTAATGCCTCCACTTTCTCAGTGATTGGACCATAGCATACATCTCCAAATCATATGTACTTTACTTATTATTAGCTTCATTAATATTTTCACTAAATAATGCCACATGTCTCCCTTCTTGACTAAGAACACCCCCAATAGCTCTCTTACTAGCATCACATTCAATGGTGAACACCTTGTGAAAATCAGGGAGAGTTAAGATAGGTTGTTAAGAGACTCTTGTCTACAAATATTTGAAGGACTTGTCTGCAACATCAGTCCATACAAACTTGCATTTCCTTCCACCTTTGATAGTGTCTACCATTGGTGCACTCACCCCACTAAAATTCTTCACAAATTTCCTATAGAAGCTAGCTAGCCCATGGAAACTTTTGACCTCACTAAAATATTTTGGAGTGGGCCAATTCAGTATGGCTTCAACCTTGGAAGGATTCATTTTTAAATTACCCTTGGAGATGACAAAGCCAAGAAATATCAGTTCCTCTTGCATAAATACACATTTTTTCAAATTTATCCTCAACTTTTCTTCATGTAGTCTCTTCATTACCATATCTAGATGCAAATGCTCCTCTTTATCTTTGCTAAAGATCAATATGTCATATAAATAAACAACTACAAAGTGATTTATGAAAGGCTTAAGGATCTCATTCATCAAACTCATAAAATTAATCAGAGCATTAGAGAGAGAAAAGGGCATCACTACCCATTCAAACAACCCCTCATTGGTTTTTAAAGTTGTCTTCCACTCATCCCCTTCTCTGATCCTAATTTGATGATACCCACTCTTTAGATCAATTTTTGAGTAATATTTTGCCCCTCCTAAGCAGTCCATGAGATCTTCTATCCTTGGCATAGGAAACCTATATCTGATGGTTATCCTATTAATGGCTCTAGATTCAGTACATAGCCTCCATGTACCTTCTTTCTTAGGTGCTGGGAGTGTATGGACTGTACAAGGGCTTATGCTCTTCCTAATGAAGCCTTTTTCTATCAACTCTTGAATCTATTTTTCAACTTCTGCATTTTGGTCAGGGGTCAGCTTGTAAGTAGCCTTATTTGGAAAGGTAGAACTAGGTATGAGGTCTATATAGTGGATAATATCCCTATGTGGTGATAAAACATCAGTACTCTTGTCTGAAACTATCCCTTTGTATTTATTCAACAAATCTGCTACTTCCTTGGGACCAACACTTCTCTAAGTTTCTTGACCTTTTGGTGTCTTCTTAGGCTCTATTTTGGGCTCTACTATGATGGAAAAACAAGGTGTGTCTCTCTCCTTAAGGAATTTCAAAAATTCCTTCTCTCCCACTAAGGTAACATTGTTTGTTAAGGCTTTGTCTTTCTCAGAATTAGGGAGGGGTGTCATAGTGTAACTAATCCCATTCTTAGTCAAAGTATATACATTTTTCTTACCCCCATGTTGGGAATAAAAGTCATATTTCTAAGGTCTTCCTAGGAGAAGATGACATGCATCCATATTCACAACTTCACACAAGACTTTATCTTTGTATTCTCCTAGAAACTCTACCCAACATTGCTCATATACTAAAGCTTGTTGATCCTTATTAAGCCAAGATACTTTATAGGAGCTTGGATGGGGTATTTTATTCAAACCAATCTTATGTATCATTGTATTAGAAAAAAATTCTCTGTAGAACCAGAATCAACAATAACTTTGCAAATCTTACCAAGTACCTTGCAGTGAGTTCTAAATAGGCTCTTCCCTTGTGGGGGCTCCTTGGGAGTTGGCATCTTTAGGAGTGTCCTATTGAACATTATGTATTCTCCTTGCTCAGGGTCTGTAGGTTTGGATTTAGTGGTGTGGTAGGAGGTCACGCTTTGACAGTCCTCATCTTGGGTGAGTTGGACTCTTCTATCTCCTCCTGATGTACCATCCTTGTTTGGACATCTAAAAGATTGGTGACCAACCTGATTGCAGGAAAAACACTTTCCAGTGAATGTGGAGTTTCTTCTACCTCCTAACCTTCCTCTTCTATTGCCTCTACCCCCTCTAAAATTACATCTATTATTCTTCACTCTGTCATACTCTTGGTGATTGGATTCTCCTTGTGGTCTTGGAGATGATCCTCTTCCTTGAAACCTTCCCCTACCCTTGAAACCATTTCCTCTTCCTCTACTATTCTATTCTCCCATCCTACTTTGTTTCTCTTCAATATTTATAGCCATCTAATAGAAATGGTGTACAGATTGGGGACTGTAATATATGAAAATGATGTGGGTAGTGTTGATTTTATTGATAGATTGTAATATATGAAGATGTGGATTGGTTGATTTTTATTATGGATTGATTATGATTATTTATTGGGATGTGATTGATGATGTATACATATAAGAATGTAAAGGGGATTGAAATAGAGATATGTTTATTAAGAATATGTAATGTATTGATGTGTAAATTATCCTTTAAGTTTCCTAAAATGTATTGAATTTCTTAACCCTAATTGAATTTGTATTGATTAAGTATTGCAATTGTGATTAAGGAGAAGATAAGATGTTCCTTTTTATCCTCAAATGCACAAATGGGAGATCCAAGTTGATCAACCCCAAGGAAGGGCTAATGCACAAATGAATCAACTATTGAGAAAGGAGAATAACAAAGGGGATACCTTTAACCTTGAAATATTTCAGATCAAAGAATGCTATTTTCTGAGGTCTGTATTGAGTTTCTGGAAAAATTGACAATTGGTCCTGAATTGGAACGCAGAGACAAACAAAACCCAGAAATATTTTTTTGTTCTGATGTTGTCTTATGAAAAAGGTCGACCTTGACCCACAAATGTCAACCCTGACCCAATAATGTCAACCCTGACCTGCACAGATCTGAAAGTGACTTTGTTTGCGCCGTCCGAAAGAAAGTCGAAAAGGGTATCCAGATCTGGGTTCAAATCCGCTATTCTACACCTGTACCTACAAGAAAAAGGAGATTTTTTGTTTTTGGGGAGGGGTTTGCCTTAGTCAAGCCTAGATTTAGGAATTAACCTTGAAATATATAAAGTATAGAATGCTAGCAAGTAGTAGAATTGAATCTAACAATGAAGCTATGATACTCAAATAGATATGTAATTGAAAATCAAATGTATGCAAGTATGTAAGTATGAAAGAATGAACTCAATAGGAATCATAAACCTCCATGATTTTATGCTTGAAATCCACTTTGAAGAGATGATGAAAGAGTCTTAAAGATGCACAAAGGATCTTGAAGGAAGATCACACCACCATGATGGCTAGATCTAGGGTTTGAATGATGAATCTTGAATGTTTTCACCTAATCCCTTCAAAGGCTTGAAAGATTGAATCCTTGATCTTCAATGGAGAAATTGAAAGCTTGAGAGGAAGACTTGGACACCTTGAGAGCTTGGAAATGGATGCTTGAACCTTTTTTCTTCTTGACAAAATCTTGATTAGAGATTTTTGCACTTAGAAGACTTAGAGAAAATGAGAGAGAAAGACTTCCTTTTATATGAAATTAGGGCACAATATTCTAAGGAGGCCAACATAGGATAATTAAATTATAATTAGACCCATGACCCTAGAAAAGGACCTATATTAAATATAATTTAGGATTCAATGCTTTAGAACCCAAAATAGCCAACTCGGAAGCGGGAAAACTTAATTTTTGATGAGCCCTGACAGCCGACAATTTTTCTAATTTGAAAGGGGGACCCTAGTTAGGGTCGAGGTTGAACTTTACCTAGGTCAAGGTCAAGTTTGACCCTGACCAAGGGGGCCAAAACCCCTGGAAAATATGCCAGGTGGGGTAGGAGGTTCCCGGAGAGGCCCAATCAAGGTCCTGAACCAGTACAGAAGCATGTGATGATGCAGAAATGGGAGGATGATATGATGGAGGTAAAAAAAATCCCCTAAGGAGGGATAAACACTCTTAACATGGAAGTTCTTCCATTTTAAGATGATACATTAAGCCCCCACTTTAGCGGGAGTATGGAAATTGAATGTGCTCACGGTAAAGTTAGAGTAAAAGGATCCTAGTGGATTGCAATGAGATAGAATATCACCAAGTCAGGGATATGAGCCCCCAAACCAAGGATTCTAACTCAACATACATACATAAAGATATGGGAGTAAAGAGAAATCAATCATAGAAGAACATACATGCCTACATAAGTAGGACAAGAACAACACCATAGATATCATAGCTTCATGATCTAATCCTACTAGCATGGAAGTGAAAGAGAGAAAAGAGATAGTGATTACCTCACCTAGTAAGATGCCCACCTTACTATGAATCACCAAGGAGGGAGAGCCCCCAACAGGTTCACCCATGAATTATGTTTGTAATTGTAAATGCATCTTCTGACAGCTTTTGAAAATATCCATAGATCAACATTCTTGTATCACTATGAAATATAAAATGTGTGTCCATTCAGGATTTAGCAACTTATGTGTGTTACCTTTCAAGGATTTACCATATTGTAAAATAAAAAGGGTGCGTATCTCTTTAGGATTTAGCAACTTATGTGCGTTACCTTCCAAGGATTTAGCAAACATAAAAGTAAAAATGCGTGTCTCTTCAAGATTTAGCAACTTGTGTGTGTTACCTTCCAAGGATTTAGAAAACATAAAAGTAAAAATGCGTGTCTCTTTAGGATTTAGCAACTTGTGTGCATTACCTTCCATGGATTTAGCAAACATAAAAGTAAAAATGCGTGTCTCTTCAGGATTTAACAACTTGTGTGCGTTACCTTCCAAGGATTTAGCATGCTGCAAAATATAAATAAATGTAAATTATAGTACAAGGGAGACCCTATATATGCCCCCCTCCTTATCATGGCTACCTACTAGGTAGGATAAGGAAAAGGAAGAGGATACCTACTTCACAAGGTAAGGAGATATCCCACTTTACAACAATGTACACCATATTCTTAGTGAAGAGTATTTACCCTTACATCTAAGAACATAGATAATTGTAAAATGGATATGTCACTTATGGAAAAAGGATCCTCAAAGAGGAAGAGATCTTATCAACAAGAGCCCTACCAGAGAGGAGTGCTTAGGATAAAATGTCATCTTTGAAAAGCAAGATGGACCCAAGATTCAATCATCAAGCTCCTTGCAATGAAGAGGATGAGGAATCTTGGAATGAAGGATAAAAAACTCTAACCAAAAAGCAAGGGCAAGAGTTTATAAAGAACATAATTTACAACATAAAGAAGAGGTAATGAACTAGGAAAATCACCTCTCAAATAAGAGGGTATCAATGGTCAAAACCTAGATCCTTATAAGGAAAATAATGTTTGCAACATAAACAAATGCCACTAAGATAAGGAGAGTAAATCCTTAGATAGAGGTAGAAGAAGATATTACCTTGCCCCCCAGGGATGATGGCAAAGGATATATTCAAATTATATCAACAAAGTTATATAAAAATATAAGAGATATCCTTACAAAACAGATGTCCTAGAAAGAATATCATGAGTGTAGGAAGTTATAAGGATAGAATGTAGAAATAATAACCAATTATAGTCAAAACAACATTCATGTTAAGAGGATAGTGGATCCTATAAGACTGGAATAGAATACCTCTTGCCCCACAGTTTAAGAGACAAGAGGAGAAACATAGTCTAACTTGTAGAGGAATGAGGGGAATGCCCTATGTCAAAATTATGAAGAAATTGTAATACCACTTGGGAATAAGATATAATTCCATGAGAAGCTCTATCTCTAACATATAATTTGAAATGCACACAATCAACAAGGAAATGTTTATTACTATTGTGGAAAGGACATTTGTACTTATGTAAAGCATTTTTTGGAA
>MU227853.1:3377681-3388247 GCA_018584345.1 Thuja plicata
AAAGTATAGAATGCTAGCAAGTAGTAGAATTGAATCTAACAATGAAGCTATGATACTCAAATAGATATGTAATTGAAATTCAAATGTATGCAAGTATGTAAGTATGAAAGCATGAAATCAATAGGAATCATAAACCTCCATGATTGTATGCTTGAAATCCACTTTGAAGAGATGATGAAAGAGTCTTGAAGATGCACAAAGGATCTTGAAGGAAGATCACACCACCATGACGGCTAGATCTAGGGTTTGAATGATGAATCTTGAATGTTAGCACCTAATCCCTTCAGAGTCTTGAAAGCTTGAATCCTTGATCTTCAACGAAGAACTTGAAAGCTTGAGAGGAAGAATTGGACACCTTAAGAGCTTGGAAATAGACGCTTGAACCTTTTTCCTTCTTGACAAAATCTTGATTAGAGATTTTTGCACTTAGAAGACTTAGAGAAAATGAGAGAGAAAGACTTCCTTTTATATGAAATTAGGGCACAATCTTCTAAGGAGGCCGACATAGGATAATTAAATTATAATTAGACCCATTCCCCTAGAAAAGGACCTATATTAAATATAATTTAGGATTCAATGCTTTGGAACCCAAAACAGCTGACCCAGAAGCGGGAAAACTAAATTTTTGACGAGCCCCAACAACCGACAAGTTTTCTAATTTGAAAGGGGGACCCTGGTCAGGGTCGAGGTTGACCTTGAACTAGGGGCCCATAACCCCTATAAAATATGCCAGGTGGGGTAGGAGGTGCCCAAAGAGGCCCAATCAGGGTCCTGAACCAGCATAGAAGCATGAGATGGTGTAGAAACGGGAGGATGATATGATGGAGGTCAAAAATGTCCCCTAAGGAGGGCTAAACTCTCTTAACATGGAAGTGCTTCCATTTTAAGATGATACAGGGACAAAACAAACTTAGTTCATCCTGAATACTGTACTTGAGCCCATTCATGTATCTAGAAAGTTTTTGTTTCTCACTTTCAGGGGTCTTTGTCTTCATGGAGATCTTGTGGAATTCATCAATGTAAGATCCCACATCAAGATCCTTTTGCTTCAAATTTTGTAACTTCTTGTGCAGAGTTACATCATAATCTTCAGGAATAAGTTTCTTCTTGATTTCTCTTAACATCTTCTTCCATGTGGTTATAGGGTTCTTTTCTTTCTCCACCCTCTCCCTTTGTAGGAAGTTCCACCAACTTACTGCAGGTCCTTTCATTTTAGATGTGGTAATCTTTGTTCTTTGTGAGATAGGGACATCCTCACATTCAAAGTAGTTTTCTAGGGCCTCCACCCAATCCATGCATTCCTCAGGGTCTATCTTGCCCATAAATATTGGTAGGTATGGTTTTCTATATCTCCTACCCACTCTCTCCAAAGTTTCTAAGATTCTTTTCTCTTCTGGAAACTTTGTCTTCTCTTTAGCACTCTCCTCCTCCTCCTCCTCCTCCTCCTCTTCTTCTTCTTCTTCTTCTTCTTCTTCTTCTTCTTCTTCTCGGTCTAACTCTGAATCATCACCATTAGTCCTACTTATCTGAGAACTCTTCACTTTCTCCATTTCTTCTTCCATCTTCTTATTCCTAGCTGCCTGATCCCTCAAAATCTTGGCTAGCTCCATGTTGGTGACCCTTACAGGGATCTCTACTTCAGTATCATTAGTCTTCTCTTCCATTCTTATTCTCAAGAGCTTTTCTAGGCTCTGATACCACCTAATGCAGAGGTGATAGTAAGAAGTGTGGTCTTTCTCCTTTTCCTTCAATAAGACACCCAAGTCAAATTATGTCCTCCTAGGATCCTAGATCCTTTCCTACATAATGTCTTCTACCTATCCAAGGTGGTAGAACCAATTCCCAACTCTTCCCAGGTGGATAACATCCAATTCAAAATCTTACACTTTTGAGCTTTAGGGACACTAGGCATATTCTAGGCCTCAAACTAGAAGTCTTCACTAGTGACTTCACCAACCAAAACTAACTATTGGGACACATTACTTATGTCATAATAACCAAGAATCACCCTTTGGTTTAGCCCTCCATCTTTCGTACAGTACCTGTCTAGGACTGTCCTAGAATTCCTTGTAGTACTATCCATGAGGTTTTTCAAACTTAACTTTTCCTCCTGATCACATTCTAGAAAAATAAGGATATATCCAAATACCTTTTATGAATTTATGTCAGACCCCAAATCCTTAGACTCCAACTCCACTCTAGCAACACATAACACTCACCAAGTTCATAGACCTAATTAGCCTAATTAGGCTTGGATATCAGGGAAAGTACTATAAATTGGGTGCATGGGATTGAAATAGTGCATCATATGTCTTCAAATAACTCCCTACAACACAAATCCACTCTTAGTTCACTCAACCAAACTTTCTAACAAACTTAACAATTCCTTGTTCTTCATTCTAGGCTGAATACATTGAGATATTCAGCCTAGGGCATGATGCATGAGGGATTTACCCTTCGATCCATCTCCTAAGCTTTTAGAATCATTAAAAAAACCATACTAACTTGTATTTTCCAGGATCTTAGAGAAATCCACCAGACAGAATGCAAGTTAGGGCTCCATCTGCAAACTGTGCTTCAAATAGGCTCTTTCCTGGACTGCTTTTTGGAAAACTAAAAAAAAAACCTTATCAAATAAAAACCAAACGACTTCATATAAATTTAAGAGTAAAATTAACAAAAAATACCTTCAAGACATCAACTTAGTTTCCCAATCTCACACCAGACATCATTGACAACTCATAAATGCTTAAAAAATGCTTCATATTCTATTTCCCATGCATCAAAGTTATATTCCAGAACTTCTAACCATGTAGGTTCAAAGTAAGCACTTAAGAAAACTTCAAATGTGAAGTTGGATTGATCAAAAATGACCTGTGACTGTTGGGCTTCCATCTTGCAACTCTCGAGCAACTTTTCGAAGTTGCATGAGCAACTTTTGCAATATTTGGGAAAACTTGTCTTTTTGCACTCAAAGACTTTTGGAGTGAATCCAAACCTATCAACTTGACATAAAAATATTAAAATAACATGGACCCAAGGAATATAACACTAAGGACTCTAAAAACATAAAAACATGCTTAAAGTAACATAAACCTAGCTAGGTGATCCAAGTGGACTAAGGCATCTCTAGGCTCATTTGATTGCCTAAGAGATCCTTGACCACACACACATGGATCCAAAACCAAAATAGGATAATCCTCTAAGATCAATCCATTTATGACAAACAAGAAACTTGCAGGATGATAGTCAATCAATGACTATCATGGGTGCACTACACCATTTGGGGAAGAGAAGGTACACAGGATAGAACAAAGGAGCCATTTCTACAAGTTTTTATAGGGTCCAACTATCTAAAATTTTCACTGATAACTCCCAGGTTCATTTCATGCTCATTTATTTATTAAATCAAATGATGGTACTATATCTTTAAAATGTTCTTCCTTAAATAAACAAAGGCCATACATCTTTGAAAAATTGAAATGCAATTTTTTTTATCCTACCTATATTTGCAAATGAGTCAAAAATGTCTGTTAAAAAAGTCAGAGGCTAAAAACCTCGTGCCTCAATGTAGTGTTAAATCATTCTATTTTCCATGATCATACCATTACAAATTTAATGTAGAGATAACATTCACCTGTTATTTTTTTTTATATTTTCCCCTGTTCAAACCATATTATGATGGCGTGAAGATGATTTTATTTTATTTCCTACTAAGCAACATCCTCTG
The DNA here is from genome assembly GCA_018584345.1 of Thuja plicata. NCBI lineage: Eukaryota > Viridiplantae > Streptophyta > Pinopsida > Cupressales > Cupressaceae > Thuja > Thuja plicata. The sequence continues at coordinate 3,381,412 of MU227853.1, forward strand.
CATGAACAACAATAGAGCTCAATCTCCTCATCAAGTTGTTCAAAATTTCACATAGCCTTTGATTAACCCATTTCCCAAGTATATGTTTTGATGGCCATTGTCTACTCTTTCAAATAAGTTGACAAATTATGTAAGGAGGCTGGAGATGACTTACATTTGATGATTTTGGTGATAACAATGAATAATGATCTTGATTGGAAAGTTGAATGCTTTGCCTTCCATACATTTGATTATAAAAACAAATTGTTTTTTCCATTTTCCAACTTATCGTTGAGTCTAGGAGAGAATGTTTTATGCCATCTATAACTCATACCATTTTTATTTGAAACCAAATTTATTTGATTTGCGTGTTCTTCATCATTGCGATAGGATTCCTGTAAGTTTAATTATCACAGAAGTTGTTAGGATTAAGTAATACTAAGAGGGGGGGTAAATCGGTATTACACCACTTAACAATAACTTTAAACCAATTCCACATAAACCATAAACTTACTGAAATGAAAAGAGCATAAACAAATAACACATAACTCATAACACCATTATTTGTTGTCGAGGAAACCCTAGCCAAGGGAAAACCCCAGTGGGGATGGTACCCACAAGTATGCGCTAAAGTATAATGTCCCTGTTAGGAGACCTAGCCCTATTAGGAGATGAATATTACATAGTACAATTCCTTGTTAGAGGAATACAACCTAGTTAAAGCTATACAACACCCTATAAGGGGACAACTGAGCTTACATCTCTTACAACAAAACTTCTGTTACAAATTGTTCTTCAATAATGAACAAAAACAAGCATCTTCAATGCTTAGATGGTTCTAGTCATAGTTCTCCAATGATCTCAGTCATATATCTCAGTCATATTTTTCTCTTCCATTTGCACATACACATATATTCACTTATCAATCTTCCATATATCTTCGCTTTACAAAAAGTAATAAGAAAGATATATATATATNAAAAAGAAAGATATATATATATATATATATATATATATATATATATCTTTCTTATTACCAAGTCGGCTCACTTAACCAATATTACACAGTCGGCTCTCAATACAAAATATAATTAATAGTGCAAAGAGTAAATACAAAGTCAGTGTGTTTACATAGCCAAAATATATATTATCCACAATCATAATCCAACTTATCTTTCCAGGAGTCCACGACATACTCCCCAAATCATCACTATTATCCATCTGCTCTGTTTCATTGTTTTGTTGTTGTTGTCTGTCTTCAAATCTCTCTAACTCTCTGTAATTGTCACCAAAATCAAATCTAACTTAGATAAGGTCATACATACCCCATAGTATCTTCCTCTAATCGCACACGTCATAACTCATTGATCTCGATCTTTGATACCCAAAATAAATTTTTATTTCTACTTCTGTACTTAGTCGATTCCAGAATTGAATCACCAAAAATTAACTTCAATTCAATCGATTAATATGGGAGATGTGTTGCCAGAAATGAAAACCAAAAAGTGATTCGTAACATACAAAAATGATCACTTGCCAACAATTTATGCCTTTGGCATTGATGGCAACACTTAACAAAAATGACTAAGTGTTCCAGCACAAAAGTTGTCTCTCCTCTCTTCCTCTTCTATTTTTCTTCTCTCTTCTCCCTTATTCATTTTTCTTCTTGATCTTTTTCTTCTCTCTTCTCCCCCTTTGAAAAAAATGACAAAGGTGCATAAAAAATAATACAACTAGTGCTTTCTCACCATTTTCTGAATATCTTGAAAAGAATCTTCTAAGATCTTCACTTTGACGCTCCATGATTCAACCAATATCTGACTAGTTTAACATGAATTATTCCATTCAGTGCATATGATGATGTCTCTATTGCTTTAAAATTTGTAGGCATAGATTTTGTCAGTGATTCTGTTGTCTTCTCCATATCTGATAAATGTACTTCAAGAATTGATAGTTTAAGAGTGATTAAACTCTTCAACAAAACAAACCTTGACATGAATCTCCCTTTCTCTATATCCAATACATTCTGCTTATCCAAAATCCTTTTTTCCTTTTTTTCCATTTCCATTACCGATTGTGAGGAGGTCTCACAAATCTCCATTATACTGTTCAAGGTTGTCTTGTCCTTCGCAATAATGTCTTCAATGTTCTAAACATGTTTGATTGGGTTCATGCAATAACTAAATAGTATCCTTCCATGTGCAACACAACTCTTAGCTTTTACTGTAACAGATTTCAGAATGCCCAAGTCCCATGAAAGAGACTAGTAAACTTCCATCAGTTTCTTCTCCAAGTAGCTCTTCTCTATCTTTTCTTCTGCGATCTTCACTAGGGTCTCATAATGACCATCAAAATTGTCAAGTGCTAATTTCAAGTTTTCTACATCATCTATGCTTTGGAAAAAAATAGGTACTGGAAGCAATTTGTTCATAGTATCGATTGCTCTAGACATTACCTTAGTTTTCTTGTCACTTTTCTTCTCCAATCTCTCCTTTGTTGTAGTGAGTGCGGTGAAGGCTAGACTCACCAACTCATCCTCATCCATGAAATCAATGTCAACATCAATAGGTTTGTCTTTACTTGCCAAAAATAAGATAGAAGATGTGTTAATTTTAGTTTTGACTTCAACTTTTGCTTCTTCTACTTTCTTCTCCATTCCCTTTTGTTCTTTCTCTCTCTGTTCTTCATCCTTAGCCAGTGTATTGTCAATGCTTCCTTCAAATGGATCCTTGTCATCATGTGAAGTGTCAAGAGTCACAGGCAAACCAAAAACATAGAAATATGGTTGCAAATCATCTTCTCTCTTCTCAACACTTGCCTTAGTTGTTTTGGAACTCTCTCCCATTCCTAAAGGTGTAGGAATTTTAGGTTTAGGAGGTGGAGTCTTCTCAGGAAAAGTAGTCATTAGTATCTAATCCAATGCTCTCTGAGTCTCTTTAGTAACTTCTTCATATTTTTTCGCCATGATTTTTACTAGCCTTGCCTTGGTCCTCAATAAAGGTTTCAGTTCACCAAATATTCCATCTCTCTCTTGCATAGAACTTATAGGTAACATGTTATCAATTTCTTGATTCATAATAATCTCATCTTCAATATGTGCTAGCTTTTTTCTTATTTCTAGTATGTCATACAACTCTTCAGGTACACTGCCCTCTATCTCTAACATGTTTTTCTTGAAAACAAGTGATTTAATACAATATCTTCTATCATAAGTTTATCAGTTTCCTCATACCTATCATAGTAATTTTTTATTGAAATTATCTCCCCTTGCACAATAGCTCTCTTCTCAATCATCTTCAAGTATGGTTTCCGTACTTGTCTGTCACTTTCATCTTTCTTCTCTTCTCCCTCAATCCTCTATACTTTAGGAGGTGAATCTAGTTTGGTGGATCTCTTGCTTCTCTGAGGTACAATCTTAACTACCTCTTCTTGTGATGTCTTTAGTGGTGGTGAAGAGGTGGTAACATCAATAATAGTAGAAGGTGGATTAGCTACCATCACAACTTCAGGATGTGGAAGGGCTGCAGTAGCAGTACTTGCCAATCCAGAAGAACGTTATGCTAACTTCTTCTTTAATTACTTCAACTCTTCCTTAGTCAATCCTATCTTAATACCACATTCATGAATAATATTATCTACTTTCCTTTTCCTCAAGCCTTTGGTCTGCTCCTCTGTTACTTTTTCTGATTTTTTCTTCATAAGTGCCCCATCTCTCCTAAGATGTATCTACTTCAGATGCCATAACATGTTCGAACTGCTACCTCAAAAGAATACACAATCAGTTTCAACCATGAAACAAATTGTATCCTTGTAATTTTCAACTAAGTCTTCAGGAATCATATATCTCTCTTTCATCTGCCTCTAAAGAATCTTAATCATGCTAAATAGTTCTCCATCAACCCATGTGCTATTCTATCTTTGGTAGCTCTCAAAAATATGAATACCAGTAGGTAACCCTTTTCTCCAACCACTTGGGTGCATGCCTGGAAATTTATGCTCAATGTGAATGTATATGTGAACTAGTAGTGAACCAAATTTAAAGGTTTTAGACTTGTCTTTCTTTATCAACTTGACATTCTCCAAAAAATGTTGTGCCAATAATTCGCATAGGTTATACTTAGTATTTTATTTCACCATTTTGTAAGCAATCATAATGACTCCTGAAGATACTGAATTAGGTCTATGACTATAGTGAAATTTGTATCCAAGTATCATAGCAATCAATCTCACATCCTGTAGATAAATGTCATTCACTATCATAGCCTGCCTATCCCATTTTAAGTGTGTTAGGGTTTCAAATTGTTTCTTTATATGTTTCTCTGTGACAGGGATGACTCTAGTATTATCCATTCCAGTGATCTCATGTACCAGTTGACTACAAATATTTACGGGTTGTTCACCTATCTAGATAAACTGATCATGAACTCTGCTCAGCAATATTTTAAACCATTCCTCTTCGTTGAATTCGTATAAATCCAGAATTTTCATATTGTTTAACTCATCTACATGTTTGAACTCATCTCTCATTTTACCATATCAGTCATGTACTCCATTTCAGTAGAAATTTCATCAACACCTAGTATGTGATCTATTTGTAATGAATGTATGCCCTAATGTCTTCTACATGCAAGATGTTGTGTGGTGTCTGGAAAAATGCTCATTCAAGGTCGTCTTCACATGACTTGAAAGGATGTTTCTTAAATTTTTATCTAGGTCTATCTACAAAATCATATATCAAAGGTGCATCCATAGCTTCTATAGATGTAAATGATGTAAATACATTTTACACTCTGAATTCTGAGTATTCACTTCGGTCGATCACACAAAGTTATTGCTAGATAGTTTGAATCTCTTTGCTCTCTGATCTCCTTATATCACTGCTTGTTAAATGGTAAGGAAATAGATAACCATTAGGTTCTTTATACATCGTTAAGTGTTAAAAACTTACATTACCAATACTGTCCAATCAGTCATAAATCTCGCGATCATGAAATATGCATTGCTAGATGTTGTGCTCTTAGATTTAAGTTCCATGATGTTGGCCAATATCATACCTAAGCTTGCTAGAGCTCAATTCACATAATAAGGGGCTGGATGTATTCTTCTGTGCTCATCCAATGTTCCCCCTAAGGCCATGCTTGACCAATTAGGTTGATTCTACTTTTCTAGCATCAAGCGAAGATCTAGTAGCATCCATTGTCTCTCTCTGAACCAATATCTCACTTGTCCCTTTGATTTTCCATATCTTACCACTGATGTTATCTTCTTCTTTCTTGAAACATCTGTCAAAATCATTCTTCAGTTCTGCAAGACTATTACCAGTATCATTGTCATTTTTCTTTGTATTCATAGGAGGTGGTACTCTTTTGTTATTTACTCTATTATACCTATAAAACTTCTCTATATGACTTGGATTGTTGCATTTGTAACATATAGGAGGTCTTCTATCCTGATTTACTTGCAATTTACAATACTTCACAATGTGTCCAATGTTATTACATTTGTAACATGTGGGTTTTACTGTAGGATCTCCTCTATTGTCTTCTCTATATCCAGATTGATTGAGTTTCCTGCATTCTTCTTTCTTGTGCCCATATGCATTGCAATTAAAACAATAACCAAAAAAAGTTTTGAAAGGGGCATTACCTCTGCAATCTCTTTTCATGTGTTCAAACTTGTTACAACCAAAACATCTAACTCTGAAAGGTCTAATATGTTCTTTAGGTTCTTCAAGAGTAGGTTTTTCTACATCAATCTTCACATCTGGTTTCTCTTCTTGATTCTTGGAACATTCAGCTTCATTGAAGCCAATACCAGTCATATCTCCTTGAGGTTTCTGTCTATCGCTTTGTTCATCGATCAAGTCACTGCTCATGTGTTTCTTTGTCTCAACAAGTTCACCTTTTATGATCTGATTGTATTTCTCCAATTCTAGATACTTGTTCTTGTAATGGCTAGCTTCATTCTTCATTTGTTCCATCGAAACATTTGCATTTTTCAAAGCTTCTTCAATCTTGTTTTTCACATCTTTTTCTTATTGAATCTCTTTAGCCATTATTTCATTTTCAAGCTTCAAAGTGTCATTCTCTTTTTCGAGTTGCTTTATCTGATCTGAATTATCATTGTCTAAATCTTCTTTTATCTGAACCATAAGATCATGTCTCTGATTTCTAGAAAGTTCAAGCTGATCCTTAAGTTTCGTGATGAATCCATCAGCTCTCCTTAATTTGACTCTCAAGTCACCATTTTCTTCTTTTTCTTTATCAAGGTCTTCAAGTGCTGCTTTAAATTTCTCTTGCAAATTATTTGAATCCGTTCCGATCTCCCTTAAGTTGTTAAGCTTTCTCTCCAAGGGCCAAAAGCTCTGATACCAATTGTTAGGATTAAGTAATACTGGGGGGTGGGGGTGAATCAATATTACAACACTTAATAATATCTTTAAACCAATTCCACATAAACCATAAACTTACTGAAATGAAAAGAGCATAAAAAAATAACGCAGAACTCATAACACCATTATTTGTTATCGAGGAAACCCTGGCCAAGGGAAAACTTTGGTGGGGATGGTACCCACAAGCATGCACTAAAGTATAATGTCCCTGTTAGGATACCTAGCCTTGTTAGGAGCTGAATATTACTTAGTACAATTCCTTGTTAGAGGAATACAACCCTGCTAGTATACAACACCCTATTAGGGGCCAACTGAGCTTACAACTCTTACAACAAAACTTATGTTACAAAGTGTTCTTCAATAATGAACAAAAACAAGCATCTTCAATGCTTAGATGGTTCCAGTCATAGTTCTCCAATGATCTTTGTCATCCTCTGATATGTCATTCGCACATACACATATATTC
>MU227853.1:3396446-3416598 GCA_018584345.1 Thuja plicata
CATAATGATAAAACACACATAATGCATAAAATTACAAAAATAACACATTATATTAAAATAATAGCATCAATATGGTAAAACAAATGAGATATTAAAAGTTTATATATAAGTAATAGGGGGTTTCAAGGATAATATGGAATGTTGAGGATAAATTACTGGCATGACATAGAGAGAAAATAAATTTAATCTAAACTATAGATTGACTAACAGAAGGCTATGGAGAGTATGCAACCGTAACACAATACACATTTTAAGGCATTTTGTCAAACTGTTCTAGTGCATTGTTCTTGCTTCCACATTTTGCATATCAGGGCAGCTGTAACTCACACATCTGACAAAATTCTTCTCCTTTAATATCTAGTTGTTATGTTTCTTGCGTTAAGATTTATGCATTTGACAAAATCTTCGTCTAGTTTTAGCACAGGCTAGGAGGACGCTAGAAAATGTTGTAGAGTTCGATTTTGAATCTGTCGATTGCATTGGATTGAAATTTTGCAAAGCCTTTCCAACAGACTTCTTTGGCATATATTCTGCAATCATGAGCCCAAATTTCTTTAGGGTATCCTATTAAATAGTTCGTAGTGCGTTGTCCATTCTTCAACATTGTGCATGTACATATATACCAAACCAGTCACAACTACAATATCTGACAAAATTCTTGACATTTATTCTGTTGTGGATGTTCCAAAGCTCCAATTTGGAAGAGGCAGGGAGAATGGTGTCAAAGCAGAGTCTTTCTTCTCAGCAGTTTATTGGAAGTTTCTGAAGCCTTCTCAATAGACGCATTTTATGCATATCCTGCAACCGTAGCAGCCAAGGAGACCATGCCCATTTTGCATACATGGCTACCAGAGCATTTCTAGCAGTGATGAGGGACGTTCATAGCCTCTTCCTAAGCTCCCTATTTTGGCACAACATGAGTGTATCATGAAAACCATTTTCGTTGGAAAGCACTGTGGTGCATATCGAGATAATTTTGCGGAGGAGAAAACAATTCCAAAAAAAAATAAAATTTGCGCAGGCTTAACAAAAAATGGGAATGGTGAATGGGATTGGTTGGTGGGGACCACACAAGCCATCAAAGTGGGTCAATGCTAAGCCTAGCCAGTCAAGAGTTCTCGACGGTTGTGGAAAGTTCAATCATCTTGCACTGTCTCTCCGTAATCTTCAACCGTTGATGGACAAAATGAACTTGCAAATCTCATATAAGGAACGCCTTCGGCGTAATAATATATTTAGAAAGATTCATTGTTATGTACAATTTACATGTTTTACAATATGGATAATAGATTTGCAAGAAATAGTGCACATGCCCATCATCATGTTAAGACACCATTCATAACAGTGTGTCAGCATGATATCTTATTAGATGTGCCTAAGCTTCTTACAAAATGTATCATTGACTAAAATTCAAAAACTAGAAAACTGAATAGATTTTCATGAAATTTTCAGCATCTGTTCTTCATGATCTGCATATTTTGTGGTCGAAAACCACAAACAATTCGCAAACAAATCATTGTGTTCTCACAAATTTGAAAAAAAAAAAGTTAGACTTTTTTTTTCCCTCTCTTTAGTGCATTTTGTCTGGAGCTTAGCACGTGCCTATCTTATTATGGTCACTTTTGACTTATTCTATAATACTCTACCCTTCACTATTAACGAATTAGAGAACTTCATCTCAATGACGCCCATTAAGACATTGATTACTGTGGTTATGCCTTTTATGTTTTTGTTCTTGGATTTGCAGAAGAAAATTATACAATCGAACAAAATAATTGTTGGGCACAACACAACCATTTATTCATGTATTGTATTATTGATTATAATGAATAATAACTGCACATGTGCAAATCCCATAAATTTAGAAAGACATAAGGCAATCCAAAAAACCCAATATATTCTCTCAGGACCAAAATGAGTCTTTGTGCAAATTGATATCAATTGACAAATTCATAACAACACAAACACCCCAACTTCATAAATATCATATGGTAATTCAGATTAAGACAAGTCTTTTTGCAAAATATCATTTGTGATCATGACCATAATAAATCTTCTTCCAAATTTAAAACCCTTCTTATGGGTATTTTCAAGACCCATTCACCATCTAAAACAATAGAATATTGCATAGGAGATTCTAAAAAATAGAATAGGGCTCCAACACCTCCTAGATTGCACACCCAATCACCATCCAAAATAATGGAATAGGGCTCCATAACTTCCTAGATTGCACAAAATCTCCATATTTCATATTCAAGTGGCTTATGTTGATATCATGTTCATGTGTGAAGGCCTCACAAGTAGTTTTAGTGATACCAAATGCAGTACCACTAATATCTACTACTAAAAGCTAATAGAAGAGAGCAACATGGCATTACAATCCCAAAGATCTAGTTTCAGGGCCTCTCTTGTACCTTATACCAACCCTCTAATTCTTCCCAATTCTGTCCATCCTAACTCTATGCAAATTTGGTTCTCCTTTTCCTCTAAAACTACATAATTGGAGGGAGAAGAGTTTACAGTACCCATAATAGTAGGATTTTGTCATCCTTACTAAACTCAACAAAAATATAGTATAAATGAAAAACAAGAGAAGAGAATAATACATACAAAACTATCTTTAACTCAGAGAAGAGAATAATGCATACAAAACTATCTTGTGCAGTGAGTAGAACATGACATCCTTTTATAGCAATATTGTACATGTACTCCATCATTAAATAAAGGTGATGATAACATATAGTAATGGCGACATCCTTGAAAATTAAAAATGCATGCAACCTCTTGATATTTGTCACTTCTTTATTAGTAATGAAAGCCACGCAGACCATCTGATGATATATCAACAACATACGTTCAATTTTAGGGCGAAATGTCTGACAAAACCAATTTCTTAAATAAACTCATCACATATGAGACAAGGGTCACCTTTTCTATTGACTCATGCATCGGTTGGTTAAATGATCGTTAAATACATCTGCTTCTATTTTTTGATTGACCAACTCTTCCCGTCATAGGTTATCACCTTATGGGTTTTATTTTGTGTCCATTACTGGCCCCTTTGACCTGGTACTTGTTTCAGGGTAAAAGCACAATAAACTATCACCCTTTTACAAAGGAAAATGTTAACACCAAAAATGTAAAACTTTGAGGGCATAAAACTCACATTTTTGTTGAGAATTTGAAGATGATGTAAACTAATGAAATGTGTGAAATAGGATGAATTTTATGCCTATAAATTTTTTAAAAAAATTGAACAAAAATTAATATTTTTTATAAAAAATTTTAGGTCTATTTTTCATTTCTTGAAAAATATTGCAAATCAGGGAGTTTACTTCCCCCCAAATCATTATAAGTAAAATATTTTTTTCCTCCAATTTCAAAATATGTTTTAGATGACATGTATAGCTAGTGCAGAAAAATAAAGAAGTGTTTTTGATCTATAGTTTTCCTGTTATAAGTATTCAAAGTCGAACTTACCTGAAATTAATAGTTTTTGTCTCCCACCACTTTTCCCCTATCAAAACTATACCAAAAACCAAATAAATTACATATTATTGAAGAGGACTATCTTCTCTAGTGTTTTCTATAATTTTAATTTTTTTTTGAATTGATTTAGCATTTTTAAAATATTTTCCAAATCAACGACTTCTCAAATCTTTATATACCTACATGTAGTTTTTAGCAAATTTGTTCAATATTTTGTAGTCAAAAGAATATAAAATTTATATGTCAAGAACCGTCGTTTCAAGATCTAGAAAAGGGTACTTTTAGTTTTTTGACATTTTCTATTTTGAGTAGAGAATGGAATAGAATAAGTGCAAACTTCTGGCTTTTTTGTGTTTTTGGAGGTTCGATTGCCAACATGGCATGCCACCTACGTAGACTCGGCCCAGCCAGACTCGGCCGAGTCCTACTAGACCTTGCATTGGCTCGCGCATGAGCCTACTGGGTCATGTAGGTGCCATTCGGTGCCACGTGGCACCTATGTGGACTCGGTCGTGTTAGACTAGGATGAGTCTAATTAGGCCGAGTTAATCAAGTTAGCTTAAAAGGTGACAGTTTATTGTGCTTTTACCCTTGACCTATTTTGTCCTAGGATTTCTCTTTATTTTTAAGTTCTTGCCTTATCAAGACACGTGGATGACTTGCAACATCTCTCGCTTGTGCAATTAAATCAAAGATAATAAAAATTTAAAGGCGCGGGTGCGAGAGGTCAACCCACCTTATCTAATGCTCTATAAATTTAAGCTCTAAAAATATAAATTAAAGTCGCGTAGACCATCCGATGATAGAATATCAACGACATAGATACAATTTTGGGATGAAATGTCTAACAGAACCAATTTCCTACATAAACTCATTTCATATGAGATAAGTGTCAAGCTAATTCCTAAACATAATTGTGTATTTAAGTTACATCAATTTAATTATATAATTCATCAATCCCCAATGATCATTCATCAAGGATTATTCATTAATTAATAGTCCTAGCCTAATTAATTAAATCAAAATATAACCAATGAGATGGAATCACACGGATCACTCAAGGTCCTAATCTCAACCGCTCATGGTGAATCAATCCCAACCATTGAGTTTAAATTTAAATCTCTTCCCTCCAAGGGAAAATCTATAAAATTAACCTCTCATCAAATCATTTATATCTAGAGCCTTTTACAAGAAGGTTATACCAATTTAATTTTCATATCTAGATCATTTATCATCTATCTCCTACATCATACTAAAATTCTCCTATTATTAAGCTAGATCATTCTCATACCTCAATTCTATCAAATTTTCAATCATGTAGGTGCAGTTTAATTGAATCTTCCATTTCATGATTGTCTATTAACTGTGATGGTCCACTAAGAGAGGGGGGGGGGTGAATCAGACAAAATCAAACTTTAATACTTAAAACTTAGCTCACTAATTCACTCAGTAGAACTAAATACATTAATAACTGACTCACCAAATAACTTATATCATAAATAATAACTCATCGCAGAAAGATATAAAAATCATTCAAAAACATGTAACACCAGATTTAATGAGGAAACCCAATTAGGGAAAAACCTCTATGGGAATTGTGACCCACAATAAAAATGCACTCTTCTGAAGTACGCTTGGTTAAAAGATTATCATGTTAAAGATTACAAACACCTTTGCTAGATGTGACCCTGTTAGGGGATTTACCTCAGATCTCTTAAGATCTTCACCATGTTAGGAGTGGCCTTGTAAGACGTCTTTAAATGCTCTTATAGAATGTCACAGGTACTTCTAGGTTTTACAAATAGGACAGCTAAATCCACTCGGTTAAGAGATTTTTCTCTTTTACAAATGCTAATAAGCAGTTCAATAAAACTTTGATATGTAAATATAGAAACTACCTTTGCTTGGGTCAAATCCTTTATGCTAAAATGAATATTGACATCACATACTCCATTTATCTTTTCTCTAGACTATAGAATTCACACTTTATGTTTCTCCGCTCTTCTCGGTAACTCTATTCTTTAGCTTCTTTTGCTTCTCAATTCAACTCGCCAGCATTAGTAACTCATTAGTTATTCATTCCTTATATAGAAAAACATTTTCCTCTTAATCTCCTTGATTAGGTTTTCCTTCAATTGCACTCAATCATTCAATCAACTTCTTCATAAATCTCAGCTCGGTTAACCACTCACTTTTACCTCGTAATTGAACTTTTTCTTGGAACTCAAACAATCTGGTTTAACCACTTAATCTTTGACTTATATCTTCTCATTGAATTTTCATGCTCGTAGATCTTCTAACAAACTTATTTTATCCTTATCAACATCTAGATCATCATATCTTCGTATAAAATTTGATCTTATCAACACTTACAATCAATATCCTATACTCGGTAAAATTTCTTTGCAACTTGGTAACTGATTTCACTTTCTGCTCAGTGTCTAACTCATTCTTGGTGCTCGGTGACTGTAACCAACTAACACAACTCTATAATGACTGACTTTGTCCATCTCAGTAGAGTAACTCAATGCATATGAAACTTAACTCTTTGCAATATCTGACTTAATCAATAAAATGTACTGACTTGATAACATCAAATATATAGTAGAAAACAACTATTTAAACATTACTTCATCATTTTATGATCTATATTTGTCACCCATTTAACTTCTCCAACTTAAGATATGGTAACACAGTAAAATTAGTAATCAATTTCTTGACATCAATGAAAAACTAATAACTGATCTAATCATTTCTACAACCATGTACACTCGGTATCACTCGTTCTTAATAATCTCTATCAGATCTTGAATATCTTCATCAGTTGAGTAACAAACTGATCTAATATGCTTAAATCTAAGAGCACTAACAATTAGATCATATTCTTCATGACTAGGAAGCAATGAGTCACTTTCAGTTGTGTTTTGATGTTATTTGATTGATTTATTATGAACTAACCAATTGAGATAATGATTTATTGAGATGCAGTATATGGAGGTACAATATTTGCACACATTTTTGGTTCCCACCATAGGGCTCTAGCCCCTAATTTTTGACATTTTTGACAAAATTGTGCTTGCAGGTTAGAGACACTGCAGAAGAGTTTCATTTTTGGTTATCTTCTTTTGTTTTCAACAAATATTCCTTGGTCTCTGGTCACAAATTCTGATTTATGGTCCTCATTATTTCCTTTTGGGTCCTCATTATTTCCTTTCCGGTAATCATTACCTCATTTTTGTGAAAGAGAAATCACATTACAATTGCACATTTGGAAGTTCCTTTTTCATCTCTGGGAATAATCTCATTTCTAGAAATTTGGGCTTCGTTTATAGAGAGTTCTTTCATCTATAGTTATCATTGCTTCATTTCCTATAAACAATATAGTCTTTGGTAAAAAATACTTCATTTCTGGATTATTACTTCATCTTTGGTAACTGATTCTGCATTTTTGACAAAAGTATTTCATTTCTGGGGTGAATTGATAGAGCCTTTAAGATTTCAGTCTGAATTTGGATTCTAACTCCTCATCGATGGATCTTATTGTGTTCTGATTTGATTTTACTATCCAGATTGAATAATTTAACAAGTTTTTTCAGGTCGCTTGTCAAAGATCAAATCAAAATTGAATTTACTAATGGAATTTGTGATGAAGGTTGCCTAGTCAACTTCAACCAAACATCATTTTTTCATTAGCTTGATTTCTAGGAACATACCTTAATTAGAAGGATTATTTGTAGTGATTTTTTAAGTAATAGGGGATTATTCTCTTGTCTCTTGTAGGCAATCGGAAACCTAGACTTTCTTAATTTATCATTTGCAAAGAAATCCTAGGTGAAAGAACATGTGCTTGGTGTTTGGGAAAAAAAACTTTGGTAGGAGAGTATGTTCTCACTCCATGAGGGTGATCAGAAATATAGACCCTTAGTTGTCATCCAAATTTTTATTTCTTTTACCTTGTAGAGGGCCTGTTACAATGGGAAAAAGTACTCACCCTGTGAGGACAACCTAAGTGGGAATAGAGCTGAAGCCAGCTCCTTCCAACCCACTATAAATAAATACCTTCTTGAGGTTAAAAATTTAAAGGGAAAAAGTATCTTATGCCTGATCTCCTTTGGCTATATATAGTATCTAAATATAAGTTACACTACCATGAGGCCTTGTATTAGCATTCATAAGATACTTTTGAATGGATGTACTTACTAAACACCCTAGAGTAGTAGCTTACCCAGTTCACCTTTGAAAGTGTCATAATCTTTGTACAAGGAGGGGAAAGAATCTCTCCTGAAGACACACACCATATATATCTCCTTTAGAATTTTAAAGAGGATAGTACAAAATTGGAGGTGTCATTAGATAGGCTCCTTTGATTGTATTGCACATAGCTCTTGCAAAAGTAAAAAAAACACAGGCTCTCTCGGGGGTGACGTGCTGTGTGAGTCGAAGGGATATCAAGTTATGGGCAAAGTTTTTGATCATTTAGCTGATTCCTTAGGGTTAAGCATGTTTTATCTTGTTTTAATTTGTGATAAACCAGTGGAAAACATCAATCAAAACATTAAAAACATAAAAAAATGTAAAAAGTTTCAAACAAAAAATCTACCCCAACTTGGTGGGGTCATAAAGATTGACTCGGTGCTCGAAATTGAAAACCGTTTTCATCGTTGGAATGGTCTCCAAGAAATATAATTTCAATATCTAAAATAGCATACCAAAGGCAACCCAATGTTAAAGACCGATGACAGTCTCAACTCTAAAAAATGCTCTGAAGACCTCCGAAAATGCAAATTACTAAAATGTAGAAAAAAAATTGAAAACACTAAAAAAATTTCATTTTATATTTTTATTCCTATCCATGCTCATGGCCTCCTTGAAAAAACACATTCAAGATCTCAAGAGACAAACCTCAACTACATCTTCATCTCAATCACCTAGAAGGGAAAATCAAAATAGTCATACCATGATTAAAAATGAGTGGTGTAGACACTATGATCATGACAACAATGAAGAAGAGATTTCTATAACAATCGTTAAAAATAAAATTCAATCTTTGCAATCTGAAATCCAAGATATGAAGTAGAAAAATGACACATCATCCAAGTACTCATTAAAATAAATTTGTTCTTTTCTATTTAATCACGATCCACACCCATCTTCATCTTCTTCAAACAAAAAGGCTACTTCACTACTTCACACCAATCCAATCTCTGATCAAGAACAATCTCACATCAATCTCATCTTTGATCAAGATCAACTTCATGACCAGCCTATCTTTGATCAAGACTCCTTTCTACAAATTCATGACAATACAATCTTTGATTGAGCAAATGAAGAAGATTCAGCTGAGAGTCTTTCATATCAATCATACAACAACAAAAATTAAAACATTATGATATTGAATCTCAAATCTCTTTGGTAAACTCAAGAGAATATGAATGTCAATTGGATAGATAATTTACTCCTTTGGATAGTCTTATGCATCATCTTTGGAAGAACTTCTTGAAAACAATCTCATCAAGTTGCCTCAAATAACTTCGTGTGATTTTTTATTCCATAGAAACTATTTTGCATATCATAGACATAATGAACATGAATCTTTAGATTGCATGAAGTTGAAGCATAAAATCCAAGATCTCATAGATGATGATATAATGAAAGCGGAAAATCCTAATGATTCATGTAATGAAGAACACGATACTAATCTCAAACATGATCAACATCATGAACCTATGTCTAGAAATGGTTCAAAAGTCACATCTATCTCTTCCACCATTCCTCCATCTCCCAAAGCTCCACAACCAGCCACATACTCTCCATCAAAGGCTGAGCCTAATGATGATAATTTTGTTGTTGACTATGTCTACCCTCAATGGATACCTCTAAAATAAATTTAAGCTGATCTACATCTTGCTGCAAGTTTCTTCCCTGCTTCAAAGATCATAGATCCTAAACTATCATATGTTTCAATACCTATCATGCCTGTGAAAAATGATCTTCCATCATTCCTCCAAACATCTCCCATGCATATCCAAACTTCTACCTTGTCCTTAGAAGTGCCTCCATGTCACGAGGATAATCCAAAGTACAAATAAATAAGTCTTACTAATGATCAAGATCAAGACATTATCTAATCCCCTCTGACATTTGACGAAGGTCCCATATCCCTAGAATCCCGGGATGATCCTCTCATATCCTTTCATTTATTTCAAGAAGATATCCCTCCACCTCAAGAGCTACATATCCCTCCATCTCCTAAGAAAGATCGAGATATTCATTCCACTTCTAATAAGCCTATTGAAAATCAAAAGCAAAGTACTCTTCCTACTTTATCCAAAAATCCTTGTCAAGATCAGAGTATCCCATTATATCCTCAAGTAATACTCTTCCATATCCACCTCAAGAAACCATCATTCATCTGAATCCCTTGCATGACAATAAATCCCCTCGAGCTTCACTGGTTCCTATCAAATTTTCTCCTATCAAAGCTACTTGTGAGCCTATTGGTATAAGGATGACTCCTAACGATGAGAGCCTTGGCCATGCAACTCACTCTAAATATGTTGATATCCATTTCACACCTTATCTCCCTTCATTTAAACACAAGAATATACCTTAAACATCATCCAAATCTATCCTTGGTACCTATTTCCCAAAGCTGAATGCTTCATGTATTCCATACATATTGGGCCCATATGTCCCTCCATCCATGATGCCTATCACTGCTAGCTTATCATCCACTTTCCCCATCATACCTCAAGATCAACAAATACATGCATCCATATTAGGGAAGAAACAAGGACCCATATGTTAATAGAGTGTACATTTAAGTGCAATATGAAGCCCAATCAAAGGAACCACAATAAAGTGGGCCCAAAATGATCCTAAATTGAGCACAAATCAAATGCTTACTTTTTAGGATGATACAAATCTAAAATCCATAAATCATAAAATCTTAGGTTTGTTCCTGTATCCATCAACTGCATAGATTTTGCATCTGCATTTATCCTAATCACTTGTACATATCTTGAATATCCTTTTCATCCTTGTATGTCTCAGTTAGTTTTGTATTCTATTGTCATAGCTTGGAGCCAATCTACATATTGTCCTTAGGATAGTCGTATTTAGCTGGGGGCAAGTGCCTAGCCATCTTGGGGAGTTAGTTCATAGTCGTCAATTCAATCGTCTTCCCAAGTGGAGTCAGCCACATTACCTATCAAATATCAAGTGTTCTGCCACTAAACAATGGTGTTTCCTCAACACCACCCAACACACAACATTATTTTTCAACACGCGAGCTTAAACAATGGTGTTATTCAACACTCATTAAACAAACAATGATCACAAAATAGAAGTAATAAAAAACAATCAACCAACAATGTTTCTCAACTCTACCTATCATAGCTGAACTTGAAATGATTTTTTATGATCATGTTTTCAAAGTGCCTAAAAGATGTCTCCGAACTAGAGAAACGTGGAAGATGGCCTGGAATTATCTTTGTCTGTTGTCTGCTATTATCAAAATTTCTTATCATTTCTTCTGAGTGACTATATTCAATGTATTCATACTAGAGGAATGGGAACATGGGATATGATCATTTTCTTTGATTGCTTCTTGTGGAATTCTTCCTTGTCTATTTTATTGAGCAATTTCTTATTATTGTGCAAAATCGACAAAGTTTACCCAAGGATATGAAAAATAAAGGGTCATTACAGGCACATCAAAATGTTAGTCCAAGGATATGAAAGTACGGGTCATTGCAGACAACATCATCATTGGACAAGAACATAAAGAACTCTTGTTTGTTTGCTTGCTTGCAACTAACACCTAACAACTAACAACTCTATGATGAGAAAAAACATAACAAAAGAAGATCGAAATAATGACACTCATGTAAGATTTCATCTCATTCTAGGGGCATTCATTTTAATCTTGCATTCATCTAACTTGATCAAAATCACCTCAAGGAAGGAAATTTGTCTTCAACATGGTTGAGTATCACATCTAAGATTGTTGAATCTATCATCATGGTTGATCATTATTTTTGCAACATCATTATCGAGAGCTCAATCGAAATGGATTCTAAATTAATCTTCTTCACCACCAACATCAATCCAATCTTCTAAATCAATTCAACATTTTCTCAAATCATCATCCAATATCATTCAGTTTTCTTCTATCATATTCTGATCTCTCTCTCTCGAGGGGGCATCACAATCAATATATCCTTGCATCTGGATTATCAAACAACTTTGTTATCAAATTTTTTTCATCAAATCAATCATCAAATTGAATCTAGCAACAATCATCGATCAAATTAGATATCTTGTTTAATCAAAACTGAATCACATGTGTGGGTGGGGTGCATCAAGTACTCTTGGTGTTGATGGTGATCAACTTGTTGCTAGTTGAGAATATTGTCATATTTTTCATGGTGGAGTTTACAAACATGGTGGAGATAGATAGTTTACTTGTGTGGATTTCATGTGTTTTAATTCACTTCTATATAGAGATTTATATTTTCTTGTGTATAAAATAGGTAGATCATTTGAGAATCAAAATAGTTATAGATATGCAGTAAGAGGTAGTTAAATTTGATGAATTCAAGCAATTATATGAAGAGTTTTTTAGAAGACTAGACAACATGCGTAAAATTGATACAAGACTAGAAATATATTGATCATTTGATTGAAAATGACATGTTGCACTTTAATGGTTTCTCTAGACAAGTCTACACGCGGCTTGAAACCAATAATTTGTGACCTAACATGTTAGGAGGTTATTATGACATATTATAATTAATTTATGAACACAAATTATTAAAAGTCACAAATTATTTAATTGTTCTCTTATACAATTCTTCAATAAATTACATAATTGAATAATTTTTATTATTGAATCTTCATTCATAACTCTTTCAAACATAACTTTGATAATTCTAAAAACATTACAATACAATTTTTTTTTTTGAATAGTACCTTTCCTATAAAATTAATATAAAAGTTACATATTCAGAAAAAAACAACCGAGGAACATAAAAATCATCCCACAAGAATTCACACAGCATTAAGCAGAAAGCAGAAACACAATACAAATTTCAAAATTCACCGCTTCCTAATACCTCAACCAAACCTTAGAATTAAATGAAGTCATAAAACAAATTAAACGTTGATGTAAATAAATAGTCGTTGCTTACTACCTACATATCTATTGTCGTCGTTATCGAACAATATATCAAGTACGAAAAAGGTAAGAAGGTTGGACTAGGTAGGGGATGCCATGGCGACATTCCATTCACAAAAGATGATAATACCACCTCGAATCATGCTTTGCCTCTTCTGCAACTAACCTTCGCTCATATTCTCTACATCTTTGTCAGTTGAACTATTTTGCTTTAAAGAAGTCGGCTTGAAAGAAAAGTTCAAATTATTCAAACGATTGTAGTAAAGTTTGAAAGCAGAGGCCAGTAAAGTCTCTTGCAACGTCCACTGCTTTACTCCTGGTTCATCTTCAAGCCATTTACCTGCTCGCCCTTTTGCGACTGGATAGCCACTATTATTTATTCCAACTGCTACCCTTTTTCCCAAAAATACAGATCAAACTTGTATATAATATATTCCACAAACTTGTTAGTTCAAGAATTTTGCTTTAAGGATTTCGGTTTGAAAGAAAAGTTAAAATTATTCAGACGGTCTGAGTAAAGTTTAAAAACAACGAATCTGCAACATCCAAAGCGCCAATTAACCGCCTTACCGTTGGTTAGTTAGTGGGCCCATCCTCCATCCCTTTACCTGCTCCCCCTTTTCCTTTTTTATTCCTACTTCCACGCTTTATCCACAAACCAGCTCCTACAAACTTGTGTATAATATTATCCCACCCCCCCTGCCATTTGCATGTCTGTTTCTACTCTGCACTAAGAGAAACAGCGTTTCTCTGCATTTCGTTTTATTTCTCCTTTCTAGTGCAGAAAATGGCGGCGCTGGTGGTGCTAGGGCTTGCTACTGTCCTGGGCTTTTTAACCAGAGCTCAGCTTGTTTATGCTTCCGCCTGGACAAACGCCCACGCTACCTTTTACGGAGGCAGCGACGCATCAGGAACTATGGGTGAATACTACTCGCTTTCTCTACTTAGTGCTTCCAATGTTGAGTGTTTCGGTTTCAAGGTTTCTTAACAGTAAGATTGACATTTTCTGTTTCTTAATGCAGGTGGGGCATGTGGGTATGGAAACCTGTACAACCAAGGGTATGGCACGAACACTGCAGCTCTGAGCACTGCGCTGTTCAACAATGGGTTGAGCTGCGGAGCATGCTATGAGATCAAATGCAACGACGACCCACAATGGTGTCTTCGCGGCTCAATTGTCGTCACTGCAACGAATTTCTGCCCGCCCAACAATGCCCTGCCCAACAACAATGGCGGATGGTGCAATCCGCCTCTGGAGCATTTTGACCTCTCGCAGCCCATTTTCCAGAACATTGCCAAGTACAGAGCTGGAATTGTGCCTGTCGTCTACAGAAGGTGAGTTTTCTTCAAACCATTCATTTTTCTTGTTTGCTATGCCGTGACCGAATTAGGGGTAAACTTATTTTGGCTGATTGTTTGGTTGTTGCAGAGTGCCCTGCCACCGCAAGGGCGGAGTCCGGTTCACCATTAATGGCCACTCCTATTTCAACTTGGTGCTGATAACTAATGTTGGGGGAGCAGGGGATGTGCACGCAGTGTCCATCAAGGGATCTAGAACAGGGTGGCAGGCAATGTCAAGGAATTGGGGCCAAAATTGGCAGAGCAACAGCTACTTGAATGGGCAGAGCCTGTCATTCAAGGTCACCACCAGCGATGGTAAGACCGTGACTTCCTTCAACGTGGCTCCCGCTGCCTGGCAATTTGGCCAGACTTTTAGCGGGTCTCAGATATGGTAGCTTCTACCCAGTTTGTAACCACAACTATAGTGGGTATGTTAGTAATGACGTTTAGGGCTAAGATACAAGTTTTAGTATATCTTCTTAGCGAGGGTCTCCTTTATTTCAGTGTTTTCGACTATTGGATGTATTTTCGGGATGCCGCGATGGCTACGCAACGCCACCCGTTCCCTTTAGAGAATGTAGTAGTTTTTTTGGTGATAAATCTGGCTAGTTCAGAGGAGGTTTGTCACCACCCGGACTAATGAACGCCCTCTCCAGTGATGTAAAAAAGTTTCTTGGATTTAAGAAAATATTGGCATACATTCTGTAAATCTCGTCTCTATGTTTTTTTGAATTCGCTTAGTTCACACGTTCGAAATATGATCACTTTTCGTCCAAATATGTTTCGTTTGAATGGTTGGGGAGGGTTTCTCGTAGATAAAGATTCCAGAGTTTGAGCCCACAATATTTTATTTTGTGAGTGCGCAGAATGGTAGTCTAACAAAGAGGAATGCATGAAGAAAAAATAATGAAAAGAGAATCAGAAAATGTTAACAGAATATATTTTCTTTAATTAAGCACTTATCAAATTTTTATATACCTTGTAATATATTTTAATGTTTTAAAATTGACATTTGGATTTATATGTAATACACGTGGATTCTACACTTGGGACTAAAAATTAAGCTTTAACAAAAGTAAAACAAGTATAAGGAAAAATGTGAATCTTATAAGAAATGTGTGTATATATATGCCATTTTATATTCATGCTTCCATTCAATTCTTAAACAAAATGTTATAAAATGGTCTAATATTATATAGAGTTAAGTTAATATTTATAATCTTTATGTATTTAAGTATATTTGTTTTTCATCTTATCATGCAAGCTTATATTCTTTATAATTTATTTCTTAAATACATTGAAATGTTTATATCTACATTTATTTAGATAATAGTATTATACTCTAATGCGACTGTGTGTTCTCCCCAATTTATGTTATAAAGTCCAAATGATTCACCCCCTTTATTTTCTTCCCTTGCAATATTTTATGTTATGTACTATTATTTGCATTCATTACAAAATGGCCTAGAGGCTCATTTCAAAGCATTGAATAGGCAGTCGTTACAAAAAAATAATAATATCACGTAATTTGCATTTTGATAAGTGGAAGACTCACTTAGTGTCATGAAAGTTTTTAATTGCAACCATGATGAATTGTAAGGTATTTGAGTTGTCAAAAATGAAAGAGAGTGAGATTCGGAGGGAACCATGCAGTAGTTATGAAAAAATAGGATAACACTACTGTATCGTCTTAAAATGGAAGCATTTCCATGTTAATAATGTTTAGCCCTCCTTAGGGGATGTTTTTGACCACCATCATACTGTCCCCTCCTTTTTGCATCATCTCTTGCTTCTATGCCTGTTTAGGACCCTGATTGGGCCTCTCCGGGCAATTTCTATCCCACCTAGCACTTTTTCCAGGGGTTCTGACCCCCTGGGTCAAGGTCGACCTCGACCTTGAACTAGGTTAGAGTCGACCTCGACCTTGACCTGGGTCCCTCTTTCAAATTTGGAAATCTTTCGGTTGTCGGAGGACATCAAAAATTCATTTTCCCGCTTTCGGGTTAGCTATTTTGGGTTCCGAAGCAGCAAATCTTAAATTATATTTAATATAGGTCCTCTTCTAGGGGCATGGGTCTAATTGGAATTTAATCCTCCTATGTCAGCCTCCTTAGAAGATTGTGCCCTAGTTTGATATAAAAGGAAGCCTTTCTCTCTCATTTTCTCTGAGTCTTCCAAGTGCAAAAAGCTCTAACCAAGATTTTGTCAAGAAGCAAAAGATTCAAGTATCCATTGTTCTACATGTTTCCAAGCTTTCAAGGTGTTCAATTCGTCCTCTCAAGCATTCAAGTTCTCCATTGAAGATCAAGGATTCAAGCTTTCAAGCCTTTGGAGGGATTTGGTTCAAGAATTCAAGATTTATCATTCAAGCCCTAGATCTAGCCATCATGATGGTGTGATCTTCCTTCAAGATCCTTTGTCCATCCTCAAGACTCTTTCATTACTTCTTCAAGGTGGATTCCAAGCATACAATCATGGAGTTTTATGGTTTCTAAATTCCAATCTTTCATACTTACATACTTGCTTACATTTGTATTACAATTGCATATCTATTCAATATCATAGCTTCATTGTTAGATTCAATTCTACTACTTGTTAGCATTCTTATTTCAATTATTGATTTCAAGGTTAATTCCTAAATTAGGGTTTGACTAAGGCAAACCCCTCCCCCTCAACAAACAATCCTCTTTTTCTTGCAGGTATAGGTTCGGGATTGTGGATTTGAACCCAGATCTGGATACCCTTTTCGACAAACTTTCGAGATCCGCGAACAGATTTCTATCGGACCTGTGTAGGTCAAGGTCGACATTATTCAGTCAAGGTTGACCTCACCCCTGACCTAGGTCAAGGTCGACCTCACCCCTGACCTAGGTCAAGGTCGACCTCACCCTTGACCTAGGTCAGGGTCGACATTTTTGGGTCAGGGTTGACATTTGTGGGTCAAGGTCGACCTTTTTCATAAGACAACATCAGAATGGAAAATAATTTATGGGTTTTGTTCGTCTCTGTGTTTCCTTTTTGGATCATACTTCAGTTTTTCCAAAAATTGAGTACAGACCTCAGAAAACAACATTCTTTGGTCTGCAATATTTTTAAGGTTAGTGCATTTCTCCTATCCATTTCAATTCAAATCCTCAAGCATTCTAAATCTATCACACACTTACTTTCATTTCATTCACCACATTTTAAGAGGGAAACCTAGGATCTCCTTCTTTATTCTTATTTCCAATAGATTGATTCACATATGTATTGATCATTTTTGGGTTGATCAATTTGGATCCTTCCTTTCTGAATTTAAGGATAAAAGGGAATATCTTATCTTTCCCTCCACTCTAAACATTAAATGTAAAGGTGATAAGTGATTTGAGTATCAAAACACTCTTATTTTACATATCATTTTTCTCCTTTACAACTACTTAGTTAGCCAAGTTGATTTGGGTGTTGAAATTTGTTTATAGTGATGGATTTCTAAATTATATAGTAGTTTAAAATACACAATTTTTTTTGCATACTCATATTTTTGCTGATAGGCTATTAGTTTGAACTTTTCATCCCACAAAATTGTCTCACGCGGCTGAAAAGTTGTCCAATTTTGGTGGATGAAGTGTGAGAAGTTGCTAGAGTAGGGAGATTGGACAAATTATGTGTTTCCATTCCTGGAATGTTGCTTGTCGCCTGAATGTTGCATCACATTGCTAGGAATTTGTTCTTCATAGTTGGGGGTGGAGGTTTGGTGGAGTGGGAAATGATGTGCAATTTAATTGTCTGTGTGGTAAGTAAGAGTTAATTAAGAGCCGCATATGATGAATAGAAGATATTTTCTTGTGCAATGAATATGGTAGATGAGACAGAGTTGGAAATGACGTGCACTTTAATTGAGCTTTGATTGTGCCATTGAGTCATTTGGTTTAGATGTGGTATTAATCGATATTGTTCTAGTATTATTTTTATTTCTTTTAATTGTTCTAATGCTTATTTTAGAGCCGCTTAATTAGTGGTAGAGCACTTCCTTTAGGGGATTGTTGGTAAACAGTGTATTTTTCATTTTATTAGGTATGAACTGGTAGTTGGATGCTAAAAGGAATAATTTTGTCATTTTCTTTGTTCTCGCTTACTTTTTTTTCTTATGTTTGTATATCGTTTGATGTGTAGAAGTAAAAATTGTATGGAACACGTGGATGTGCATTCTGGTGCAAGACGTTGTTTTTGTTTAGTTTCTAATTTTTTTAGGTTTTTATTGATATTTATTTTCATGTAGAGAAAGGGTATGCATGGATATGTATGGGCTCTTTGAAGGGGTCAGAGAGCTAGGGGTGTCTGGGCTAGAATATATAATTACTTTATTCTCAAATCCTTGGCTCATACGTACTCTTTCTGTGCATGAAAATTGACCGGTATCATCGAGTTGAAATGGGTGGTGTCAATTTATGGAAAACATGCAATTTTCTGTCAGGTGAAGTTAGTGCAAATAATAATGTTGGGTAAGTTTTTATTAAATTGTTGTTTTTTGTGAGTTGTGATGGTTCATGTGTTTAATTAATCGTCGACTACAATATGGTAGTGTGGGACTATTTCCTTTATGGGTATTATTTGTGTCAAGCGATTGTTTTGGATAGCAACATCAACTATGGGGGTGTATGCATGGAAATAAATTTATGTAAATATTGTGGTGTTTGGATAATCTATTGCATAGGCATTTATAGGTTTAAACTTGGTGTTTGTGTTTAGAGCATGTTCCAACTTTTTTTTGGTATTGGCGTCGTTGTTTTTTCTAAAGTCATGTGTGTTTTAGTGTATTTTTCTTCTGTTTATGTAGGTGTGTTGATTGAAAGGAAATCTGGTCAAAAAGTTTGAGAATTTAAGTTTATCTATATTGTGGCGGTATAAGATTTGGTAGCAAGTCGAAGGGGTTTTCATATGGAGATTCTATGGGGGAAGAAAATAGTAAAGTGTGAGTTGATGTTTTTTTATTGAGTGTTAGATGCTCAAAATAGGTAAGGCATGATAAAATTATGTAGTTGAGTAGTTTTCTAGAGTGTTTATACATGATAATTATATAGACGTTGTATTGGATTATATACTAGATGCAATGTTGTCCATTCGTTCTAGGAATAGGGGAAATATTTTAGCTTTACGTTTGAATTTTTTATGCTTGATGTTTGTTAGATTTTTTGGATCAAGAATTGTCTTGATTGGCTTAGTTAATTGATCAACATGAGAGTTGATAAAATAAAGAAGGCATGGAAGTGATCTCTAAGGAGTCTATCCAAGCAAAGGTTGCAAATACTGTATTATCTTATTTGCATATGCTTACATTCAATTTTTTATTTTAATTAGTGAATGGATTTGTAACTATTTGTGAAGTTGATTGGTTTGGATAATTCATTTTGAGATGCATCATTGGAACAAGAGACATTTGGCGAGTCTGTTAAAGCAGGGTCATAAATTTTGTGAGCTCTTATTTACATTACCTTTATATTTGTTTTTCAATTTTAATTTTAATTAACAATTGAAATAAGTATTTAGGAGGAAGCGAGAATGCGTAAATGGGATGACAATTGTTGTCTTGTTTTCATAGCCAAATTGAGGATTTTGTTATATTAGGTAATGTAGAAACTGATGAAATATCATATTCAACTCCAAGATCTAGCTGCATGCAATAAACCTGTCACAAGAATGAAATAGCAAAATGGAAAAAGCAGAACTCAGAAGATTACTCAAAAAGTGAGAGCAAAAATATCAACTGAATTACTAAACATCAATTACAATGTTCAACCTTAAAAAGGTGAACAAAACCCTAAAAGGGAAATACTAGGTTGCACATTATTAATTAGGAATTAATTAATAATGCACCTAAGAGATGCTTAAGCAACTAGAGTAAAAGGAAATAATACTCTAACACCCCCCCTTAAGCTGAACGCAGGGAGAAAGCAGACCTAGCAAGACTAAGAAAGCAAGAAATGGGTCCCGGCAACAAGGCCTGATCAGGTACCCAGTACAAGGAAATCTCTGTAAAACGGAGACAAAGGAGAAAACCCAGTGGGAAAAACCCCTCTCCAAAAAGAGATATAAAAGCAAGCAAAGACAAAAAGAAAGACTTTAAGAGACTCTCTCAAAGCCAGTAGTACAATGCGTGCTGCTAAC
>MU227853.1:3418751-3436967 GCA_018584345.1 Thuja plicata
ATGTCCAAGTTATGGCCAAAAACGTGACAGGAGGTCCAAACAAAGAGCATTCTGGAAAAAACCAGTGACGGCAAAAAATTTGACGGCCGTATGACCGTCACGGACCCGTCGCTGACGTCATCATGACATCACTGCCAAAAAATTATACGGTTGCCGGAAAAAAAGAAATGGCCGAAAAAAATTTCGGGCGCTGACGTCAGGGTGATGTCAGCCCTGCGCTTGGTGGGAGGCGGGCCGGTGGCTACCGGGCGGCGTTGCCGGAGGCGGTGGTGGCCTGGCTGAGATCCGGCGGCGGGAGGGCCGGTTGCAGGCGGCGGCCGAGCAGCCTGTGGGCGGCGGTGGCCCGGGTGGCGGCGCGGTGGCCGCTGTGCGGCGCGAGCTGGCAGCGCCCAAAACACACCAAAAAATGCATTTTTTAATTTTTTTTTTTGAGTTTTTTTCTCAATTTTCGAGTCGTACGGCCCTAGGAGGCCAAAATTTTTTGCCTGTGCTCACGGAGGCTAGACTAGTCGAGTTTTATATGATTTCGACTCTCCCAGGCCTTCTGAACGCAATGGCAGAGTCCGTTTCTGCTCAATCTACTCCAGAAGATTGTGCCTCCTCCAAAGTGACAAAAAAAAAACTCCAGAAACCCTAGAAAGAGAGGGCTTGATCCATAGCTCCAACCAAACTTGAACAAGCTGCAACAGCAAGGCTCTGATACCATGTAGAAACTAATGAAATATCAGATTCAACTCCAAGATCTAGCTGCATGCAATAAACCTGTCACAAGAATGAAATAGCAAAATGGAAAAAGCGAAACTCAGAAGATTACTCAAAAAGTGAGAGCAAAAATATCAACTGAATTACTAAACATCAATTACAAAGTTCAACCTTAAAAAGGTGAATGAAACCCTAAAAGGGAAATACTAGGTTGCACATTATTAATTAGGAATTAATTAATAATGCACCTAAGAGACGCTTAAGCAACTAGAGTAAAAGGAAATAATACTCTAACAGGTAATGCTTAAATGAATTTTTAAAAGTAATAAACCCCATGGAGCTGGGTGGATGACTATTTCTTCAACTGTCAAATGGTGTGAAAGGGACTGGTTTACTATTTGTTATGGTCATGCAACTTTGTATACTAGTCATCTGTGCTAGGTTATTGTGACCTTTTGTGTATTGAGGATAGATTGTGAAGGCATTAATATAACATTTATCAAATGGTGCTATGAATTGATTTTTTTTTATTTTGATGGAAAATAATTGGATGTTTTGATTGGACGTATTTTTGAAGAGACATTTGTTAAGATGTGTCGGTGGTTGAGTACATGTTGTGAGGTCATGTGAAGGTTGAAAATGTGAAAAGGTTAGAAACTTGTGAAATATACAAGTTGGGGGGTGTGAAGGTTGCAAAGTTGGTCGAGGGTGTGACATAACAATTGCCGAGTACAAAGAAATATGTAACATGCATTAATAAAGAGTATTTATACTAAAAACTATATGTAGTAATGGTTTGTGTTTTTTTGTTACCTAGGGTTGGTGTGATTTTTTTAAAGATTGTTTTGTTCAATTGTATCACAATTGTGATTGCTATATATTCGACTTGTAATGGTGGCAGTTATGGTTGGGAGGCCGTACATTCTCCAAATTGAAAATTCCCCATGTATGGGGCAACTGTTGGTTTATTAGTATGTTCATGTGTAATGTTTCTTTGTTTTTATTTTTGATTTTGTATTTTAATGTATTGTTGGTCATTTCTATTTGTTGTTATTTGACGTATTCTTTTTGTAGGTCATTGACATGGATTGTAGGTTATCTCGCAATGCAATTCAATTTAAATGGGGGAAAATTGTTTTCAAGCCCTTGCTTTAGATTTTATCATACAATAAATTCGAGATGACTATTTAAGAAAGTTCAAGAAATTTAAAATTGTGTTGTCTAATGACACATGTATATGTAAGTGGGAATATTTCTAAAAAATACAATGATCTCTTCTTTCTGATACACTCAAGATAAGATTTACCATTTGTTTAAAAACTTACAAATGTTCGAGCACTGGTGATTTCAGGTAGGTTTTTATATTTTCTATTTAATATCTACAGTGATCTTGCATCTATATTTGACATTATGTAACTTGTATTAACTATGACTAGCTCTATCAAATAGGAGCATAATTATTTTCAGTTTAGATGTCGTCCTTTCTAGCTACGATGTCATTGGGAAACCGAAGTACTTGTTTGGATAACAATAAGAAGGCATGGAGTCAGATAATGTTGTCAACCCATCTACTCATGTGGCAAAATTTTCTATTCATATGCGGTCGAGGGAAGCAGCTTCCGATGAATCGATCAGTCTTGTAAAGGCCCTGAATCCCTATAAAAAATGATGGACAATCAAAGGATGTGTTACTAGCAAAAATAGATGCATCAACATAAGTTGCATAATAAAGTCCTTGGATAGGTTTTAAGCTTTGATTTGATAGATGATGAAGGTACAAAAATTCAGATTGTTTATTTTAATGACATTGCAAAGTTACTCCATGGTAGAGTGGAAGTTGGTTAGATGTATACAATTTATAAAGTTAGTATAAAGGATGTAAATAAACAGTATAATCGGCTATATGGTGGTATGGAGATTATTTTGGATAAGTCATCTATTTTGAAACATTGCGATCCAGTGATAAGTCTGTTAAGAGGAGTCTCTTCTAGTTCAGGCAATTTGAGGAAATTCCAATGATGAAGGGTGATACAATGGTCAACATTATTGGGATTGTTTTCGATGTTGGAGAGGTGGTCATTCTGTGCAGGAGAGATGCAACAATAATTTTTTGAAGGACTGTAAAATTGGTTGACACATTCTGTACGACAATTGATGTGAATCTCCGGGGTTTCGCTTGGTGAGAAGAGGGCAGCGAGTTGATAAACTTAAATCATTGGCAAAGAGTGGTTGTGCTTGCTCTGAGGAATGGGCGTGTGATTGAATACAAAGGTAACATGATGATAAGTATTGTGGAATCAACAATATGAAAATATAACATACAATCCCTAAAGTAGAAGCCCTTAGACCTAAACGGGCCCAACAAATGAGCCAAAAATATTATTTTGAGGAAACTTGATTTTATTAAGGAACATTAAAAATACATTGGAACTTAATTTGTAAAATGTTTTAATGCTTCAATTTCCATCCTTAAATATGATATCATATCCAATATTTAATTATGTATTTTATTATTTTAGTTTAAAGTTAAAAAATAAATATAAATTGATAATGCAACATCAAACTATTAATCCCTCTAATCCTATCTCTAAATACACATCCCAAAACTCTTCCAAAAAAATTAAATCAAATGTTGGTTTATGTCTTCCGTGCTTACAAGCTACAAATATATTGTCTTCCGTGCTTACAAACTACAAATATATTGTCGTCGTCATCAAACAAATTTTCAAGTACATGAAATCTGATAAGGTAAGGCTTAGTACTGGAGATAACCTTTGGCATTACCATGTCGACATTCCATCGACAAAATATGGAAAGACCGCCTCGAATCATATGCTTTTCCTCTCCTCTAACCAATCTTCGCTCCTATTCTCTTCACTTTTGTTAGTTAAGGAGTTTTGCTTTAAAGAATTCGGCTTGAAAGAAAAGTTAAAATTATTCAAGCGGTCTGAGTAAAGTTTGAAAACAGACGTCTCTGCAACGTCCACTCGGCTCCAATGCGCCAAGTAACCGCCTTACCGTTGGTTCGTTAGTGGGCCCATCTTCCATCCCTTTACGTGCTGGCCCTTCTATTATAATTTATTCCAACTGCGACGCTTTATCCACAAAACAGCTCCTACAAACTTGTATATAACATATCCCACCCCCTGTTTGTTTCTACTCTGCACTAAGAGAAAGAGTGTTTTTTCTGCAATTGGTGTCGTTTTTCCTTTCTAGTGCAGCAAATGGCGGCGCTGGTAGTGTTAGGGCTCGCTACTGTCTTGGGCTTTTTCACCAGAGCTCAGCCTGTTTATGCTTCCGCCTGGACGAACGCCCACGCTACCTTTTACGGAGGCAGCGACGCATCAGGAACTATGGGTGACTACTACTCGCTTTCTCTACTTAGTGCTTCTAATGTAAAGTGTTTCGATTTCAAGGTTTCTTAAAAGTAAGATTTGACATTTTATGTTTCTTAATGCAGGTGGGGCTTGTGGGTATGGAAACCTGTACAGCCAAGGGTACGGCACGAACACTGCAGCTCTGAGCACTGCGCTGTTCAACAATGGGCTGAGCTGCGGAGCATGCTATGCGATCAAATGCAACGACGACCCACAATGGTGTCTTCCAGCCTGGATCGTTGTCACTGCAACAAATTTCTGTCCGCCCAACAATGCCCTGCCCAACGACAATGGCGGATGGTGTAATCCTCCCCTCGAGCATTTTGACCTCTCCCAGCCCATTTTCCAGAACATTGCCAAATACCGAGCTGGAATTGTGCCTGTCGTCTACATGAGGTAAGTTTTCTTCAAACCATTAATTTTTCTTGTTTGCCATGCAGTGACCGAATTAGGGGTAAACTTATTTTGGCTGATTGTTTGGTTGTTGCAGAGTGCCCTGCCACCGCAAGGGCGGAATCCGGTTCACCATTAATGGTCACTCCTATTTCAATTTGGTGCTGATAACTAATGTTGGGGGAGCAGGGGATGTGCACGCAGTGTCCATCAAGGGATCTAGAACAGGGTGGCAGGCAATGTCAAGGAATTGGGGCCAAAATTGGCAGAGCAACAGCTATTTGAACGGGCAGAGCCTGTCATTCAAGGTCACCACCAGCGATGGTAAAACAGTGACTTCCTTCAACGTGGCTCCCGCTGCCTGGCAATTTGGCCAAACTTTTAGCGGGTCTCAGATATGGTAGCTTCTAGCCAGTTTGTAACCACAGCTAGTGGGTATGTTAGCAATGATGTTTAGGGCTAAGATTCAAGTTTTAGTATATCTTCTTAGCGAGGGTCTCGTTTATTTCAGTGTTTTCGTCTTTTGGATGTATTTTGGGGAAGCCGCGATGGCTACGCAACGCCATCCGTTTCCTTTAGAGAATGTTGTTGTTTTTTTTGTGATAAATCTGGCTAATTCAGAGGAGGTTTGTCACCACCCGGACTTGCTAACGCCCTCTCCAGTGATGTAAAAGATTGTTGGATTCAAGAAAATATTACCATAAATTCTGTAATCTTGTCTCTGTTTTTTTTTAAATTCGCTTAGTTCACAAGTTCAAAATATGATCACTTTTCGTCCAAATATGTTTCGTTTGAATGGTTTGGGAGGGTTTCTCGTAGATAAAGATTCCAGAGTTTGTGAGTATGAGTGGGCAGAATATAATAGCAGTTCAGCAAAGAGGACCGCAACCAAAAAACAAAATGAAAAGACAATCAAAAAATACACTTTATAATATATTTTGATGCTTCAACATTGACATTTGGGTTTAGAAATTAAGCTTTAACCAAAGTGCAAAACAAGTATAAGAAAAAATGTCAATCTTACAAGAAATGTGTATATAGATGCCATTTTATATTTAGACTTGTAATCATTTCTTAAATACAATGTAATAAAATTGTGTAATATTGTATAGTTAATATTTCAAATCATTTATATTCTTAATTATATGTATTTAAGCATATTTATTTATTATCATATCTTTATGCATGTCTATATTTCATGGATGTATTGAAATGTTTATATTTAGATTTATCTAGAAAATGTTAAAATACATCTTAATGTTGTTGTTTGCTCTTCCAAGGCCATTTTCATAATTGCAAGGCTTATCTCATGACTGAATTTGAGCTTTGTCTTTTTAAAATTCAAATGTAAAGTCCAATTGATTCACCCCCTTCCAAAATTCCTTTATTTCTCCCCTTCCAAAATTTGATGGTATATGATATTATTTGAAGGCATTGAATTGCATTCATTTCACATTTACACACATTCAAGCACCCCATCTCATTTCAAAGCATTGAAGAAGCAATGACTAGCCAAACATTTGGATTTGGTACATTAAAAAGAGTAATATTTTTATTGGAATTTTTATTCAATTAATTTATTCATTATTGATACTTACATATTTGTGATGTTTTGTTTGGAAGAACAATAAATATCACGTAATTTGTATTTTGACAAGTGAAAGATTTAGTGTCATGAAAGTTTCTAATTGCAACCATGACAAATTGCAAGGTGTGTGTGTTGTCAAAAATTGAAGAGGGGGAGATTTGGAGGGAACCATGGAGTACTATATATATAAAAAAGAATATCACTACTTAGCTAAGTTGATTTGGGTGTTGAAATGTGTGTATGGTGGTGGATGTCTAAATTATATAGTAGTTTACAATGTAACGCCCCACTAGGGAACCTGTGAGGGACATCTATAGTTAACATAATGACGTGGCAATTTTTTTTTTAAAGAATCAAAGTATATAACAAGGTACAATTATGAGTTCATGTACAAAACTATAAATGCGAAAGTAAAATAAATTAATACTTATCATTAAAATCATTAAAATATTAAGGAGAGATTATTCTTATCTCTACCTATGTCCTCTAGGGTCCCCATGACGTCACTACTTAAGCAACATAACTAAAACATCTTTTCTTACTAGAGCCATAAAGAATTACATAGTAATAACCATGAACATCATCATTATAATATTTCTAAGTTTATTTTAGAACACCAAATTAAAAGTTCCTAATTCCTTCTTTTCAACAAAACATTAATATTACATAAGCATAAAGCAATGGAAATATACTTATAACTCAATTAACTTGTCCATTTGCTACATGGTCCTAACTATTACATCAATGTTGTCTATTCAAATCACAACTACTTATTACAGGTTTACAAGTACATAATCATGAATACAATTACATCATCAAAAGTACAATTACATCTTTTTTCATAGGATATTTCAATACATCAAATAGTACAAGGATACACTATACATGACATGGTACACATATGATGAAGCGTCTCCAAGTAGCATGCAAATGGAAACACAAATTATGAACTATCGAAGCACGTGAACATGATCACCGGACCTCGATGGAAGAAGAATCACTACCACCCAACCACGTGGAATCTGAAGCCCCCCCCATCGTGCTAAGGAGATAAAAAACAATGCTCACACACAAAAATATCCAGAAACCATGTAAGGGGTGGAAATCTTAAACTCTAAGGGTGCAAAATAACACAAGACATCTCAAAACAATGTTAAATCGTGACTAATAGATACCAGAGGTAACCACAACATCTATAGAGGAAACCTGGGCTACATGCAGGGAGAGTCATCATAGGGCCTCCATCTTGAGTTACCCTAGACTAGTTTCTCTAGGACCTTGGACCCTCAAGTGAGACCCATGCAAAACTAGAAAATCCTCTCATGAAGACAAGGAAATCTAATCATACCTTCTTAGTAGGTATCATCCCATTCACATCCTTAGTCTTTACTAGCTCTCAAGGCATGGGCAAGGTAGGTATATTAATCTTACTTAGTGTTATCCCTAATTTTTATTAATTTAGTTATCACTTTTTACAAACCACAATGAGTTAACCTAGACAACCACTTTAGGGCCCTAGACCCCCATTGTAAGCCACTCCCCTACATTGTATCTAGCTATCGCACCCCTAAACTTGAAACTAAAAAGCAAAAGTGCATGTAACAAATCAAATAACCACAAAAGAAACTCAAAGATTTATCAAATCCAATGAAACCACAAAAGAAGAGTTTGGAGCATAAAAACTATAATAAAAAAATTAATATAGGATCCATAGATCTACCCAACACATCCAGATGTACATCATTAAAATTATCTTGTTCACATCTTGATAAGAGTCACATCAAAACTCTTCCAGGTTCCAAGGTATAATCAAAATTCCAATTCCATATGATTGCATATACGAAAACCAATAGAACAAGGGAATCCATACCGTCAATTGCATGACTAGGTTCCAAAAGTTCCAACAAACCTAATACAATAAAATACCCCCAAATGATATAGTAGATCAAAAGGACCACACTCATCACCAAATTAGTATTTAAAATGATTCCAACAATAATAAACCAAGGAATAGAGACAAAATCCTCATGTGACCTCAATTACACAATTAGGCCCAACCAATGTATTACAATAAAACATAATAAATCTATTAAAGAGATCAAGGGCCTTGAAAAACATTAACATTTAGACATAAAGGATGAGATTGAAATATTATGACAAACCCAAAGCCTTTTGAAATCAACTTAAAAAATCCCATACCAAAATTGTAGAGTTACCAACACACTTCCGTAATAACTAAAATAATACTAAAATATGACCTGTTAATGGGTTCTCTATGGTTGATTGAAGAAAGACAAGGAGAGAAGAAGTAACATGGGAAGCTCTAGAAGAAGGTTGGACTAAAATAAATTTTGAAGGTGTAGAAAAGGGAACCCATGGTCCCTCAGACACTGGGTGCATCATAAGGGGTTAAAATGGAAATATAATTGTGACTAGGCATACAAAATTGAGCATGCGACTAATAATGATGCTGAGGCCCAGGCTAGATTGATGGGGGTGGAGATGACACAAAGGCTACAAGTGGTTAACCTACATCTGGAGGGGATTCCTAGATTATTATAAATGCTACATCATTGGACAAGTCCTTTGTTTGGAGACTGTAAAAAATCATGTCAATTATGAGAAAGAAATTGCTTTCATTTCAAAATTTTAAAATCATGCATGTGTATTGGGAGGGAAATGTATTGGATGACTCATTGTCCAAGATGGTAATAGATGTGGCATTATAAGGTGGACAACAACATTGTCGAAGGTGGAGGTTGACATTATCATACCCAATTTGATGATGTTGATGTGATAGATAGGGTAAAGGAAACATTTCAGTTGATCATATTGGACAAAGATGCTTTGAATGTTGGCAAGGTGAAAAAATTTGGTTCTGTCTGTGGCTATCTTCATGCATGTCAGTTTTATTGAGCATTTAATGTTCAGTGTTACTCAATTGATGGAGATGATGATGAAGAACGAGATCATTCATGTCCTAGGCTCTTGTCCAATAATGAATAGGCTGTTGGAATTAGTTGTTGCTGATGTTGTTGGTATTCATGTTTTGTCACTGATGTCAACATATGTTTCTATGAAGGCAGAATAGACTAGTTATTACTATTGCTTAATGACAGACAGAGGTGTACAAGTACTGTACGATTGATTCATAACAAGAGAAGATGGTGATGTATACATGTATGTGTGGCGATCTTATTTCTAAGGTCGCACAACTTAATCTTGTCTATTAGATGAGTTACAGATGTTTTAGTGAAGACTAGGCACTGGAATATGACAGTGGTCTTTGACAGAGTTAGTCTCTGTGTTTTGAGTATAACTTATGAGTGATGTGGATTCAAGTTATGTGAGCTTAAGGGATGACATAAGGCATGTTAAGGAATGTTTTTTATGTTTCAGCTATGGCATGTGTTCTCGAGGAGACCTATTTGGGGCCGAATTCAGAGATGTAGTGTGTATTATGGATTGCGAGTGTGGATTACAGATTTTGGATTATATATGATAAATTGTAATTGATGTTTACTTGT
Organism: Thuja plicata; assembly: GCA_018584345.1. Classification (NCBI taxonomy): domain Eukaryota; kingdom Viridiplantae; phylum Streptophyta; class Pinopsida; order Cupressales; family Cupressaceae; genus Thuja; species Thuja plicata. The sequence continues at coordinate 3,428,339 of MU227853.1, forward strand.
TATAGGTATGGTGTGCATCTTAGCAAGGGGTTAAATAATTATTTGTATATTGGGAAAGCCTAATTGTCTGACCTAATTAATTATTTTAATAGGGTATATATGAGATATCTTTTCTTTTGAAAAGATATATGCATGAGGAAAATGTGATTGAAGATACAGACAATGAAGTGTGGAAGCTTCAAGCTTGTTTGTCTATTGGATGTAGAGAAAAGGTCCTGATTATGTTACTTCATTGGAACTGACCAAGTAAAGACAGTTTCTATTAGACAGTTCACTGGATTGTATATTTCCTATATACACTTGTATTTTAAACTCTAAGTCCTGAGGGTGGTTTTAACCTTCTCTAGGTAGTGTTCTTGGGTAGTGAGTCCACTATTACTCTTGATTCCTAACAGGGTTTGTCCTTTAACAAGGACTGTGTAATGTAATAAATCAAAAAGCTCCTAACATGACTAAATATTTTAACATGGATACTATACTCTCAGTACATTATTTTTGGGTGCTGATTCCCACCGATCTTTTACCTTTAACAAGGTTTCCTCGACAACAAAGGATTGCGTTATTGTGTTGGCATTTACTATGTTATCATTTGGATTAAAGTTTTGTTTATAAATTTTAATGTTTAATAATCCGTCTCACAAGTGATTCACCCCCCCTCTCAATTGTGTTGGTGGATTGTTATTCCTAACAATTAGTATCAGAGCTACTGATCCATAGAGAGAAAGCTTAACAACTTGAGGTGATCCTAAAGATGGAATACTATAGGAAGGATAGTTCAAAGTTTGATCCTGAAAACTTTGATAGTTGGAAGAACAAGATGAGAACACATTTTCTATGTTTAGGAATCGACTATTGTATGATAAAAAAGAATAATGTACAAATGAAGGTTCATAAGGAACTAGATAAGGCTACTAATGATGAAAAGAAGGTATTATCATACAACATGGGTATAAGAGAATCATTTATTAGTGCACTTTCTAAAGGTGACTTCACAGAGGTAAAAGATTTGGATTCTGCACATGAAATTCAGACAAGATTGGAAGAACTGTATGAAGGAGACAAGTTTACTAAGTAGGAAAAGTTGTAGAACTAGAAGACAAAGATGGAAACGTTGAAAATGAGAGATGATGAGAACTTTATAGAATATGAACAAAGAATTACTGAAGTTGTTATTAGCAATAGTACTATGGACGTACTTACAGTGAGGAAGAAGTGTACATGGCCATACTGTCTCAAAACCTGTGTAACAAGGAAGTGCTCTACTATGTACCTGGTCTGGCCGATTAAAAACCTACTCTAAAAAAAATAAGGCATCTGTGGCCTATCTGAGACCTACTCCTCACAGTCAAGGTATGGTCGCCACACAACTACAATCATATCATCAAACAAATGGTTTCAATACTCTACCTTGCCCAAATGGGGCTGTTGAATCCATCCTGAGTACATATATATGTATGGTTGCTGATCTAACCGCTGCCTATCTATTATCGGTCATGTAACAGGGATATGCTCCCATGCCCAGATCTGTAATAAAAGGATCCCAACAGTCATACTGCGTGAATACTTATATAAAATCTCCCACAACTCTCTATAAATATGGGCTAATATGCAACTACCCCATGCAAATCTCTGAGAAGATATGACCATCTACTCTAGCATGTCCACCCAGCCAACCATGAATCCGTGTTTTCCTCGGTCAGGCCTCAGAACAAATCTGATCAATTTGGCCAAGTATACTGGAAGCCGATCATAATGATCACACATGTAGTCCCAAGTAAGGTATCGACGAGCTATAGAATCATCTCTGAAGAACCGTCAAGCTGTGGCAATAGCTGTAATAGAAGTGAACTCAAAATGCACCTCTCGACCCATAACAGGAACTCACAGAATGTGCCACACATCCTCGAGTGTGACAGTCATCTCACCAGTTGGGAGATGGAAGGTGTTGTTCTTTTAGTGCCATCTCTCGGCCAAAGTAGTCAAAAATTCCTGATTTACCCTGATGTCGGGTAAATCTCTCTATGACAGTAAACCTACATGTGTGACTAGCTCTACCTTGTCACCAGTCAAATATCTAAACAAAGAAAGGACATGACTAGGTTACGGTCCTCAGAAAGATACAGCCTCAAAAGGAACCTATTTAAAAAGATAGCAATTACAAGTTCAAATTAGCATTATACCTTAGGCAACTATGCAGAAAAGTTATCAACTAGGTGTTTTTGATGGGCAGAAGATGAAAATAGTCAAACTTGGAAGAAAACTAACTCAAAAACCAAAAATGATTTTGTTCTTGCGGGGTGCGAACCCTTTTACAGGATGAGATTCGTGATTTCTGGGATGCGATGGGGCATCTAGGAAGTGATCCTGTTTTAACAGGATGCAACGTGGGATGCGGCGTGCGAGCCTATTTTCACAGGACATGCTAACCTTGAAACTCCTATTTTCAACTACCAAATGCAATGAAATTGTAAAAAGAGGGTGCGATAGGAAAAATAGGATACGACACAGAAATTTGGTGAAAAATGGGATGCGACGCGGGATTAACCAAACACAATCCTAAATACCAGAAATGATGCAGAATTAAAATGGCCATAACTACTACCAAAATGCATAAAATTGGAAATTAAAATTATGACAAGGTAGGTTTTCAAGTACTTACCAACGGTGGGTAGTCAGCTGGATGCTGATGTCATCGGGTGAGCTCGAATCGATGCTTCTCCACAGGAACCACCATCTTCTCTACAGAGCTCTCAAATTACCAAGGATAAAAGTGAAAATGAATGGGTAAAAAGTAAATTTTGAGATATATATTTGACTTTTTGAGCTATTTAGGAGCTTCAAAACTCCTCCCATACAACTGAAAATCAATTTTGTCCTCTTTTTGATCAATTGGGAATGAAATTGAATGCGTAGACGATGTTTTACACAACACAGTAAATTTTTTTAGACAGTTACCAAAAATGCAGAATTACTCCATATGTTCTGAAAATGATTCACAAGCTTTACGCAATCAGTTTTCCAGTTCTATATCATCAAATTGCATAAATTATTCATCAAAATCTTGGTCTGAAATCATTTTATCAGACTCAAAACTCACATTTTAACGTGATTAACTTGGTAAAATTGTATTTTCTTTTAACACATGTTTGTTTCTCCACTTCTTCCAAATTGATTCTTTCTCGATTCAATCAAAAAATTCAAGTGATATATCATTCTATAGAGGGATTTATTCCTTTTCCCTTTGATTTCATTCTCGAGGGGGCATGATCACACTTAAATAAATCAAATTCTTGCTCAAAACAACATTAAAATGACTTCGTCATCAAAAGACTAAAGGCATGACAATTCCTTGACTATGTCAGGACTGTTGGATTGAAGGCTTCAGTTCTCACAAGCTAGATATCTTATGACTACTTTTTCTCAGATTCTTATTAAGCTCTTGGTAGCTTTGTATTGAATTTTGTTCGATCAAGTTCAGTGTTGGTATTATCAATTCTCAGATGACAACCAAGTTCAGAATTGGTATTTTTAATATCTTTGCTTATTGACCTTTGTTCGATCAAGCTCAAAGTCAATTCTATCAGTCTTAGTTCAATCAAGTGCAAGACTGACCTCATCACACATTTCGTTTAATCAAGTGCAAAATTCTCAAACTTTCTGAAGTCAACTTCAAAACTTCCTTTGAATCAATGCACTGCTCGCACATCAATTCAAAGAGGGGAAAATGTAACCACCCTAATTTGGTCTTCTCTAACCATAGATCCTCTTTTCCCCAAGTGTGATCATACCCCTAATTATGTCAAGACAATTCTTCAATTTATTGGCATAATTCATTTAAATCAAATTTAATCTCCTAAGTGATTTAATCACTAAATTACATTAATTGCCTTAGCCAATTAAATCAAATCAATTAAATTCAATCAAAAACAAATAAAAAACATGGCTAAAGTAATGAATTAAAAGGAATTAAATAAATCCTAATTACAACTCTATTTGCAAAAAGGGAAAGTCAAATCCCTAACCAATGGGAGTTAAATTTCACTTGGATCACCTCACATGGATCACCAAAGATTCAATCTCTACCTCTCTTCCACTTTCAATCCTAACCTCTCATTCACCAAATTCTTCTATAAATAGAGTGAATTTTAAGCTCAATGGGCCCGTAATTCTCAATTATTAATTGAAAACTTATGCTACTCTTATTTTCATAGATCTTAATGTATTTTAGCTCTCATTTTCATAGAATTGTTATAATCTTTCATTTTGGAGCTTTAAAATGAACATTTATTGAGCATTTAGATTAAAAGCATTCAAATCTTCCATTCTAAGTTGTATATGTCACCGATTAATGCATAATCTGAGGGCAATTATAGCATTCTTCACACTCTTCTTAGATAGGAAGCAATAGGTCAATTTTAGTGATTGACTTGCTTGCTAACTCTTGTTTTTCACTAATATAATGACTTATTGAAGTGTTGTGTTGCAGAAAACTGGTACACAAAATAACACACACATCTATGAGTTCATTATATTAGTCTTGTAAATTGTTTTGTAAGTAGTACAATTGTTGTTGTTGACAAGGCAGATTTGAGCAAAATGGATCCCCCATAGAATCCAACCATGCATTTCATCATGGTCTAGATGGATATGGTAGGGGAGCCTCTATATAGCATAGATATGAGTGTAGGAGTCTAGAAGATCAAGGTAGCTATTTTTAAAGGCAAGCCCTAGGCGAGTCTTATGCACTCGGTTAGGTGTTTGCCAGAGATCTAATGGTTTTTGATTGTAGGGGAAGGATTGGGAGAATGGAAACAAGTGTATTTTTGTAATCACAGAGGTCCTATAGATATCTCCTAACAAGATTAGACATTGTCTAATCCATTAAGATACATTTTTAAGTAGAAATCATTAGATTGCACAAGAATAACCAAATTAGCCCTATTAGCCCTTAATTCTAGGAACCCACTATACGGAGACCTTGGAACCCTAGGACCACCAAAATATTTAGTGTATTGGAAAAGGGTGTCAGAATATCCAATTTTATTTTGGAGTTATCTGGGAAAATTGTGAAAGTAGTGTGAAAAACTCACTGATTAGGGCTGATTGAATTATTAGGCCTAAAAAAACAAATCCATTTATTGTCTTGAGATCATTTGGGAAAGTGTTGACACCCTAACCAAATGGGATCATATGGATTTAAGGAAGCTTCCCAAACATGGATTACACTATCTGCATACACTTGTGAAGTAGTGGAGTTGAGAATGCACTTGGAGTCTTCCAAGGAGTAAGGGATTGAAGTGAATTTTGTTGATAGTTGCCCCAAGGTGAAGCACAAAAGTGACCAAATCATAGAGTGGTGTTGGAGAATTCCTAGGCTAGATAAGAAAGGGCTTGAAAGATCCTAGAAGAGAGGGTAGGATTTTGTGAAGGCTAGGAACAGTGAGGGTCCTAGTTAGGTTTGTGCAAGCACACTTTAAGTCTAGCTATCAGATTGGTATCAGAGCCAATGAGATTTGGCTTGTGATGAATGTTTCAACCAGAAGAATCGGTAGGAGAGTCTACAATGGTTAAAAATGTAGAGCTTGAAAAGAAAGTGGATGAGCAAGAATAAGAGAATAGATTTCTCAGAGAGAGATTGGCCCAATTAGAACACAAAGTGGACCAAGTGGAAGAAAAGACTGAGGAAGTCAAAGACAAAGTTGAAGGCAAGAGTATGGAGACAACTTTAGATGATGAAGTCCCTGAAGATGACCCTATCCTCACTAAAGATCCCTTCTTGAAAGCACTAAAATCCTTAAGTGGAAAGGCATTTGAAGGAATTCCTATCTTCAGTGGAAAGATGGAACTAGAGATAGTCCTAGATTGGATTGAAGGACTAGAAAATCACTTTGAATGTGATGGCGTAATTAAAGCTCAAAAGGTAAAGGTAGGAAAGGATAGACTTAGAGGGTCTGCACTCACTTGGTGGAAGTTTATCCAAGATGAGATGGAAAAAGAAGGAAAGAGACCCATAGCCACTTGGAAAGCTATGGTAGCCAAAATCAGAGAAGCATATGTACTTGAAGACTATGAAATTCAGTTACATAAAAGGAGACAAAGTCTTAGACAAAAAGACTTGGATGTTAATTCTTACACTGAAGATTTTCAATGGCTATGCATGAGATCAATAATTGCAGAAGAGGAAAGTGTGAAGGTAGCTAGATAACTTAATGGTCTTAAATGTACTATCCAAGATGAATTGAGTTTACTTAGTCCTACCACTGTTCAGAGATGTCACCAAATTGCAATAAAGGTGGAAGAGAAATTGAGAAAGAAACAAGACTAAAACAATACAAGAGGAAAAGGTAGAGGAAGAGATAACAAAGGTCAAAGGAGTGGATATGGCCGTAGAAGTTTAGATTCCAAGACTCAAGGGGAGACCAAGCTAACTGAACAACAAGAGGGAAGTTCAAATATATAAAGCTTCAATAGAGGAAGAGGCTATAACACTAATTGGAGAGGAAGAGGAAATAGCCAAGGAAGAGGTTCCTACTTTGCAACAATGAAATGTTATCACTGCAACCAAATGGGACATCCTGCCTATAGGTGTCCAGAGAAAGGATCTACTTCTCAAGGAAGTGACAAGAGAGTGTTGATGGGCTTTGTGACCGGGTCTGCCAATAGATTTAAGTTTTCACCGGGTACCGGGGCACCGGCCAACTTTGCCTGTAAAGGTTGTCCAGGGAAATGAGATTCCCCGGGCCTCCAAGCACATGAGAGTCGGGTCTTGACAGTGTGGGGCTCAGTTGGGAAATGTGACTATTTTTCAAGGGGAATAGTTTGTTATCTTCAAATCATCAACTCCGGGGGTTCAGGTAAACGGGGTTTCCTCCAAGCATGTTTTCACTTAACAAATATACTTAAAAAAATGGTGTAGAGTTAGAAGTGTTTCATCTACCTACAGTTATGCTAAACATTCAAAACATCAACAATGCTCTAACACACTACACTAAATACCAAAGAAATATACAACCATCAGCTTATATTTTATCAGTAGCAAAGAAAGGAGGTCGTTAATCTACTTTAAGCATTAGAGAAAAGGACATGAAGAACATAGAGCATAAAATACCGTCAACCCAGAAGACAGACTACCAACAAAATCATTGAGAGAACCCTTCCTTCTTCATTAACATCCTTCCAGCAAGCACTGGTGTGTGATATAATGATAACTCCCAGGGGGCATTTAACTAGTGAAAGCTTAAAACTATGGAGCATTGAGCTCTGCAACTAGGAAATGAGAAAACTGCTTTGCTATTAACTGTGGAATGCAAAATGATCAATTTCTCTAACCCTTGGAATGAGGTCGGACTTATTATTTATACACATCTTTTGACCTAACCCTAACCCTAACTTATTTTAGACTTTTATAATAAAATACATTATCCGGTGGTCGGTACTACATGCACCATGTTACAAAAGACCCTGAGATGAAAAGGCCTGACATGTCAGAAGAATAAGACAAGAAAGATGGAGTGGAAGAATCAGCCTCGAGAAGAGAGTCGAGAAGGAGAAAGAAGAAATCTGATCCCACGGGGATCGATGCTACATGCCTCATAAATGGGAAAGTAGTGCCCTGTCTCTGATGCACCAAGTGTATCTCTGAAGTGGCACCTTGGGAAGACCATCTGTCAGAAACCTCCTGTCAAGCTGACGTGCCTTGTTGTAGTTCCCCATCTTCTGACAACCTTTATTACTGTCTTGAAAGTGACCGGTCGGCATTGGGAACCAAGACACGGGTCATGTGAAGAATTAAAAAATGTGGGATCTGAAACTCTAGGATTCGGGAACTTGCATTCCAAAAGAATAAAGAATGCAAAATATGATGTCGGGCTAAATTATCCCAGATCCGGAGAACTTTATTGACTTATATTTTCTCCCAAGCCTCTAACACTTGGATAATTCTCTCTTGATCTATGATTTGGATGCTATCCCATCTGCTATGGAAAACCTCCATTGCCTCCTCACCCTCTCTGGCCTCGCTCCAAAACTTGTTCACCATCTTAATGGCGTCATGCGACCGAATCATGGTCTTCGATAACCGGGGCAACCTGCCTTGATCAAAATCTCCGCCCGATGAATATAGGGATTCCATCCTTTCCTTGAACTTGCCAAGGACATAATCCTCTAGGGTACATGTTCCGAGGGTGAGGGGATCGACTTGTGAAACCCCAACCATGAATGCCTGGAATAAGCCCAAGGGATATCAGGCACCTGTTAGCTTTTCCTTTAAGGTCTTAACCAGTTCCTTGCAAGTCTGGAGTACTGGACCTGGAAGGAATCATATGATTCTTCTCCCAAAATGCCAGACTCTGTGGCAACCTCTTCACCAATGCTACTGATATCTTCCAACCCGACTTTCCATTTCTCATATTTTTCTAAGTCTTGCTCCCATACCTGAGCAGAGCTTCTGGCATGTCCAAGGGCAAGATCTACCCTATAAAAGTCTAGGAGGGACGCTGCTAGAAATTCTCTCATCGTCATTATTTTCTTGGCTGCCCACCCGTCTACTAATTGCACCTTTTTCTTCATCATGTACAGTGAGTCCACATCGCCCTATGCAAGCGACAATTTGGAAGAAGGGGTTCCAGGG
>MU227853.1:3437115-3452856 GCA_018584345.1 Thuja plicata
CAATTCCCCTTTCTTGTCTCTTTTCCCCAGCTCGACCTCTGTTATATTATAGTCTTCAAGCCTTGCGGCCGCTGCATCTGTATTTTCTGGGGGTGTTACGATGACCGCAAAGGTGCTTCCTGCTAGGTTGGTCCAGAGAGTATGGACCACCCATGCCCTTTTGGGCTTCTTTGTCTCGGAATTCTTTGCCATCATCTCGGCCAGTGATAGAAGAGCACCCGTAGTCACCGCTGGAGGTTTTCTTTTCTTGGTTTCTACCAGCCATTAGGGTGGCTGGGGTGGCCTGGCTACCAATTCCTGTTCATTAAGATACATTTCTGAATCCGGTGGTGCATTCCCTAAGTCTACGTTATCCTCAGGCTCTTTTTCCTACTCCTGTTCCGGTTCCTTTCTTTCTTCCTGTTCTTTTTTAGTTTCTTGTTCTCTAGAATCCTTGATATTTTCAGCCATGTTGGCGCCCCCTGCAAAATCACCCAAAATATTTTCTCCGGTCTCAATTTCTGTATTCTCAAGGACTTCATCAACAACCTCTTTATTTTCTTCTTTCAGGACCTCCTGGTCCATTGGTTGTTGCTATTCTTGGGCCTTATTGGCCTCATCTTCTGTAGTAATTTCTTCCTCCATTGGGACATCTTCCAGAGGTGGGTGAGGTCACTGGCCAAAGTTTAGCAAGGCGACAACTGTTACAACTTCACCGAAAGTGCTTCAGGGCATTTGGTCACCCGAAGTTCCCAAAGGCACCTGGAGTGTGATGGTTGCAGGTATGGTTGTTCCCTAGGGTCCGGGTTCTCCTTCCATCAGTGGCTCAAGTGTAGGTTGCCTTGGCAAATCTGCGATCCCTTGGACTAGTATCTTTTCCTATTCATGCTCTGTTTGGGTTTCTCCCTGAGCCTCTTTCTCTAATGCATCTTCTTCTTCAAGAATTATCTTCTCTGTAGGGGCCTCTTCTTTATATTGAGCCTCAATTTCCTTCACTGCAGTACTAACGCCTTGCCATATCTCCAAAAGCTCCTCCGCCGAGAAGGTATCATCAAAATCATCATGCGGTGGAGAGGAGTCTGAGATATCCTCAACTTCGGGAGAATCCAAACTTACATCCACCGGGGGCTTCTCAGGCATACCAAGGGTGGTGCTTGGTGTGGGTGTCATAGCTATTTTCTTTTTCCTAGTTAGAGAAGCCTCAATGTCCAGAATGCTGGAAGAATTTACCTTAGCAAAGTCTGTCAATTCATCATTGTTGCCAACGAAGGGGGTCCCATTGACCGAGTAGCTTCCATTGGAGTAATCAGGAGACCAATAGCCACTTGCATGCTGATTTGTTGACTGGCCAATTTTTCCGCCTCCATTTGATCATGTAGCTTCACCATTAGAAGTGTGGGAATCTAAGGGGATGCCTTGGGCATCGAGAATCCCTCCTTTTCTTTTCCTTTTATCACACTCGCTTCAAGAAGGTCCAACGCCAGCTGAAGAAGGGATGGTCTTCTTGACCGCTTCTTTCTTGCTGGTGCTTTTGGGGCACACTATCTTACATCTGCACAGAGGGAAGACAACCCTCTGGCAGAGCCAACCCACTAATGGGTGGCAGACTAAACAACAAGAAACACAAAGATAGAAGCTAAGCAAAGCAAAGCCAAAATGAACAGAAACACACAAAACAAACCAACACGAAACAAAAATAAAGAGCGAAGGCAAGAACCAAAAACACCAACCTGGAATTCAAAGAACGGAAAAGGGAAGAAGCACTAAGACCTCTCTGCAATAGCTTTGACCTCCAATGCCAAGAACAACTACCAAAGATTGATTCGTCATTTTCCACTAAGCTCAGAGAAACTCGCACTCAATTTGCACTCAAATTGCCAAGGAATTTCTCTAAAAACTCTAAGTGTTTTTAATCGTGGTAACTATGAAAATGACAGGTAAATCTTATTTATACCTGAGGTGAAAAGCAAGTTACCTTCTCTCCGCAAACTTCAGAATAGGTGAACCTTCGGACTCCGGGCCCAGGGATTCTAAACAACTGTGCCTTCTTACGAGGAGAATACATCGTGGCAGAGAATCCCAGAGTCTGGAATCCAGCTTCTGGAAAGGAAACAACCAACTCTGGGACTGAGTCTCAGAGACACGAACGACAAAAACAAAAACAAAAAAAAACCCTCCAGGAAGAAAAACCCAGAGAAGGAAACAAAAGAAACAAGGGCAAAGAAAACAAGGCAAGAGCCCAAAAGCAAAAAAAAAAGGGGGACCCAACATTTTGCACACAAAATGTAGGGACGAGTATGCAGGGCATAATAGAGAGTAAAATTTGTGGAAGAGGAGTCTAGTGGTGGAAATAAACACCCTGAGGTACCCTTAGAATCAGAGGAAGGAGAAAATCTGATTATAAGGAGAACACTGATCAAAGAACCAGTGAGAGAGGAGCCAAGCCATAGAAGAGCTCTATTAAGAGTGAAGTGAAAAATGATGGGAAAAGTGTGTAGAGTCATCATAGACTCAGTTCCTACTGACAACATTGTGTTAGAGGAGGTAGTTAGTAAACTGAAGATGAAGAGAATACCACATAGTAACCCATACAAGGTTGCTTGGTTGAACAAAGGAAAACATGTCCTTGTGAATGAACAAGCATGGGTAGAATTATCAATTGGAAGATATAAAGATAAGGTATTGTGTGATGTCCTACCCATGGATGCATGTCACCTTTTACTTGTAAGAGCATGGAAATTTGATAGACAAGCCATGAATGATGGAGCTAAGAATGCATATTCCTTAAAGAAGGATGGTGTGACTTTCAAAATACAATCACTGTTGGAAGAAGGAGAAGTGAAACCCTCAGGCCCTAATGTCCTATTGGTGAGTGAGAAGGAGTTCCTAGAAGCTCTAAAGGAAGGAGGGGGAGTAGCATATCCTTTGGTCTTGAAGCCAAAGGAAGAAGATACAGAGAAGACAATCAAGAAGATAAAGATTCCTAAATAGGTACAAGAGTTTCTTAAGGAGTATAAAGACATTGCCAGTGATGGAAAACCAGAAAGCCTACCCACTAAGAGAGCTATTAGTCACCAAATTGAATTTATCCCAGGAGATACCCTTCCTAACAAGGCTGATTATAAGATGACCCCTCAACAAAATAAGGAAATTTCCAAACAAATCCAAGAGCTCCTAAACCAAGGACTCATTAGAAAAAGTATTAGTCCATGTGTCGTACCTACTATCCTAGCACCCAAAAATGGAGGAACTTGGAGGCTATGCACTAATTCCAGAGCCATTAACTGGATCAACATTAGGTATAGGTTTTCCTATTCCTAGGATAGAAGACCTAATGAACTATTTAGGAGGACCAAAGTATTTTAAAAAGATTGACCTAAAGAGTGGTTATCATCAAATTAGGGTCAATGAGGGAGATGAATGGAAAACTACCTTCAAAACTACACAAGGTTTGTGTGAATGGCTTGTGATGCCATTTGGGCTATCAAATGCCCCATCCACATTCATGAGGCTGATGAACGAAGTACTCAAGGACTACATTGGTAAGTTTGCTGTAGTGTATTTCGATGATATCCTAATCATTAGTAGGACTAAAGAAGAACACTTAAGGCATATTAAAATTGTATTTTAGTGTCTTGGAAAAGGGTGTTAGAATATCCAATTTGTTTTTGGGGTTATTTGGAAAAATTGTGAAAGAATTGTGAAAAACTCACTGATTAGGGCTAATTGAAATATTAGGCCTAAAAGAGCAAATCCATTGATTGTCTTAAGGTCATTTGGGAAAGTGTTGATGCCCTTACCAAATGGGATCATATGGAGTTAAGAAAGCTTCCCAAACATGGATTACACCCCCTGAATACACTTGTGAGGCAGTGGAGTTGAGAATGCACTTGGAGTCTTCCAAGAAGGAGTAAGGGATTGAAGTGAATTTTGTTGATAGTTACCCCAAGGTGAAGCACAAAAGTGACCAAATCATAGAGTGTTGTTGGAGAAGTCCTAGGCTATCTAAGAAAGGGATTGAAAGATCCTAGAAGAGAGTGTAGGATTTTGTGAAGGCTAGGAATAATGAGGGTCCTAGTTAGGTTTGTGCAAGCACACTTTGAGTCTAGCTATCAGTTGCACGACTTAATACTATCTATTAGATGAGTTACAGACATTTTAGTGAAGATTGGGTACTAGATGCTGACAGTGATCTTTGACAGAGTTAGTCTATATTTTGAGTATAACTTATGATCGATGTGGATTCGGGTTATGCAAGCTTAAGGGATGGCATAAGACATGTTAAGGAATGTAATCTATGTTTCACAAGCTGTATGACTATTGGTGACGTCAGCTATGGCGTGTGTTCTAGAGGAGAACTATTTGGGGCCGACTTCATAGATGTAACATGTATTATGAATTGCGAGCATGGATTACGGATCTTGGATTATATCTGATGAATTTTAATTGATGTTTACTTTTTATAGGTACCGTGTGTATCTTAGCAAGGGGTTAAATAATTATTTGTATATTAGGAAAGCCTAATTGGACGACCTAATCAATTATTGTAATAGGGTATATATGAGAGATATTTTCTTTTGAAAATATATATGCATGAGGAAAATGTGATTGAAGACAAAGACAACGAAGTGTGGAAGCCGTGAGCTTGTTTGTCTGCTGTATGTAGAGCAAAGGTTGTGATTATGTTACTTCATTGGGACTGACCAAGAAAACACAACTGCTATCTGATAGTTCACTGGATTGTATATTTCCTATATACACTTGTATTTTGAACTGTAAGTCCTGAGGGTGGCTTTAACCTTCTTTAGATAGTGTGCCTGGGTAGTGAGCCCATTGTTAACTCTTGACTCCTAATAGGGTCTATCCTTTAACAGGGACTGTATACTGTAATGCATCAATAAGGTCCTAAGAAGGATAAATCTTTTAACATGGATACTATGCTCTCAGTACATTATTTGTGGGTGCTAATCCCCACCAGGGTTATACCTTTAACATGGTTTCCTCGACAACAAAGGATTGTGTTATTGTGTTGGAATTTACCGTGTTATCATTTGGATTAAAGTTTTATTTGCAAATTTTAATGTTAATCATTTGTCTCACAACTGATTCACGCCCTCTCAGTTGTGTTGGTGGACTTTTATCCCTAACATAGGCTTTATGTTTCCATATTCATCAAATTTATCCAACTTCAACATCTTATCCACTTTATCACAAATGAAGTAAATAATTAGGTGACATAGGAAAGAATAATGCTTGAAATCAATCTTGCCAATGTTCTTTTGGATGAAAATCAACCCTTCATGCAATTCCTTGACAATATATCCTACATAATCATATGTTCACATCTAGGTTCTATATGGTCATTGCCATACATATAATCTCAATTGGTATCCTAGTTTCCACATCAAAGCCAAGAATATGACATGACCCATGCACTGTTTATACAAAGTAACATTCAAATGACTTGAGATTCAAGGGGCCCTTGAACTATACTGGGACCATGAATGAGCTTTCTTTTTGGCCCCTTGGGAATATACCTTGGTACTTCCCTTTCCATTAAAGAAACCCTGTGAGCTGTGTAACTGCTTATTTCTCTATCAAAATCAATATCCATATATGTTTCCCATGTTATCCCAAAATCCTTTGTGGTGCTTCTTCTATCAATAGTTAGTAGGGTCATGTTATCTCCTCTTCTTATAACCCTAGTTTTTGGGCAATCTATCTTAGCCAACTCCCTCAATAATTCTACATCCATGAATACATCAATAACTATTGATTTAGTCATATTAAGATCCCATGGGTTACACATTAGTGGCGGTTTAATCCTATTTTGATAAAATAATTGTAACAATGTCTACCTTGATGAAGGTATTTTGGGGTTCCCACAAGTGTCACATTCATTTCCTTGATAGTATTCATTGGTTGATTTGGTGTTAGAGGAATCAAGTAGTAGATTAATAAAATCATTCTATAATGGCCTACCCTGTGTTTTATTAGTGGACCCAGACTCAAAAGGCCCCTCCCCAGTCATTTTCAATCAACTTCACAAAAACTAGGGTAAATAATTTGATTTCGGTCAATTTTGCACACAAAACACCCCTAAATCTCAAATTCACTTTTCAATTTTAGAGAATTCAAAAATGAAACTTACAACTTATGGGATGCTCTTAGCTCTCTAGATGGCGTCTGCAATTTTTTCTATATGCAACTAGCTCTTAACTCCAATGCAATGATTACAAATGTGAAAATGACAACCCAATCCTCATATTTATTTCCACAATCTTATAGTTGACAATTCCATCTCTTCACAATGTACTCTTCACAATTTACTTTGCATGAGTCAAACAATTAATTCTAACTAGGCATGTATAAAATTGAGTTTGAATATTATTCGTTGATTCCCTCAATGTTGAATCACATGATAAAGTCAAAATAATTTGACTACACCATATAAGAAATTCACTTCCATCTTAGAACCATATGACATGCAACTATTTGTTCAACCCCTCCGTACTCGACCTATCCTCACGTGACCATGAGAGCAAGCAGCCAACTTTTCTTTTACTAATAGTTTGAGACACGTGTCAACACCTTGCACATTTGAAGGCCTTAGGAGATGTTAACCCTAGCCATTGTGAAGTTGTGCTTGGTATTTTATGTAACCTTTTGAAGTTAGTAACAATGTTGCAACATCCATTCTTGTTGGTCTTTACATCTTGCGAAGCTGTGATATTCACTTCTCTTTCGACATGTTTGAATCTCACAAATTTGCAAGATTTGAACATGCATAAACTTTATCATTGCAAATTCATGCCAAGGAAACACCTGTACTCATCTCTTTCTTTCCTTTTATCTTTACACATGTCAAGCTCACACAAAATCACAAGGACCTCAGACACAGTCATCAACCCTATGCGATCATGCGAACGAGTGACATTTGTCATTTCATTTGACATGTTATCATCACTTTTTTCTATTACTTGCAACTTCACGGCCTATACTCATCTCAAATCTTAACTGTTGCGAAGTCGCACCAAGCATCTTTTGTAACCCTCACTAATTAAATCGCAAGGTTAAATTATCTTCACTGTTAACCATTGTGAACATGATATCTAATGGCTAATAAAATATCTCTTTCACATTTGACGTAGAAAAAGTGGCAACCAAGCACAGTCTCACATCCTCACACCATCTTACATCACACACCCTTGCGAAGATGCACTCTACCCTTCATATTTCTCTGCAGGCCCAGATATAACACGTGACGACCTCTCATAAATCTGTAACCCATTTGCTAATTTCATCTATTTCTCTTACACCAGAGTAACATGAAGACACATGGCACTTGGTCGCCACTTCACTGGAAAACCCCAGACTATTTCTTTTAGGCTATGAATGTGCAGAAATCATTATCTTTAACCATACATAACTAAATTGCAAGTTCGCAGGTTAGAAAGGATGTTGATATTAATTATTGTGGACTTGCGAGTGTCATTGAGTGTTACTGATCCAAAGATAATTGAAACATTGCAAGGAAGTTTGTCTTGACCACTGCAAGGATGTGATCCAACATTTCTTGAAACTATTAGATAGCATTCACATCTTCACAACCTTAAATGGAAGCTTGATGAAACTATTGCAAACTTGTGACAAAATACTCAAACACTTGTTATAGCATGTGCATAATTCATGATTTAAAAGATAGTCATTCACAACGAGATAGATTGTTAAGTCTGTTTGGTGCATGGAATTAATTTATTCAGAATAGGTCTATTCTAGAATAAGGACCTATTCTCGGATTAATTAATCCTCAATAGGCCTATTCTAGAATAAGGACCTATTATCGGATTAATTAATCCTAAAATGAAAGCTAGAATAAGCTATTTTGCGTTTGGATCCCATAATGTGGAATTGGAATAAGTATTGTTTTTCATTTTTTCAATTAATTTGAATATTTTTAACTTATTAAAAACTTATAATTATAAAAAAAAAATATTCTTACTAATTTTAATTTTTGAACTTATCATTTTTGTTGCTGGTTTTTTAATTAAAATATATATGTATTTTTAACTTATATATTTTTAAATTAAACTATGTATTATTAACTTTAAAAAAATAAGATTATAAAAAAAAATTATTTTCTTACAAATTTTAATTTTTTTTTGATCGGTTCAAATTTTAATTTTTGAATTATTAACTTTTAAAAAAAAGATTAAAAAAATAAATTTAATCAAATAAAAAATATATATAATAAAATAATAATAATAATAATTATTATTATTATTATTTTCCCACAAAACCTAAAGAATCATTCACGTACGGATCCGACGACTTATACATTTTGTTGTAATTTTGAATTCATAAATAGCTTATTCTGGAATAAGAAATGAATTCTAGGTTTTTTGGAATTAATTAATCCAAGCATTGGCCCAAAAATGGGGATTAATTTCTAATTCGAGAATTCAAAAAATGACAACAAACGACGAATTAATTTATTCTTGCATTAAATAATGACTATTCCAGGTTAATACCAGGAACCAAACGGGCCCTAAAGTAATAAGACCAAGGGGGGTCATGGATACTTATGAAAAATTTCATAGTGGTCACAAGGAAAATGAAGACTGACCAGAAAAAGAAGTCAAGACAAAAGGGGACGATAATATTAATGACTTGATTATACATAAAGAAAAAAAATTTAGAACCAACTAACTTGTCTAACATGTCAATAAGGAATTAGAACATTGGTTAACAATCTAGTGAACAGAAGGTATTTCCATTTGAATTTCCAAACCCTAACAAATAAAATACATTGTGTAAACCATAAAAATACCTTAAAATCCATACACATTTATAGTATCAAAATGTACATAAAAAATAATATTTAATATCATTATATTTTAATTTTCAAATGTTAATAACTATTATTCATTATGGATATTAGTTATTTCGTATTAATGTTTTTTTTTATGGAGGGTTTAGGAACTCGATAGGGGCCCACACATGCCTCTTTAGCTTAGAGCCAAGGATTGAGGAGCATCCACGCTGCCAAATTTGCCTGGGGCACGATCCCAGCTTCATCCCTTATGATGTCAGACTTTGCACTCGGCAAGACTTGATCCCTGGTGGGCTCTTTGTGAACCATTTAACTTCACCAGTAGACCAAGGGCCCATTGACATTAATGATTATTTTAGATATTTGATGAGATTGAAAATAATAGTATTAAAATTTATTTTTAATTATTATTAATCCATAAGTTTGTTCAAAATGGAAAGTATTATTTTAAAGGAAATATAATTTTGGGAATTTCTATTCTAAAACTTTGTTTTCTTTATTTTTTGATTTATTGGGAGAGTTTTCTTTTAAAAACCCTTTCTTTGTGAGTTTTCTTTTTGATTACAGTGAAAACAAGTTTTGAAGGGACATGAAAACCTTTAACAAAAGAGGAGAGAATATATGACAATACACACCATTAGAAAAGCCAAGGCATCACAAGACAAAACCAAAAGCGGCTACCCTTAAGAAAGACATGGAAATGGTAGCCAAAATCCAGCAAACAAACAACAAAAATAAACTAAACAGAAAAACCAAACCAACAGGAAAACAAAAATAAGCTAGTTTCCTAATAGCCTTGGAAACCTCTACCTCTAACTTGATCATGTCCATCACAGTCTTTTTCAAGTAATTGAGCTCCAAAGGGGACTTTTTAGCTTTTCATTTTAGATTACCCCTAGTCCTCTTGCTGGGTCCAGAAATCTGTTGAGCAATGTCTTGATCAAGCTCAACTAACAATTTCTCCTGATGCTCCTTATCAAGAGACTTAACCAACCAATTCATTATATCCGCTATATTCTTTATACTCTTGTGGCTCTGAATTATGGCAATCTAAAGGGAATTGTTCAAATTATTCATATTCTTCTCCATCTTATACATTTTATGCTCATGGTCATTTTTCATTTTCCCAAGGGCATTCATAGTCTTCTTGAGCCAATGTGCCACATAAATATTCTCCTTAGTCATTAAAAAATTCTTCCCCATTGTAATGCGAGCTCCAAATCTATCCCCAATAGTATCGTCCTGATAAGAACTTAGCATCCATAACATAAATTTTTCTACCAAGAGCTCTTTTCTTTGGCTTCATGAAATAACCATTTGAACAGGGAGAAGGAATCAATATCATTGTCTCTTGCCAAGCCCCAAACATCACAGTAGTATTCATGATCCATCTTGAGATGGTGGGAGTCACCCTTAAGCTCCATTAGAGACATAGTTTTGTCCTTTCTTTGAGATGCCTCCCCTGGTGAGGGAGAGGTACTAGAAAAAGGGGAGAGAGGAACTTGAATCTCAGTAGAAATATCCTTCTCATTTCCTATAGAACAATCCTTCTCCTTCCCTTTACCACACTTGGGATTTTTGGTTTTAGAAGAAAAAATTTCACCTTTAGGGGAGATCAAATCCATTTCCTTTCCTGGGGACTTCCCAGCGAACAAAGAAGGTGAAACAATTATTTTCTCCTTACCCTTTCCAGAACCAACGAACCTTATGGAAGATTTAGGAGTTCTCTTAATTTCACTTGAAGGGAGATAATCCTCCTCCTTAAAGACTGTATCCTTACCATTCCCTTTACCCCTGACTTTGTCTTTAGGCTTTGGGGTTATTTTAACATCTGAAGAAGGAACATAATCCTCTTCATCAAAATATATATCCCCCTCTTTATTTGTATCCTCTTCCATTCTCTCTACACTGGTCTCTTCATTATAAAAGATAGAAATGGGATTAGACATGGCAGGGAGGGCTTTGAAGTGTTCATAAATGAACACCAACAATCCTTCATGCAACACAAGATTTTTATCTGGGGTCTTCTCATGAACCTTGATACTATATTTGAGAGAAAACCATAAATAAAAAGGGATAAAAACCCTAATGTGATGTCAAAAATGATTAGTTAGAGCAAAATGGTTCCCGAAGGCCTTAGTAAAATGCCCATCCAGGGTAATGTAATATAGAATTACCTTCTAAACTTGACTCCAAACCTTTTTAATATTGTGTAGGTCATTTCTTCTATTCATTCCCTTCTCCTCCAACTCCTCTTGTTCATTATCTATTTTGGGAAACTTGCGAACAACAATATATGAGTATCTACATTCTCTATAGATATTCTTTCCTTCCATCAGAAAACCAGTAACATTGGCCACCAAGTTCTCATCTATGGTGACCTCTCTACCAAACACAACAATTTTTTCTTCCTTCCAACCCTTAGAAAAATTCTCAGTTTTGTTGGGAACCCAACCATGGAGTCTCTTCAGGTAAGGAAGGAGACCACCCTCTTTCATGATATTCTACACCTTCTACTTTCTTTTGAGATGTTCATAGTCCATGGGTTCAATATCTATTCAATCTCCCCTCATATTATTCTCTGATGTGCTTTGATGCATAACCATAATACAAATAACTAGCTTCAAACTCAAGCACAAAAATACCCATAATCTATGTGAAAGGTAGCTGCAATTATGAGCCGATAAGGGGCTCACATGAAAAATATCTTTGGAAATTTCACCATGATAATTAATCATACTACCTCTCTGCTTTCCAAAAGTAAAATTCATCATTTAATAAAACCATACCATTACACATGTTATGTTTTCTATCATGATATAACAAGGTGACCACCTCAACATCCAACTTGTCCTATTTATGCCACATATGCCTCTCTTTGCCAAAAACATCCTTGTTGGAAAACCAATCAAAAAAATATTTGGCCTCATAGTACACATGGGAAACATAGCATTTATCAAAAGAGGAAATAATTTATTTTGATTTATTAATCCAACTTTTAATGGTCTCAGAAGGTTTGTGATTAGCTTTGATGCAATTGATTATTTGAGTCCCCTCCCACCCAAACCTTTTTCCAATTAAGTTGGCGAGCAAGTAGAAGGACATGATAGGAACCAATGGCTTTGGAAAAGTGGTTAGTGTGGCTTCCCATAGAGAGTTCCAGAGCCAAAATAAAGATACCATTATCATCCCTTATCAATCCCCCACACCCAGTTGACCCGAGGGTGTTCCATAATTTTTTTATAAGGGGGATGAATGTGATCATTTGAGGAATTTATTCCTTGGGATGGTGAAATTGTTTCATTTAACAAATTTTTTGTTTGATCTCAGGGAATAAAAAATTGGCGATATTTCCTTTCTTGGATTGAAAGCTCAAATTTGATTATGTTTTGCATCTCGTCTCTACTTTATTTTTTTCTATAGAGGTAGGAAATCGAACCCTTAATTTTTTTAGTCACTTATCGATCTGTAATGTGATCTTTTTAACATATTGAGAAAATTTTGGCATTTTTTCTCATCGGTTTCATATGTATGTCAGTTGGTTGTTGCTTTTTGACTATTGATTAGATATTTGTGTTTCGGTTATATATAGAGTAGTGTATGTACATGCAATTTTTGGCTATGTTTTAAAGTTTACTTGTTCCTATTCTTGCAATTCATCTCTTTGGTACATCTATATGTTTCAATGATCACTAAAGCATGAAGTTTTGGATGTTACTTTTTGACTGCTTAGTCTCAGAGTTCTTTCAGGTACCCCTACTACCTAGACACTATTGTAGTTCATCATATGATTTTGATACAATAGTTATATTTTGTTTCTAGAAAGATTCTATCAAGTTTCATCTATCATTTGGTTCAGAAGTTTTGTTGATCAACTCAGGGTCTTGATTGTGGTGTTCCATTGGTTTAAGAATTTACCTATCTTCGATAATTGTCCTATGTAATGTGCATATCTTAAGGGTGACCTATCTTTAGGTCTTGTGGTAACATGGTATGAATACTTCTTGTGTATGACCTATATTTAGTTTCGGTGGTAGTGTGTTAAATAAAAATGTAATATCTTTTGTATTGAAGCCAACATGTTTTGTGGCTTGGCCTGTTACTCCTAAACTGATTTTGTTGTCATTAGTTTTATGCAAATTCATATTGGTGAATTTAACCGAAGCATGTAATTAAGTATAATGTAGGGAAACAGTTGGTAAAGGAAACCAAGATAACCATAGAGCACCGAGCAGTTATCAAGCACCGAGTGAGCTAAACATACTGATTCATGTGCAAAGACAGTTACCGAGCACTCATAAGAATCGAGAAGAGAGTTCAGAGTTACTGAGTATTCTAGAGCTGACATTTCAATTGAATTTAGATACATTAAATCTGGACACCGAGTAGGAAGAGTTACACAAAATTCAAGGCAAGCGTTAGTTGAATCATTGGGATTACAAACACATGATTGAATATGATCATGAGACAGATCCACCAATGAAGTTTTAGAAGGCACAAGACATTGGAGATGTAACCAAAGTTTAACCGCTTAATCTCTACCATTGAATGATGAAGCCCTAGATCTGGTTAACCACCTAAATCACAGTTAACCACATAGAAATTGTATAAGAGATTAAATTGAAATAATGAGAAAGTTGTTGTTCTTGCTATTACTAAAGTTGAAGAGCTAAAGTTGATGAAGTCATTGCAAACAAAAGTGAACGAGATATAAGCAAAAGGAGGCAGAGATTATATTACTAAGCTACCGCGTGCTGAATAAGGTAACAAAGTTAGTGAGCGTAATAAGCCTAGACAATATTTGAATGATGCATTCTTATCAAAAAAAATTGTACTAAATTTTGTGGTAATCAGAGAAGTACAAATCTCGTTTGTGGGTAGGCCCTAACATGTCTATATAATTTTTAAATCCTTTAACCGAGTACATCTCTCATCTTAGAGGTTTTCAAATCCTTTAACAAGGTACGCTAAAATAAATATTGTGTACTCTTAACCGAGTATCATACTCCTAACAGGGTAAGCTATCAGAAGTAGCAAACATTGTAGCTGTAACCGAGAAACCTGTATACAACAGTTTTGAAGGATTGTGGGTGTCATCCCCACCGCAATGTTTTCCTCTAACAAAGAATTTTTGCGTGACCAAAATCATTGTGTTATGTGCTATAGATTTTATGATTTATGTCATTTACTTTATGTACATATTATGCAATTGTAACATATAAAATATGATTTGATTACATAAATGTAAGGTATAAAATTATTGTTACATTTGAAATTAGAATGTTTATTGAAATGTAAGGGTTAAATATGTAATGTATAAGAAAAGTGTGGGGAAGATAAGATGTTCCTTTTAACCTTAAATACACAAAGGAAGGATCCAAATTGATTAACCCCAAAGGAAGGATCAATGCATAAATGAATCAATCGATTGGAAATAAGAATAAAGAAGAAGATCTTAAATTTAATTTTATAAAAGAGAATGTGTGATAGATTTAGAAAGATTAAGAACTTTAATTAAAATGAATTGCAGAAAAGTACTAACCTTGAAATGTTACAAATATGAAGAATGTTGTTTATGGGGGTCTGCACTGAGTTTCTGGAAAAATCTGCAATAAGATCTGGAATAGAAACACAGAGACAGACAAAACCCATAAATCCTTTTCTAATCTGGCATAGTTCCAATTTTGACCCTCAAGTTAATGTCACCATTGACCCAAAATTTATAATTCTGACCTAGAGTAGAATCGACCTCTAAAATCTCTGACAAAAAATCTGTTTCCAAATCCTGATAGTTTTCCAAAAATGGTATCCAAATCTGCACTCCAACTCATCTTTTTGAACCTGTCCCTGCAAGAAAAATGGTTTATTTTTTTGGGCGCGAGGGGTTTGCCTTGGTCAAACCCTAGTTTTGGAATTAACCTCAAAGTATAATTGAAAATTCATAAAACAAACAAAGTAAATAAACAAATTCACCTTGCTTGTATGGAAACCCCTGTGGTGGATTTGAATCAATGGATCCACAAGTATGTATGCACCAAATGAATGTAGAATGTAGAATGTAGAATGTAGGATGTCTCAAATCAATTGCTTGTAGATCTTCAACACCAATCTTGAATGGATCTTTGAATAGGAAGAGGCTTAGAGGAATGTGGATAGAGAAATCCTCAATAAGAGGGCTCCATAGAGCTTGAATCCTTCAATGGCTACCAATGGATATCCTTGATGAATTGAGTGCTTGAGAAGTGCTTGAATTCTTGAGAATAGATGAATGTTTCAATGCATATTTGGCTTGCTTCAAATATTTCATCTTCACCTTTAGATTGTGATAACATTAAGTTTTTCCATTAGTATACTTAAGTGAAAAACATGATAAAGGTCATCGGTATAGGCATACTCGACAGACATCACACTGCATAACCGATGAGATGAAAATGCTTGTTGTGAAAAATTCCAATTATAGAATCGCCCGACGAACACTAACAAGTGTTGATACCGATGACAAAGTATAAAGGACATCACTGATGAAATAGTTTTTGGTACATCACCGACGGACACTAAACTGACGGTATAGTTTGTTGAACCACCGATAGAGAAGAAAAGGCAAGGAACCCAATGAATAGTTCAATATAGGGACACCAATGGAGCAGAAGCCCGATAGAATAATGAAAGAAAGAAACCTGATAGACTGACAGGGCAGCCCGACCATCATAACCAACAGTCAATTAAAGAACCCCCAAAAAGTGCATCTGACTTTCCACGTCAGATAAAACATTGTAATTCTATTTATAGAGTTTTAATTTTCTTTAAATCATTACTTGAGGGTCAAGAAAGTATATTGTAAATGTTTTAAAGCATCCTAACGGATCTAAAACATAACTAACTAAAGATCAAGGTCAAGTTGTAAACCTTGAATCTAGAGTTAAACTTGA
>MU227853.1:3453001-3464071 GCA_018584345.1 Thuja plicata
ATTCAATCACTCAAGGTGATTACATATACATTGTAAGCTTTATAGGATCTGTTATTAGCAATTAGAGATTGCATATACTATCAGATCAACATTTATAATGTAGTTGCATTCTAACAAGTGCATCACACCATAAATCCTTTAGTAGAAGGTGGAATTAACAGTTCTTGATAAATCTCTTAACAGAGTGCACACCTAACGATGTTGCTAAAGCTTCAAACGAAGTAGATCCTAACAAGTCTCCACTCTAATACTCCTAATAGGGTAGATCATCAGAAGTGATCAAATTGTAAGCCTTAACCAGCTCCCTTCTTATCTGTAGATAGTGAAGTTTTGTGGGTGACATCCCCACCACAGTTTTTACTTCCTAACAAGAGTTTTCTGCGATATCATATTTTGTGTTGTGTTGTTTATTTTCATGTATGTTTCTTGAATGTTTACACATGTAAAGAAATTATGTTATAATTTCACATACATAAAAAAAGATGAACAGATAGATAGGTGAATATACAAATCTGATGACACAAAGGTTAATGGGCTAATCACATAAAAGTTTTAGAGGTATGGATTCACCCCTCCCCTCTCAGTACATAATTCCAATAATTTTAACAATGTGTATCAGAGCTAAGTCTCTCTCTTGAAAAGCTTAAAAAATTAAGAGAAAAGATCAAGACAATGGAAAAGTACAGACTGGACAAGACTATTGAGAATGAGCAGTTACAAATTCAGATTTTCTATGAGCAATACAAAGAGGCGCAAGTAAGCATGAGAAAGTTGCTTGATGAAAGAAATATTATGGCAACTAGGCTTAATGAAAAAGATTATAAAGAAGAGGAGATCCCAGATTATTTCAACTCAGTTGAATCAACAACAAGAAAAGCATTAGACACATCAGTAGAAGAGATTACAAGTCTAAAAGAGATCAATCTACATTTGACAGAGCAAATCAAGATGCTGCAAATCGGTCAAGAGAGTCAGATGGTAAAAATGATTGATGTCATGAATGATTAAAGAAAATCTAATTCAGAGAGAACATTGTCTATTGATGATAGGAGGAAAATCACAGAGAAGCTACAAGAAAATGAATCAGAGATTCAAAGACTTACTGATCATCACCATGAGATTACCAATCAGATCATTCTTATGAGTCAAGAGGCAAAAAAATTAAATATTGAACTCATTGAAAGAATACAGATCATCGGTGAGCTAAGATAAGAGAATGAGAAGCTAAAGCATGAAGTTAGAATCCAGAATCAACACAATGAATTAATCAAGAAAGCTAAAGATAGCAATAAAAGAATGGATGATTTTCTTGACAGACAAAGAAGAGTCAACAACTACATAGGTATAGGGTACACCGATAATGGAGAATCATCTAATCAATCATATCAAAGGAATGTTTATGCAACTCCAAGAATAAAGAAGATGTCATGCAATTACTGTGGAAAACTAGGCCACACCTTAAACATTTGCAGAAACAAAATGAAAGGTATTCCTCAATCACAATCTACTTTCATTGGTAATTGTTATAAATGTCACAAGAAAGGACACAAGGCACATGAATGCAAATCCAAGGTGACAAATCCAAAGAAGAAAACCTACATGGACAAGTGCTGTCCTACCTGCAAAATGCATGGACATACACATCAGGAGTGCTGGAAAAAGAACAAGAAAGCATGGACACCAAAAGAACCCGATAATGGCTAAAAACTGACAAGAATTGATAACTCATATGTTTGGGACTATAACACATGGGTAAACTGCATAGCATGTGGAAGGTATAGTCATATTTATGTCAACTGTATGATAAAATGGACTAGAAGACCAAGAGGATGGACCAATCCAGGTATGGCATGTTTACATTGTCATAAGGTTGGACATGTGTTTAAAGATTGCAAAGACCGACTGACAGACACAAGCACTTATCCCAATGGAAACACCATTGATGACATCAAGAAGATGAGAAACAAGATGTGGATAAAATCTACAAACACTGAAGGTGCTAGAACAAGCAATGAAAATGATGATACCCCATCCAATGGATCTGGTGGCAAAACTATTCCCAACTAAGCTGCACAAGTAAGTATGGAATTGAATTATGACAAGTTATATTATGCATCAGTTCCATTACACATTGATCATATTGACAAAATTAGCATTATTGAAGATGCACTATATTGTTACTTGTAATGTTATTGAAAAAAATGATTCCATCGGTAAAAGGGTACAAATAAGCATCGATGAACACACATAGTAAAGTTGACACTGCTTACCGAAATGTATCAGGCATTACACAAAATCCAAGTTGCTAAGTGTAATCGATAGACATCGGTGGTCTTTGAGTCAACAGAGTTTGTCATCACCGTCTTACTGAAAATCATCAATGAAATCACCAAAGCTGCTAGCTACCCCAAAACTTTGCGCCTGCATTGACGATGTTATTTATGCCTCAATCGACGAACTCAGTCTTTGTACACCGATAATTTGTTGTGCATTAACGAAAACTTGGGGCACAAAAGTTATAAAAGCGCGACGGAAGAACTCATTTCGCACCCGCAATTTTTGAGAAACAAAGCAGAGCTAAGCAGAGTGATTGAAGAATAGATTGAAGTGTGATCTTAGCAAGATTCAAACTTGATTCAAAAGACTTACAAGTGATCACAAAGATTCAGTAAGTACCTACAATCACCAACCACACTGTTTGATTAAAAGAAAGCCCTAAATTTCAAAATACAATGGCATCTACTTCAAGAACAACAAAATTGAAATAGGATAAGAAGAAAATGATTAATCTTATTAGCAACAACACTTGTGTTGAACCTAAATACAAGTTACACCCAGAAATTGCATCGCAACCCGATGATTCTGGAGCATTCTCCATAATCCCACCTAGGGTTTTGATGGTAGAGGACGTAAGGTCATATATACATTGCAAGATCTCATAATTAGGAGATCTAGATCTAGATAATTCCTATAAGGCACTATGTGATGAAACTAGAAACCTGAAAGAAGAGCACAAGCATCTGGAAGTGAAAGGTCTGACAAATGCATTAAGCTTTCCTAGAGTTTTTAAGACTGAATGGATATGGATAGTCCTTAGCAGAATGCATAACCAGAAATTGTGGCTTGGTGGGCCTAAATGAATAAAAAAAGATTTTATTCATGTGGTTACTGGATATCCCACAACCACCAAGCCAAAAGCTCACAAGCACCCATCCTTGAAGGAAGAAGAAAAGTTGACAAGTGAAAAATCAGACAAAAGAGGTCTCAAGGTTAACACCATCACCGATGAGGAACTTAAGTTTGGTGCATGTGTGATAGGATATAAAATCTTTCAGGCTAGTAGAATGAACAACATAGCAAGCACTGCTATGAGCACAACCTACAAGATCATCAAAGAAGGAAAGAAGATGGATCTTGCGGAAATATTGTTAAATCAACTTGAGGAGAACATGAACACCATAAGGTCATCAAGGAAAACACTTGTAAGTTTGGTTCTCTTATTATGTGCATATTCTTTTACTTTGAAGAATACTTTCCTTCCATAGGCAAAGTAGTATGGGACATAAGAAAACCAATCACCATACAGATATGTGAGTACATAGAATCATTAGGTACAAATTTTGATGACTTAATGAATGAATATTTCAAAGGATTTAAGGAAAAGATGCAAGCAAGAACAAGGATACCAGCGAGTTTGATAGAAGAACACAAATATGATATATGTTCTATGGTAGATACTGATTTTACTTATATCAAACCAGTAGTACCTAGAAAATCTTGGCTATCACTACTGGATTATGAAATCAAAAAGGACAAGCCACAAAATACATCAAGGCACTGTTAAATGAACCATTGGACAACAAGCAACAAAGATTTGGCACTTATGAAGAATCCAAACCAAAAATCAAGTCAGATCTTGTTGTTAAGAAAATTGTAAACAAGAAGAACAAAATGGTAAAGGACTTAACCAAGAAATTTATAGTTTCTGAAGAAGGTGAAGAGGAAATAGAAGGAAAGGAGGAAGAAACTGAGGGCCAGTCACCCATCAGTGAAGATATAGAAAAGAGTGATTCAAAGGCCACACAGTCAAATTCACCACTTCCTCCTCTACCTAAGAAATCAAGAACAACTGATGATTCAAGGACAAGAAGAAAAACATAAAAGGAAGCAACTCCACCGTTGAAGAAAGGGAGAGTGAGAACCTACAAGAGGAAACTAGTCTCACCAAAGGAGAAACAAAACAAAAGGAGGAAGTTGAATAGAACTCAAGAAGATCTAGATGACTCAGCTATGGATGAAGCTGACATAAAAGTACAAAAAGGGAAAGAACCCTTGATCCCTACAACCATTGATGAAATATGTAAGAACATTTCAGAATCTCAATCTATTTACGATCCTAATATTAGGAAATGGTTGAAATTTGATCCAAAGGATCAAAACAAAATTTTAGAATCTATAATAGCTAAAAGGTGCAAACACCATTATGTTCCACTTTAATTCATAGAATATGAAGTACCCAAGGAACTAACAAAAAGATTGAACTAAAAAAAAGATTGTCTGCAGGATGGACATTTGCACTTCACCAGGAAAAAGAGATAAGAGAAAGAGTACTTGTTACTCTTATGCCTTCTAATTCAAAGAGGGAAGAGATAAATAAAATGCTGGAAAAATATGAAAATGAGTTCTCACCCAAAATGAGAGCATACAAATTTCTCAAAGGGAAGCTAATTGAGCTAGATCAGGAAAGCATTAAGCAGTGGTGTAAAATACTCAAGAAGCCCACTAAGGAAGCTAGCCCAGAGAAAGAACACATCATCACTAAAGATGTACAAGATGATTCATCAGTGGAAATGGATAGAGAAGAGAATGATGCAACCGACAACCAAAATACTGAAGTTGTAGATGAGGTGTGGCCCGACACTACTCTTGACAAAACTCAGAGTGAGGAAAACCAAATTCCACCAAGCCCAACTCATATTGACCTGGATGACTAAGAAGAGGTTACCAAAGAAGAATTGACAATAAAGGGTAACATAAATGAGGATGTCAATGATGAAACATGGTTGGATAATATCGTTAATGACATTACAGGAAAATACCCTATAGAAGAGGTGCAAAAATATGAAGATATCATTGTTGCACAAGGTAATACTGACAGACAGGACACACTTATTGACACTATAGAGGTAAATACACTGACCAACATGAAAATATTGATAGAAGCTATTGATATTGATTCAAGTCAGGAGAAATCATCTAAGAAAGATGATGACATACCCAAGGACATGGGTAATGATGAAAATAAATATGCATCAGACACTTAAAAAGATACAGACACAGAGATGAAGGATGCAACCGACACTCATAAAAAGTTGTCTATTGAAAAAGAAAAAGGAGAATATACTAACAAAGATGAAACATTGAGAAAGGATGAACAGAAAGAAAAGAGTGAAGAAGTTAAGAAAGATGGTAGCATGAAGGAAAAGGAAGAAAAATATGTTGAAACACCCAAGGCCACTAAAGAGACATCTTCACCAAACCAATAGACGGACTCTGAACAGAAGCAAAAAGAAGCTTCATCTTCTCAACGTTCACCTACCAAATCAATCCAATCTCAAGATCTACAAATGGTATTTCACCAATATGTCTCCCAACCAAAGAAGAAGAAGAAGAAAGTAATGAAGAAAGACATCTTGGCTGTAACACTTGATGAGGTGATTGAAATACCCAAGTGGGATGTATCTACTTTAGATATTGAAACAATTCAAAAATTTGGAGTGATGTGTCAAAGAAAATCTGTACAAGACAAAATGAAAAAGGCACACAGGGAAGCCCAAGCCCTTGACAAAGCTAGGGATATACTACATCAACTTGTTCCTGATATAAAAGTTGAAAATGACATAACAATATTGGAACAAATTGCAGTTCTTACGGACGCCATCACCACTCAAAATGTAGATGCAGAGAAGGTAATGGAAGAACAGGAAGAGATGAAGTATCACCATAAACTAGTTGAGAAGATCAGCCAAGAAGTGGTAGAAAACAAGGTAAAGCTCTCTAAATTAGCAAGTCAATTAGAACCTATGATTACGGAAGCTATTACCTTAGTTGAAAAGATGTGCACACTTGAAAATTTCACAAAAGAGAATAGTGAAAAGTTGTCCCAACTAGATTCAGAGCTGACAGAAAGTGCACAA
The DNA here is from genome assembly GCA_018584345.1 of Thuja plicata. NCBI lineage: Eukaryota > Viridiplantae > Streptophyta > Pinopsida > Cupressales > Cupressaceae > Thuja > Thuja plicata. The sequence continues at coordinate 3,459,199 of MU227853.1, forward strand.
AGTTTAACCTCTGATGCAAATGCAATAAAGTTGCATCATGACAAGATCACAGAGTTAAATAGGTTAAGACAAGGGATATGGGATGTAGAGACACAATTTAGAAATGAGGTTACCAAGCTGCAGGCTCACATATTGCCAAACCTCACCACTCTACAACAACACATTACAAATGCAAGGAATCTAATCTTGACCCCGGAAATGTTTGTGGTAGACAACATCTACGATATGCATGTGAGGATATCACTTGAGCATATGGCTCTCAAAAATTTGAAAGAAAAATGGGAGAAGATGATGGAGGAAATCAAAGCCTCACACTCCCACATTTTTGACAAGTTGTAAGTACCTTTGCCTTTATTATCAAAAAGGAGGAATGAATGGTGCATATGTACAATATACTACATTAGCAAAAAGGAAGAAAAAGATGTGTATGTTGTATGTACAACAAAAATAATCAGAAAAAGGGAAAAAAAAGGGGGAAGGCAATTATATGTACATAAAATTACACTTACTGACATATGCATAGGGGGAGTCATAAAATGACTAAGGATGAAGTATACATAGGTGTACATACTAATACATTAAGTATGTCACACATTAGTTTTTGATACTAATGTCAAAGGGGGAGATTGATGACATTAAGTTTTTCCATTAGTATACTTAAGTGAAAAACATGATAAAGGTCATCGGTATAGGCATACCCAACAAACATCACACTGCATAACCGACGAGATGACAATACTTGTCATGAAAAATGCTAAGTATAGAATTTTTTGATGAACACTAACAAGTGTTGAAACCGATGACAAAGCATAAAGGACATCACCGATGAAACAGGTTTTGGTACATCACCGATGGACACTAAACCAATGGTACAATTTGTTGAATCGCTGAGAGAGAATAAAAGCCAAGGAACCTAAAAAATAGTTCAATATAGGGACATCGATGGAGTAGAAGCCTGAAAGAGCAAAGAAAGAAAGAAACCTGACAGACTGACAAAGCAGCCCGACCATTAGAACTGACAGTTAGTTAAAGAACCCAGAAAAAGTGGATCTGACTTTCCACGTCAGATAAAACATTATAATTCTATTTATAGAGTTTTAATTTGTTTTAAATCATTACTTGAGGGTCAAGAAAGTATATTGTAAATATTTAAAGCATCCTAATGGATCTAAAACATAACTAACTAAAGATCAAGGTCAAGTTGTAAACCTTGAATCTAGAGTTAAACTTGAAAAGCGTGAATCAAGAATGGACCTAGAAACTAGTATATATAGATGTTCAATCATTTGTAATAGGTAATGAGTTGATAAATGATTTTAGCCACGGAGAGCATCTAAGCAGCAGAAGTGAATTCATGCAAAGTTTAGAAACAGATCATATCAGTTCTCAAGAACACAGACAAGGCTACCGATGAGCAGAGAAAATGTATCATTCAATCACTCAAGGTGATTACATATACATTGTAAGCTTTATAGGATCTGTTATCAACAATTAGAGATTGCATATACTATCAGATCAAAATTTATAATGTAGTTGCATTCTAACAATTGCATCACATCATAAATCCTTTAGTAGAAGGTGGACTTAACAGTTCTTGATAAATCTCTTAATAGAGTGCACACCTAATAGTGTTGCTAAAGATTCAAATGAAGTAGATCCTAACAGGTCTCCACTTTAATACTCCAAATAGGGTAGATCATCATAAGTGATCAACCTTAACCGGCTCCCTTCTTATCTGCAGATAGTGAAGTTTTGTGGGTGACATCCCCACCATAGTTTTTACTTCCTAACAAGAGTTTTATATGATATTATATCTTTTTTTATGTGTTATTTATTTTCATGTATGTTTATTGAATGTTTACACATGTAAAGAACTTATGTTATGATTTCACATACATAAAGAAAGATGAACAGATAGATAAGTGAATATACAAATCTGATGACACAAAGGTTAATGGGATAATCACATAAAAGTTTTAGAGGTACTGATTCACCCCTCCCCTCTTAGTACATCATTCCAGTAATTCCAACAGATTGCACTTCTTAAGTCTTTGATAGTTGATGATCTTGGTTAGAGAAAATGAGAGAAGAAAGCTTCCTTATATATGAATCTAGGGCACAATCTTCTAGAGAGGCCTACTGATGGGGAGGTCACCTTCCTCTTCTATATTCCTACTCCCTCTTAGGAATCTCACTTTGATCCAATTCACTTCAGGATCCTCTAGACTCACACTTGAGTCTCTTAGGGTTACTCACAGACCCTAACTAGAAGGATTTCTATACTCCCTCTCTCTTAGGTTTCCTACCCACCGAAATGCTTCACTCTCTACCTTATCTTCCTCTCCATGACTGAATAAAGTCAGTCATGCACCTTCTCCTACTATCTCTCTCTCCTACAAGCTCCCTAGCCGGACCATTTAGCTCACCTAGGTCTTGTCTACAATTCTGACTAGCCTCTTCTCAATCCCAAACACAAAAATAGAATAAAAATACATGAGGGATGCTTCTTGACAGTCACACTCCATAGGATGGATTATAAGATTCAAAAAGCATCCATGAGACTTGATTGAATTCAAAATCCTACTCTATAGAAGTCTGCACATAATAGAAGCACACACAGAAAACACAGGAAACTATTCTTTATTGAAAGTCTAAAAATTACAAAGCAAACTGAAATCTTCTTCACTAGTCTACTCAGTCTCTAACTTCTCCAACCTCTCCCAAAATGGTTCTTTCCTTCATTTTATATCTCAGCCTGTTCTTGATTTGTAACCGTTTTTAGGTTACCTGTCCGCCTGAGGATCCTAACTACCTCGGCTCTTCGTCTTCCTCCCGCAACTGTCATCATTCTCATTCTCTGCATGGTTGTCGACGTGGGCAACATTTTCCTTTGTGGCATTCTCTCTTTTCTTTTTGTCGTATCTGACTTTTTAACTTCCCTGTTGACAAGTCAATCTTCCTTATAGTCATAGTATCGCAACTCTTTCTCAGCTCGATCAGATGTTTACCTTACTCTGAATGTTTATTCGCATAGTCGCGAGCCTTAGAACCCATGCATGCCTTAATCCTGTGACCTTGCGATACTTGTTGTCGCACTCTCGCAATTCTTACAACCTAACTGCCGATTACCCCGCGACCTTGCGATACATTGTTGTTGTCGCGCGCTCGCATCACTTCTAACTGAGCTGCCGATTCCCTTGTGACTGTGCGATGAGCTCTCATCGCGTCCTCGCAACACTTCTAACAGCACTGCCAGTTCCTTTGCGACTGAGCGACGCATCATTATCGCGCACTTGCAATGCTTTGAACCGAGCTGATGATTTTCCTGCGATCACACGATAGACTGTTGTCGTGCTCTCGCAATGCCTTGAACTGAGCTGTTAGTTACCCTACGACTGTGCGATGCACTTTTTGTCACATTCTCATAGTTGTTTTTCATTGACCACCAAATTCCTTCTGACTGTGCGATACATTGTCATCGTACCGTCGCACACATTTGCCACTAACCGCCGTTAAACCACTAACTTCGTGATTCACTGTTATCGCCTTGTCGTAGCCGCTTTTGGTTAACCTCCAGTTTCCTTCTGACTGTGTGCTAAGCCCTTGTCATGTAATCACAACTATTTCATACTAACCGTTGATCATCTTGTGACTGTACGCTAAGTATAATGTACCCAGTTTGTTTGTTTAACCGCCCTCGTGCTAGGAGTTACGAGTTGTTAGGGTTTAGGAAGATAGTTGAATGCTAACTCTGATCTGCTCCTGGACCACCATTGCTAAATAGCTAGGGCTTCATAGCTAAAACCCTAGGGTTCTCTGCACCATACTTCCCCCCTCTGCGAAGGAAGAATTTAGTTTGAATTAGTCGGCAACAATGCCAAACTAATTCCTTGTCTTCTATAGTCTTCTTTGTCTATCCATGTAGCTTATGCTTCTGGTAACCCTAACCATTTGACTAGGTATTCTCTGTATACCCTTCGTCAAGTTGTCTTCTGAACTCGTGAATCCAGGATTTTCTCTGCTTGCAACTTTGACTTAGCTTTCACCCGTATATCCTGAACATCCTTTCCTATTTCCATCTGCTGAGTACCCTCAGGTATCACTGGTCCTCTGTATGGAATAAGATCCTGCACATTAAAAATAGGTGACATTTCTAAATTTTTAGGTAAGTCAATTTTATAGGCATTCTGCCCATTTTTCTCCAATATCTTGCAGGGACCTATTCTCCTCATTTGCAACTTAGTAGGAATCCCCTTCTGTAATCTGGCTTTGTTCAGATGTACCATTTCCAGATCTCCAATTTGAAATTGTACTTCTCTCCTTCCTTCATCTACCTTCTCTTTTAATCTTTGATTTGCCTGAATCAGATTCTTCTTCACCTGATCATGTATCTCCTTCATAGACTGTGCAAAGTCATCAGCATGTCCACTTATCACTCCATGTCCTTTTAACTCTCTGAGTTCACAGACTCCACGTGGATGCATCCCATATACAATCTGAAATGGGATTTTCCCTATAGTCCTATTAGCACTATCATTATAAGAAAATTCTACCTGTGGTAACACTTGATCCCAGGCTTGTCCATACTCCTTCATTAAGCATCTAAGAAAATTTCCCAACACTCTGTTGATGACTTCTGTCTGACCATCTGTTTGAGGATGGTAGGCGGAACTGTGGGACAAATTAGTTCCCAATCTTCTCCATAAGGTCTTCCAAAAATGACCCGTGAATTTGAAATCTCTGTCAGACACTATGCTTACTGGAAAACCATGAATTCTAACTATTTCCTTGAAAAATAAGTGAGCAATATGACTGGCATCATTTATGGTCTTACAAGGCATAAAATGACTCATTTTGCTGAACCTGTCTACTA
>MU227853.1:3474879-3492412 GCA_018584345.1 Thuja plicata
TGTTGTTGATTCTTAGGATTTTCACGTAGGACAAGATCTCCCACTTGGAATTCTCTAGGGTGAACCTTTTTGTTGAAGGCTTTGGACATGCACTTTTGATAAACCCTCATATGGTCAAATGATGCTTCAAATTTTTCATCTAGAAGTTCTAACTCTTGAAGTCTCATGGCGTAGCAATCTTCATCTGTAACTAAACCATGGAGAGAAACTCAAAGTGAAGGAATCTCAACCTCCAAAGGTAACACTGCTTCAGCGCCATATGCAAGGGTAAAATGAGTAGCCCCAGTAGGAGTATGAATACTCATTCTATAGGCCCACAAAGCTAGATTTATCAATAAATGCCAATCTCTACCATTCTTACAAACTATTCTATGTAAGATTTTACGAATGGTCTTGTTTGATGCCTCTGCTTGACCATTTCCTTGTGGGAAGTAAATGGAGGACCAATGTTGTTTAATCTTGAATTTCTTGCAGAGTTGTTTAAGGTCCTTATTTTTAAACTAGCCTCCATTGTCAGTGATAATCTCAATAGGCACTCCATATCAACAGATGATATGGTTTAGAATGAATACAGAGACTGTCTTGCCTAAGGCAACAAAAAGTGGGACAGCTTCTACCCATTTAGTGAAGTAATTAGTAGTAGTGATAATAAACTTGTGTCCACCTGATGAGTTGGGGTGAATCTTCCCAACAAGATCAAAGGCCCAACGCTGAAATGGCCAATGAGATATAGAAGGAATAAGCTCCTTGCCTAGAGCATGTATCAGGTTACCATGTTTTTTACACTTTTCACATGACTTTTCAAAAGCTACTACATCAATCTGCATCATAGGCCAATATTACCCCACCCTAAGCAACCTTCGGGCCATGGAGAGACCATTGGAATGTCCCCCATAGATATCCTCATGAATGTCAACTAACACTTGGTCAGATTCTTCCTTTTCTAAGCATCTAAGAAGTGTTCCATTGAGACCCTTCCTATACAAATCACCAGCAATAAGGGAATGGCAAGAGGCATTTCGGGTAAGGTTTTGTCATTTAGATCGGTTAAAGTTTTCAATTATAATGCCATCACAAAAATATGAGTAAATGGCACCATAACAGGATGAATTATGACCAACAAGGGTACAAATGTCATGGCTTTCTTGGGAGTCAAAAATAGGGTGATGTAGCTCTTCCACTAGGAATTCAAATCTGGATTCATGCTGCTCTAACTGAAGAAGTGAAGCAAGTGTAGCCATAGCATCAACTGATTTGTTTTTTGCTCTAGGGATTTGCTGAAACATGACAAATGTGAAGTATCTCTTTAAGGAATCAACCATTTTATTGTAAGGTACCATTTTCTCATGTTTTGTTTGATATTCATCATTAACTTGGTTGATAATCAGCTGTGAATCCCCATAGATGTGTAACTCTGTGATTCTCCATTCTATGGCTATCTTAAGTCCATTTGTTTTAAAGCTTCATACTCAGCAATGGTTTTTGTACATGGGAACAATAATTTGTAAGAATTAGGAATCATGTACCCATGAGGAGAAACAAACAACACACCAGCTCCTGAACCATTTTTCATAAAGGATCCATCAAAGAACATCTTCCATGTTCTTTCAGTCATATACATGAGGTGCTCATCTGGGAAGTCAACTTGAATAGGTGCATTAACTTGTAATGGGAAATCAGCCAATTGCTCTAATATGGCTTGTCCTTTGATTGCTTTACGATCAATGTACTCTATGTCAAACTCTAAAAGTATCATCATCCATTTAGCAAGTCTACTTGTGAGGGTAGCCTTACTTAGAAAATATTTGAGTGGATCTATTTTTGCTATGAGGTGTATAGTGTGCGCAAGCATGTAATGTCACAAATTTTGGGAAGCAAACACAATAGCAAGGAAAGCTTTCTCAATTCTAGTGTAGTTAACCTCATATGAAACAAGAGTATGACTAATGTAGTATATTGCTCTTTCTTTCCCATTTTCATCAAGTTGAGCTAGTAATGCCCCCAAGGAAGATTTTGTTGCTGAAATGTATAAAATAAGTGGTTTCCCTGGGATAGGAGGCATTAAAATAGGAGTATTTTCCAAGTACTTCCTTATTTGATCTATGCTCTTTTGACAATCCCCATTCCAAACACATTTGACTCCTTTATGTAAGTTCTTGTTGAAAGGTTGAGCTCTATCTACCAATTGTGAAATAAATCTCCTTATAGATTGAAGACGTCCTTGAAGACTCCTCATTTGACTAATGTTTTTAGGAGGTGGCATATCTATGATTGCTTAAAATTTTTCAGGGTCCACCTCTATTCCTTTTGCTGAAATTATGAATCCAAGTAGTTTTCTAGAGGTGACTCCAAATGCACACTTTTTAGGATTTAACCTTAGTTGAAATTGTTCCATGCGATCTATAATGACTTCCAAATCATCTAAGTGTGTATCTCTTTGTTTAGACTTGGCCAAGGTGTCATCCACATAATATTCCATGTTTTTATGCATCATGTCATCAAAAATAGTTGTCATAGCTCTTTGATAGGTGGCTCTTGCATTTTTTAAACCAAAAGGCATAACGTTCCAACAATAGGTACCCCATGCACAAGTGAATGCAGTCTTTTCTTGATCTTCAGGAGCTATCTTAATTTTATTGTACCGATAAAATCCATCCATCAAGGAATAAATCTCACAACCCACAGTCATATCCACTATCATGTCTATGTTGGGAAGTGGAAAGTCATCATTTGGGCATGCTCTATTGAGATCTCTAAAATCTGTGCAAACTCAAATGGATTTATCATGTTTGGAAACTGGTACAATGTTTGATATCCATTCAGCATAAGCAATAGCTCTTATCAATTTTGCACCAAGGAGTTTTTCTAATTCTGCTTTGACTAGTAGAGCTATGTGAGGATGCATCTTTCTCAATTTATGTTTAACTAATTTGACATTTGGAGCTATAGATAAGTGATGCATGATAAGATTTATGTCCAATCTTGGCATGTCTGAATAAGTCCATGCAAAATTGGTCTTCTTTTTCTGTAAGAACTTAGTGTAAGCTTCTTTTTTTGTTGGTGACAAGGACTCAACCAAGTGTACTATTTGTGGAGTCTCATCTGTACCCAGATTGACTACTTGTGTTGGCTCAATAAGCACTGAAGATCAATCTTGAAAATAGCTAGGGAGATGATCAAGTACCTCATCCTTAGGTGCCTCACAGAGGTTTTCACCCTTGGCTACGTCATTTCTTTTTACTTTTTTTGGTTATGACACCACCACACAGTGGTTTTCGACATCAGAACACCTATTCTTTTGATTTTCTTTTCTTTTTATCTTGTGAATAAGGTACTTGATGTCTGGTTCTATCATATTGGTAGCCGGTTCATTGGTGGAAGAGACTACAGGATCAATGGCATTTAGATAACAAGCTATCTCATAATCATTTTGGAATGCTAAAAGCTCAGGTTCTTGATAGCATTGGGACCAATCAATGAGGTTGGGATGAACAAGAGGCAAGTCAACGACTGGTTCAAGGTTATAAATGTGAATGATATTATCACTGGTGACTGAAGAGTTAGAGTCCGTCAAGTATCCCTCTAAGCTACCCAAATCAGGATTCATCCTAACAAGTGAAGAATTGTCCACTAAGGCAACATGTGGGTTCAAAACCTCTAATCCTACACGTGACTCATTGGCTACCTCGAGTTGAGAACTAAAAGTGTGAATAACATCAATATTTATATCAACTGTGGGGGGCTCTAAAAAAGAGTCCCATTCATACTCACTAGAACTTGTATCTAAACTGTGACTAGGATGCTTACACCATGAAGGTTTGGGACATCGTGATGTAGAAGGTCTAGTTTCATCAAAAGTAGAACTTTCTCTTTCCATTAAATGAACAAGATTCTTTCTTTGACATTCTCTCAAAGGATCCTCTATATCTGATTCTTGTTCTAAAGTTGCAACTGATGCATGGGTGACTGAAATATCTGAATCTCCCCAAAGGAGATTAGTGGAAGGGACCCAATATTCACACATATCTTGTTGATTTGTCAAATTAGGTACATAATCTGGTTCATCGTCACTATCCAACTTTTCAAAGAGAGGATTAGTGTTCTTGTTGTAATTTTCAAATCTTAGGCGAAGTGGCTTCTTAGACTTGCATCCAAATTGAGCATGATCAAGCAGTTCAGATCGAGCATCCAGATTGTGATTAAGAGGGCCATATCCAGGATAGCCCATCTTTCTGACAAAGGTATACCCTCTTCCATAAGCCTTAGGAGAGGGAGAGAAGTTCTCATTGTGCATATATTTTTCTTCTCTATATATCCAGTCTCTAACAAATGTTTCCTCTTTCTCATCTTGGATAGGCACTGATGATTCTATAAATTTTCCAAATAAAGTTATAGCTGAAGAGGAAGGCTTATTTTCTTTTGAAGGTTTTCCATAAGACCAAGGTGAAACTGGTAATGTTGTGAGGGAGTTGGGTTGATACCCCCCATACCAAGGTCTACTGACTTAAGCTTGTCTTTGCATTCAGCTAAGGTAGCATCAAAATCTTCTGCTTCTCTATTGATGGGAACATGAGTCCCTACTGAAATTAAATTAACAAATAAAGTGTTATCCCTAGGTATAAAAATCTATATTCCATTGTAGGGGAACTTAACACATTGATGATAGGTATACGATACTACTTACATATCATGAATCCATGGTCTACCAAGTAAGATATTATACGCAAGGGGTCTAGCATCAACGATTTGAAATAAAATATCCTTTTGAACAGGGCCAATCCTAATAGGAAGGATGGCCAACCCCTTGGAACTTCTTTTTTCCTCATCATAGGCTTTGATAGTAATCATTTTTCTAGTATCTATAACCTCTTCAGAATAACCCAATTCTTTCAAAAGACTGAAAGAACAAATATTAAGCCCAACACCCCCATCTATCAACATGCACCTAACATGAGTGTGATGGATCATGACCTTAATGTGAAGGGAAAGATTGTGTAGATGGCTCAAAGCTTTATCATCATCTTCTGAAAAGGTAAGGTAATGAGGGGTAGCAATGTGATTAACCATATTCTCGAATTGATCAATATCTAAGTTATTGGGGACATTTTCCATGTGCAAAGCATCCTCAAGGATTTGTTTATGTCTTGGGGACAACTCTAAGAGCTCAAATCTCAAAATTTGAGCGGGGGTTCTTTGTAACTAATCAACAAGATTGTAGCTTGACTTAGGATTAACATCTGGCTTCAAGGTGACAGGCTTGGATGCCACTTGCATAGGTTTACTTAACTGGCTTGAATTGGGTCCTCTAATGACAACAAGACCTTAACTTCGAGTAACAACATTAAGAGTTTGAGACGATCTTCTAGAGTTGGGACCCCTTAGAACCACAATAGGTTCTTTATCAAAAATAGGAGGAGAGTCTTCATCTAGATAATAACCATAAGGATCTCTTCCACTCATCATGTTAACATTTTCTTCCTTAAATTCAAGCATGTTGATAGTATTCTCCACATCTATGTAAGTATAATTGATCTCAGCTTTTCCATTCTTAACTTTAGAGGTCTCCCCCTTTTCATATTTGGGTAAAGGTTCCTTGAATGCCTTATGATCGGTGTTGGTGTTCAATCCATCTATTGTAAGTTGTCCACTCTCAATGAGATCTTGAATGATATGATTGAGTTTCTATTAGTGTTCAATGTCATGTCCATTACCATTATGAAATATGCAATAGGATTTCTCCTTCCACCAATGTGATTTAACTTCAGGTATATGAAAATGCACAGCATCTTGAGGATGTGCCAGATTGTTATCAATAAGTTTCTTTAAAATTTTCTCATACGACTCACCAATTTTTGCAAATTGACATCTTTCACCCTTAGCCTTACCTTGGTAGCTTGGCTTACTTTCTTGTTGAGTGGATGTATTAAGCTTTGTAGCTTAAAAAATACTAGATAAGTGGATCACAGGTTGATCTTTAGATTGGGATGAATTCACAACTCCATCATTAACTACTTGTTTGTTCCTATTCCAATATTGGTTCTTCCCTTTATCCTTGTTAGAGTTGTTGTTTTGACCATTGTTATTGTTATTTCCATGTTTAGTCAAAATTCCTTTTTCTCTTAAAACACCCTCAATTCTACATGCAGTCTCAACCATTGTGTCAAATGAATCGAAAACCATTTTCTTAACTTCATACCGCATTTTGGGGACCAAATTACTAACAAGAATGTCAATCTTTTCATTTTTAGTAACAGTTCTAGAATAGAAAAAGCATTTTTGTCTCCACCTTTGCAAGAAGGTAACAAAGGATTCTCCAAGATTCTTCTTTAAGCTACATAAGTCCAACAAAGTGATAGATCTCAAAACATTGTATGCAAACTGTTGAACAAATCTATGAACAAGCTCTTTGAAGGTCTTAATAGGGGGAGTTATCTTAGTTAACCATTCCATTGCTTGTCCCTTAATACTTCATGGGAATAACCTCATGAGATAAGAGTAATCCTAATGGAACTCAAAACTTGTGGTATAAAAATGGCACACATGATCATGTGGATCTCCACTCCGATCATATTTGTCATATTGAGGAATTTAAACCTTTCTAGGAAATTCTTTCATGTCAACATTCTTATCAAAAGGATTAGGACAAATTGAGTCCAATGAGAAAGAATTCTTAGGTGCAAACATCTTGTCCATTGTTCTTTGCATTTCATTTAGCTTCTCCTCTTGGGATGGACCTTGCATCTTAATCTTTTTATCCACATCAAAGTTGTAAGGGACCCTAGCACCCTTTTTGATTAGACTCTCTAGGAACTTATCCTTGTTTTGCTCCATATATTTCTCCACATGTTGTTGAAAAAGTGGCTCTTGTTGCATTTTCATGAAATCTTGGGAGGTGCGATCAAATCTCGAGCTACTACCCCCATATTATGAACCATAATGAGCACGTTGTGAAGGTGGCCTTGAGTTCCTAGGAGGAGATTGTCTCCTATAATGATCATGTGTTGAAACTCTTCTTCCTCTAGGGCTAGGAGATTGTGATGGTGATCTTGAATGTCTCCTACCTCATGGAGTCCTAAGAGGAGTGGATAGAGAAGAAATGTTTCCACCACTAACATGCATATTATTGAATGGATCATTGAGTTTTTGAGCCAAGAGCCTATCTCGCTCTTCTTAAAAGGATTTTCTTTCCATTTCCATCAAAGTTTGTTTCTCTATCTCTAGGAATGTAATTTTTTCCTCCTTATGAGCTTTTTCATCTTGAAATGCTTTCTTTTCATGCTCAATCCTCTTGAGTCTTTCAGTCATGTAATTGGTAGGTGAGCTTGGTCTTGAATTTTGAAACAAGTTGTTGGTATAATTTGTATTGAAATGAGTGTCATAACGTTCATCCTCTTCACTTTCATGTTGTGATTGGTTATCTTGATAAGCATGTCTCTTACCTCTCTCTCTCTCAGCCCTTTGGTGAGCATCTAGATATCTTGTTAAAATAAGGGGTGAGGCTGGTCTACTGTTATGAGAGGAACCACTGAATGAAATAGCATTTCTACTCTTTGCAAACATATCATCATAACGTTTATCACTGGCTTCCTTCTCTCTCCTTATCATTGTGTGACTCATATCCATAGAAGAGCGAGAAGATGCTAAGGGGATACCCAAATCACTAAGATGACTCTTGGAATCAAACCACACTTCCAAAGTATTCCTAGGTGATTGATCAAATATGGGTTCTTTTCCCTTATGTCTTTGGTGAGTGAACTGCCTCACAATAGGTGTGGAATAATCATGCTCAAGGCCTTTCTTAGGAATGGTTTATTCAATATAAGGACTACTTCTCCCATTATGAGGTGCATTTAACTTGTCAACCCAAGGACGTATACTTGAAATGGTTGGCATGATATGTGCACTAGGTTCCTTAAGGAGTCATATTGCTTATGTTGTAGGAAGGTCAAAATGCATAAAAGAAACCTACACTAGTGCTGTAGGAAAAGAATACATTTATCTCCTTACTGAAATGAATGCTAGAAATTGCAAACTCTACTTAAACCTATAATTTCAACCTAGAACATCCATTATAACTATTCTTGTAGAAGTTGCAGGAACATTCACAAGGTACAATGTTGTAGGAAGAAATTGTAACTTCTAACTGAAATACTGGAAATGCTGGATAAACAACCGAAAGCTCTATCTTTTAAAATCGCTCCTTTTCACTTACTAGTTAGAACACACTCTCATATTTCATCAGTACATTTCAAAAATGGCCCTCAATCTCTGTCCGCGCTCTTCATGTCATCCCAAGCATCCACCCTTGTCTCAAACACCAGCTGCTTCTCTGCCCAAAACCTCATTTTCTTATTCCCTTTCCCCCACTCTCTTTTCCCCATTTCAGAATAGTTCATTCTCTGCTCTCACTATCCAATCCCACAAGCCCAAATTAGTGAAACCCACTTTGTCTAACATCAAAGAAACAAGACCCACTATACATAATAACAAACAAATTTGTTGTTCCTCAAGTGATCCCAACTATGGTCGTAGCAAGACTCCCAGGGAAACCATACTGCTTCTGGGCTGTGATTATGAACACTGGCTTATTGTCATGGAGTTTCCTACAAACCCCATGCTGGAAATGCTGGAAGGAAATCTATTCTATTCTAACCTATTCAACCTCCCAAGTGGGTCCCCTTGGTTGGTTTCTGCTAATCTACTAACATAGAACGTAAACCAAGAATTACTTCATTGTATTTCAAAAACTCATTACATAAAAACAATACATGAACCTTGAAATAGATTGTTGCAAGATATAACAGTTTTCTTCCAAAAACTTCTTTCTCTAACTTTTCAATCTAACTTCAAAATATCGGTCCAATCCCTATATATAGAGGATCGAACACTTATTACAAAATAAAAAACAGACTATCTTGCTGAAAACATGCCAGAGAAGAAGATGGAAATGCAATAGCCCACGGTGTAGGTAGTAAAGCTCGGGCGACCAGTTCAACATAATAAAGTGCAGAGGGAATATAGAAACACTACATCCATGTATCCTGGAATAATGGCTCCTCCATTGTAGCAGCCATGTTTCTTGGTGTTGTGATGATCACTCCACTGTAGCTGGTCCTCAACAGTCTTCCTTGAATGTTTTCAATCACTCTCTAGCCGCTTTCTCTTCTGTCAAGTTAGTTATGATGCGGAAATATTCATGCAACAAGCTTAATCAAATTAAATCCAGATATTAGAACATAGATTCTGATGGTTTTATGAAATACTGCACTATATGTATCATATTAGCAAAATATGTCACAAACATCTACCCATGGTTTATCAGTTCTATCTAGACTTCATCACAATTTTTAACTGGCTAGGTTCTCAAATGTTTTGTCAGAAACTAGAACAGAGTATTTAAAATTATACAAAATAAAGGTAATAATTTGGCCTTATCATCTGCCCCTTGCTTAATCAAATGCTTGTCCTCAAGCATTGCATCTTCTGGCAATTGACCTAAAGTCACCAACTTTAGTTTGTCCTTGCCTTTGGCTCTTAAAGGAGTAGTATAATCTTCTTGTTCTTTTCCAAACTTCCCTTCTGTGATCCTCCTACAACCTGTCAAGCTTGGCAGTGTTGATGTCATACAAGGGCCAAAGGAGCATGGGAAAATGCATTGTGAGTGGACACCAGAGCTCCTGCCTGATTTTCCTACCCAGTCCTATGTATTTTGGTGCTTGGTGTATGGCTGCTTCAAGGTTAATGGGGCTGTGTGGTTCTAACCTTTTGAATGCCTCTGATAATCTGCCCCATCTACTTTTGGGACTGGTTAAGGCTCTTTGGAAGACAAAATAAGACATGTCATATTCTGCATGCACATCTGCTCTGAGTTTAAAATTTTTTATCTCTGATTTCCTTTTTAATATTCCCATATGTCAGTTTGAACCAATCCCTCAGGAATACCTCTGGTTGACTACTCTCTACTTTTAATGGCAGGGGTTCTATTTTCTCAAGTTCTCTATAATTCTCCAATTGTCTATCATAGTTAGCCTCATTGTGCATCCAATAAATTAGGGCCCTGAGGTGTATATCCCCTATGTAAGGTAGGGGGTTCCATTCAGTCTCTGTAGGGATGATGAAATTATGCACATACAACTCACAAAGTAGGTTTTGTTGCCAAGATGTAAGGGTGTGGTATAAACCATAGAATTCATGGGCTGATTTGAACTCTATGTTTACATCTTTCAGGGTCATCATCAACTGAAATAGGGGGAATTGTTCTTTTAGACTGATGGTATAGACCCTAGGTGGTAGTGTACAGGCAATTATCTGCTTAGTCAGCTTAAGGACATGTTCCATTCTTTGTTCCTGTCTTTCCAACTAATCTTTTAATTCTGCAATTTCCTCTCCCTGTTCAGCTATTACTTTCTACAATTTCTTTTTCTCTTCTCCCCATAGAGTGGTTGTCAGCACATGCTTATTATATAACTGAAAGAGAAGCATTTGTAGAGTAATCGGACTAATTTTTTCATCCTAGTTATTCTTCTTCCTTCGTTCCCTCCATAACTGCTCTAAGAAATTTATTAACCAAGTTTGTTTATAGGAAATTAGGGCATTTCTTGTGCAAGCTAGTTGGTGAGTTATAGGGGTTACTTTCTCACTGGTTGGAACATCCTGATGACTAACTCCTGGGTCACTTTGACATAAATTTGGCTCAACTTCACACTCCTCATCTAGATTTTGAGGAATGTCTGGAATCTCAGACTGGCTGGTAGAATCATCCAGAACAATATGAATAGGGGTTTCCTCCTCAAATTGTTTGGGGGAAGCGGACTGGCTTTCGGTGGGTGCTTTAGGAATCTACCCCCTCATCCTAGAGCTCCTTCTTACAGGGATTTCCTCAACCTCTATGGCCTTTTTCTTACTAACCCTTTTTATTTTCTCTGTTGTAGGAATAGTGGCTACAGGAACTAACTTCATTTTCTTCTTTTTCGAGACTTGAGGGTTTCATGGCTCAGCTGTAGGAACTGAAGTTTATCCTACTAACTTCCATTTTCCTTTTGTTTGGGTGGTAGTAGGTATATTTCTCATGTGAGTGGGTAAAGGCACATTTTCTTGTGAATTTTTGGTTTCTTCCCCTTGGGTACTTTGCTCGGCAACTGGGTCAGGGGAAACTACATTATCTTGATTAATTTGCACATTAGGGGCAATTTGAGGCTACAGGGTTTTATGATGGAAAAACTCTTCCCATGCCATAGGGGAGACATCCCTAAGAGATCTTTCTATGAGAAATTTAATTAGGGCATGGTGAGTAATAGAGTTGTCTTTCCCTTTCTGTGTTTCTTCGGCACTAATGCACAACATATTAAACAAAAAATTGAATGCATTCATTGGGATATTATGTCGTACATAATTAAGCAGCTTAAAATGATGCACATGCAAATTAGAGAATCATCCTTCACAAGTTAAATACCTGATAATGTGTGTGGCCAAATCCTGATATGGTGGAGGAATGGACATTCATTTGCACCCCTATTTAGTGATCTCCAGTGGAGGGTCTCCTGGTAGGGTGAACTAAGCCCTGGCTGACTTGGCATTGTGCGCATTGGGGTAGTGTTCCCCTGCTGCTGGAAAACTGGTTACTTCTGCTATTTTCTCCTCCATTGCAATGACTGTCAACCCCCATACCATCGCTTGGCCTTCATCAAATATGTTTGCAAATTATATTGCTGCTTCCTCATCAAACTCTATCAATTTTAAGAAATTTCCCAGCCATCCGCAGGCATTAAATCTTCTTACTGCCTCAACATTAGATAGTAAAATACCATGAACCACTGGTTCATGCCACTGCAATTGGCCCCCCATTTGTGCTTACCAAATTCAACCTCTACTATGTTCTTGATAATTACCTTCTTCTCTTTTGAATTTCAGACTACTTGTAAAACCACAGACCCTCTTTCACATTCTTCTAGTATTCTTGATATGAACAATAATAATGTACTTTAACAAAATGAATCATAGATATTCATGTGAGAGTTATGTCATGGTTTTAATACTGGGTCACATCTAGTGTGATAGTAAGAGGAACCTCCTTACAGCAATATGGTGAGAATGCACGAAATAACAGAATATAGAGCAATAGCAGAACTCAGAATGAATCTATTGATCATGGGCCACTTCGAGGGGGTAACCTCCTTTGAGAAATCTCAATACAATAAATTTGTCAGTGTCCATAAAAGGCCTCAACCTACTCTTATATACTAAGTATGATCTAGAAAATTAATACTACTTATGCATGTGGGATAATAAAATATACTCACGGGATGACTTACCAAGCATATGCGTCCAAAAACACTACACTAACAAAATAAATAGAAGCAACACACAGGTTCCTAACATCCCCTCTCTCTTAGAAAAAATATTTGTCCTCAAAGCTTAAGGTGTGGAAATTTTTGTTGAATCTGAAGAAGGGGTTCCCAGGTGGCATCCTCTGGTTGCATGTCATGCCACTGAATCAAGACCTCAGAGATGGAGCGAGAGCGAAGCTGATGAGTGTGTTGGTCAAGGATTTCCTCGAGCTCCAGGATAATGGATCCTTCCTTATCCATTTCAGGGAGAGCAGTTTGTGCCCTGATGTTGGTACCAAGAACTTGCTTTAGACAAGAAACATGAAATACTAGATGAATATGGGAAGAAGGAGGAAGTTTCAGTTTATAAGAAACAAAACCAATCTTCTGTAGAACCTTATAAGGCCCATAAAATTTTTGGGCCAGCTTATGACACCCTTTAAGCTTAAGGGAGGATTTCTTGTATGGCTATAGATGAAGAAAAACCATATCCCCAACTTGAAATGAGCTCTTAGAATGGTGTTGATCTGCTTGATGTTTCATTCGATTACGGGCCATGTGAAGATTATACTGTAAGGTGTGAAGAATTTGATCCCTAGTGCAGAGAACTATGTCAACTTCTTGGACTGGTGAGCTGCTAGGAGTGTAGGGAAGGAGCACTAGAGGTGCCTGACCATAGACTGCTTCATATGGAGTCATTTTAGAGGTAGTGTGGTAAGAGGTATTGTACCACCATTCAGCTAAAGGAAGCCACTTGACACACTGATGTTGTTGTTCAAAAGTGAAGCAGTGAAGATAAGTTTCCAAGCATTTGTTGACAATTTCTGTCTGACCATCAGTTTGTGGGTGATAGCTTGAACTCATCTTCAGTTTGGTGTCAGTTTACTATAACAGTTCAGTCCAAAAATGACTGGTAAAAGTTGCATCATGATCTGAGACAATGGAAGAAGGGAGGCCATGAAGATGGAAGATCTGGTCCATGAATATTTGTGCAACTAAGGAGGCAATATAGGGGTGGCTGAGGGCACAAAAATGACTATATTTAGAGAGACAATCAAACACAACCAAGATCACTATCTTGCCGCCTGATTTAGGAAGCCCTTCAATGAAATCCATAAAAATATCAGTCCGAATCCGTGTAGGGATGGGCAATGGTTCTAGCAAGCTAGGAAGGAGGGTCATTTCACCCTTGTGGCATTGGCAGGTATCACATTCAGCCACCATCTGTTGAAACATTTGTTTCATTCCTTTCCAAAAGAAGTTTTGCCTTGCCCACTCATAAGTTTTGAGGAATCCCGAGTGCCCTACCGAAGGAGAAGCATAGAGTTCATAAAAAATAGCCTATTGCAAATCTTGGTTTTGAGGAAGCACTAGATGGCCCTTGTATCAGAGAGAAGCACCATCCCAAGAGTAATGTGGTACAATAGAAGGATTATTGGCCAAATGGTGAATGATTTGAGATAAAGATGAGTCACTGACATATCCCTGCTAAACAGATGCTAACCAATTGAGAATTGGCATAGAAATAGTTTAAAGGGAGGCTTGATCATCAAATGTGTGAGAAAGAGCATCTGCCACAATACTGTCCTTACCCTTCTTGTAGGTGATCTCATAATCATACCCCATGAGTTTGCTAACCCATTTTTGTTGTGTAGGGGAGGATACCCATTGTTCTAGGAAGTATTTCAAAATTTGGTGATCGGTCGTGATGCAAAAATGACTCCCTAGGAGGTATGGCCGCCACTTCTGTACAACATGCAATATAGCCATCATTTCTTTTTCATAAGTAGAGAGGGATAGATTCTTACCAGAAAGGGCTTTTCTAGTGAATGCAATAGGATGGTCATCTTGAAGGAGAACAACACCCAAACCATTGTCGCAAGCATCACTCTCAATAGTGAAGGGCTTGGAAAAATTTGGCATAGCGAGAACAGGTGTACTGCACATAGTCTGTTTCAGTTGTTCAAATGCATTCTCAGCAACATGGGTCCAGGAAAAGGCATCCTTTTTTAACAGATTTGTCAATGGTGCTACAATTTTCCCATAATTCTTGACAAACTTGTGGTAATAGCCAGTCAGCCCCAAAAAACCCTGAAGGCTCTTGAGAGTTTTAGGATGCGGCCAATTTTTTATGGCATCCATTTTTGTAGGATCCACCCGAACCCCTTGGTGTGCAACAATATGCCCGAGATACTCCACTTCCTCCTGGCCAAACACACATTTAGATAGTTTTGCACAAATTTGATGATCAGAGAGAAGTTGCATTACAAGCTCCAAATGATGGAGATGCTCAGCCCAAGTTTTACTATATATGAGGATATCATCAAAGAAGACCAGAATGAATTTCTATAGGTATGGCCGAAATATTCTATTCATCACTACCTGAAATGTTGAAGGAGCATTAGTGAGGCCAAAAGGCATGACTACAAATTCATAGTGACCATCATGTGTGCAGAAGGCTATTTTAGGTATATCCTCCTCATTAACCCAAATTTGATGATACCCAGAACGAAGATCCAACTTGGAGAAAAAATGAGCCCCATGAAGCTCATCAAGAAGTTCATCAACAACTGGAATAGGAAACTTATCCTTTATAGTGAGATGATTAAGTGCTCAGAAATCAATGCAGAGTCACCATGACCCATCTCTTTTGTGGACAAGCAGAACTGGAGAAGAAAAGGAACTGGTACTAGGGCGAATAATACCTTGCTTCAGTAAGTCACGAACGAGCATCTCAATTTCGGTCTTCTGATGAAATGGGTAGTGATAGGGCCTGATGTTGGGCAGAACACTACTAGGAAGGAGCTTAATATGGTGTTCCTCTGGGTGAGAAGTGGGTAATCCCACAGGTTCAGCAAATACACCTGAATACTTATCCAAAATTTGTTAGAGATCTGTAGGAGTACTAGAGACCGCTAATGGTTGCATCTGAATGGAATGGAGCTGAGTGATGACACCATGTGAATTCTTCTTAAGAATTTTTTCCATAAAATGTGAACTGATGATGCTGAGAGACCCCAGCTATAAGCCTTGCAAATTGTGTTGTTGCCCATCGGCTGAAAACTGCATCCTAATTTCAGCAAAATCCCATAGAATGGGGCCAAGAGTGCATAACCATTGGGCACCCAAAACCACATCACAGCCACCTAAGGGAAAGGAAAACATGTTAGAGCACATTTTATAATCTCCAATAAAGAGACACACATTGTGACATTTCCCTTTGCAAGGTAAAGTGCCCCCATTGGCAATCATGACTTCAAAGCTAGAGTAGGGATGGACAAAGCAATCAGCCTATTTGGCTATTCGGGGGTCAATGAAGTTATGAGTGCTACTAGAATCAATGAGTATAGTTAGAGGGATATTCTTGAAGAAACCCTAGACCCACATGGTTTGTGGAGTAGTGACTCCTGCCAAAGCATGGACAGATATCTCTGGTTGAGCTTCTGGTGAAGGAGGTTCAGGCTATTGAGGCTCAACTTCATCATCCACTATTTTGTGAGCATCTACATATTCCAGTTCAGGTGGAGAATCCACATCCAAGAGATAGAGATTTTTCTGAACACATCGATGGCCTCGGGACCATTTCTCATCACAATTATAACAAAGACCTTTTTCTCGCTTGGCCCGCATCTCTGTTTCAGACAAGTGCTTGATAGGAGTAGTTCTGGGAGCTGGCGTGACTTCAGGGTTGTGAGAACCCGTATTTCTGAATGGAACAAAATTGGATCTAGAAAATTGTAGAGCACTAATCTTGTCTTCCGCTAACTTAGCCAACCCAAGGGCTTCCATAATTGTAGTGGGTCAAAACATTTTGACTTCTGAGAGAAGTGCATCCTTCAGACCACTGACAAAACAACTGCGAAATAATTCATCAGATAATCCCTCTGTGTGATTAGCTAATTTTTCAAACTCTATCTGGTATTCTCTTATAGTGCCTATTTGGCGTAGTTTAGTGAGTGCTCTTGTGAAGTCATCAAAAGAACTAGGGCCAAAGCACTCCAAAAGGAGTGTGCACAATTTTGTCCATGTTGGGTCTACATTAGCCTTGATGTACCAACGGAACTATTGAAGAGCTTCATGTTCCAAATGAAAATATGTAAGCGGGACTTTGTTTTTATCCAAAGTATTATGCAAGCTGAAATACTGCTCTGCCCTATAAATCCATCCAGTTAGATCAGTACCATCAAAGAGCGGAAAATCAAGCTTTAGTCCACGAAAATTGCCAGAAGAGAACCCAGCATCTCCAGAATGGTTTCGGTTCATGGCTGAATGCTGAAGGTTGAGACCGAGAATTTTGTCATCCAGATCTTGAAGTTTGGTTTTGAGGGATGCAAGTTCCTCCTCCATGATTTTTTCTCTTGTATGTGTAACAACCATAAAGCAATCTTTTTTTTTTTTGGCAATTGGTAGAAAATGAGAAACATAAACTTTTTCAGTTAGGGAAAACTTGGATTTGGGCAAAACACATATGGGAAATGGGTGTTTGACGAGTGGTTAGAGACTTTCTAAGGAAAAGGAAAAAAAATGAGGGTTTCAGGGTTGGGGAGGTGAAATGAGATGAGCGGTCCAAGAGGGACAAGGGAGCAGAATTAGGAATTGAACCTTGTGGCCCGGTTTGGTGGCGATTGGATGAGAAGCAAAAAAGATAGGGAAAACCCTAAAATTAGATAAATGAGGGATTTAGGGCTTTGATATGTAGAATTTGGGGTTGGGTCGTCAAGGAAGGAAGTATGCAGAATGGTATTTATAGGGTTCTGAGGAACTGTGAGAGGAAACGGGAACAAAGAAAGGAAGTTATGGCTAAAAAAAGAAAAAAAAAATTTGACAATCGAATCAGGAAAATTCACTCAAATACAGAATAACTAAAAAGAAGTATTGCAAGAACAAGGGATATTGGAATTGAAAGGAACCTGAAGCCCATGATAGAAAAAAATTTGACGTAATTTCCACCCAACGAGCCCAAGAAAGTGCTCTAATACCATATGAGAGGAACCTCCTTACAGCAATATGGTGAGAATGCACAATATAACAGAATATAGAGCAATAGAAGAACTTAGAATGAATCTATTGATCACAGGAAACTTCGAGGGGGTAACCTCCTTTGAGCAAGCTCAATACAATAAATTCATCGGTGTCCATCAAAGGCCTCAACCTACTCTTATATACTAAGTACGATCTAGAAAAGTAATACTACCTATGCATGTGGG
>MU227853.1:3492462-3503108 GCA_018584345.1 Thuja plicata
TGAGCAAGCTCAATACAATAAATTCATCGGTGTCCATCAAAGGCCTCAACCTACTCTTATATACTAAGTACGATCTAGAAAAGTAATACTACCTATGCATGTGGGATAATAAAATATACTCACAGGAAGACTTACAAAGCATATGCGTCCAAAAACACTACACTAAAAAAATAAATAGAAGGAACACACAGGTTCCTAATAGACAGTTAGGGGTTTATTCAAAATAAAGGTACGACACTTGACACTTATGTGATACAGTAGCTGGATTTTAATTAAGACAAGGCCGAAGTATAGATTTGAGGATCTTCACGAGTAAATAGAAATGATATTTTAAGAATTGGCACACTTCCTTACCCCTTATGAAATATTGACAAGTGTCCTCACTTGTCAGACTTGACAGAAGGTACGAAACTGGATTAAGGTGGCAATGATACATTTATTGCAGTATTCGATATAACCAAAGAAATCTATGCGCTAAAAATGGAAATAAATTTGAAAATCTCATACCTGTTAAGTGATCATCGTACATGCTAGGAAAGGTTGGTGAGAGTGGAATGATGGCGTTGGTGGTCGGCATGCATCAGCACACTATCTCTTTATTGAAAGCATAGAAATATGACGACGTGGAAGGTGGGTGGATGGAAGATTAAGAAATGAAGTGGGTTGAAAAAGAAGAATGTAGAAAGTGAATGGAGAATTTGAACTTTATGTAAACATAAAATTTTTATTATGGTCATGCTTCGAAGGAATTCTTATTGAAGAGCTATAGGAAGAAGGTTGACACCCTCTGCTGCAGGAAGTGGTACCTATTGATCCTTTAAAACTGGCTGGTTGAATTGATGTAGGAAGCCTTCTTTCGTCTGTGGCTGGTGATACAACTTTAGTCTATGTCCATTGACTAGTAGCTTGAAGTGTACAAGGTCAATTGTGGTCAACTAGACTACTCCATTTGTAAATACATGGCTTATTTCATATGGACCCAGCCATCATGTCTGCAGCTTGCTTGGTATCTCTTGGAATCTGGAATCATATAACAATGCCCAATCTCCAACCTAGAACTGCTTACTCTTAATATGGGAGTCATGCCACTGTTTTCTTTGCTTTTGGACAATTTCCATGTGCTACAGGGAAGAATTGCACATTTCATCCAAAGAATTGAGATGCAGCAAGTGTTCTCTTTGTGCTGCAGGAAGATATTAAGAAAAAATGGGGCCCACAACACTGTTCTTAATGTTTTGTGTTCAAATTCAATCAGTAGCATTGTTGTTTTACCATATAATAGTTCAAACAGAGTGAACCTTGTGGTGGTCTTCCATGTTTTTCTATATGCCCAGACGGCTTTTGATAGTCTACCGCTCCAGTCTCGGTGATGCAAATGAACTGTCTTTGTTAAGATTGCTTTTATTTCCTGATTTGTAACTTCTGCTTGTTCATTGGCTCGAGGGTGATACGGGCTTGACTTCCGATGTCTAATATTATATTCCTTCATGAGCTCTGTTATCATATTGGAGGTGAATTGATTACTTTGATCAATAACAAGTTCTCTTGGCATGCCATAGCTAGTAAAAATTTCTTCATACAGAAATTCAGCAACTTTATGATCCCTGGCATGTTTCATTGCTCTAACTTCAACCCATTTAGTCAGGTAATCTGTGCACACTAGAATTTATGACTTCCTATTGAATGGAGGATATATTGGACCAATAAATTCCATGCCCCTTTATCAAATGGTGTTACCACCACCTATGGGTTTAAGGGAATTTCATCTGATCTTGTTGGTCGGCCCATTCTTTGACATTTGTCACACTTCCTTGTATAACTGGCTGCATCTTTGTGAAGTGTAGGCCAGTAGTAGCCAGTTGTTAAAATCTTTTGTGCTATTCTTTTGGCTACAAAGTGTCATCCACATGGTTCATTATGACATGCATGAAGAATGTCATATGTCTCATCTTCTCTCACACATCTCCTCATGACTTGGTTAGGTCCAGTGTAAAATAATGTGCTATCAATCTAAGAGAAATGGAAGCTTTTTTCTACAAGAAGCTTCTTATCTTTATAAGAGAAATGTGTTGGTATTTTATTAGCTGCTAGGTAATTAGCTATATCTGCATACCATGGATTCTGGACAGAAATATGAAATAAATGTTCATCTAAAAATGCATCATCTATCAAAGTAGTATCTTCTTCATCATGATGAATTATGGATAAATTATCAGCTACCATGTTTGCTTCCCCTGGCTTTTCAATGATTGTTATATCAAATTCTTGCAAAAGAAGAAGCCATCTTGCTAACTTGCCTGTGATGGTGGGTTTGTTCATGAGATACTTAATTGATGCATGGTCAGTATGAAAAAAGATAGGATAACCAGTTACATAATGGTAGAATTTGTTCAGAGCATAAACTACTGCTAGCAATTCTTTCTCAGTCATTGTATAGTTTAACTCTGGTCCATGTAGACTCTTACTGATATAATAGATTGCATTTTCAAGGTTTTTAGACTTTTTTCCTAAGACAGCACCTACGACATAGTCTGAAGCATCTGTATATATGTGAAATGGAAAAGTCTAGTCAGGACCTCTAAGTACTGGTACAGTTGTCAAAAGTGACTTGAGCTCTATCTTTGCAGGGTTTACCTGGATTCTAGCTTTAGAGATAAAATGTCCCAACACCACTCCTTCTTGCATCATCAAAAAGTACTTTTCATTGTTGAGAGACAGGTTATGTTCCTCGCATCTGATTAGTACTTTCTCCAAGTTCTTCAGAGCTTCCTCAAATGTGATACCAAATGTAGTGAAGTCGTCCATGTAGATTTCCATGCAATCATGTGATATATCAGCAAAGATGTTGATCATAGCTCTCTGAAAGGCAACAGGTGCATTGCATAATCCAAATGGTAGTACTGAATAGTCATATGTGCCCCAAGGGCATGTGAACATTGTCTTTTCTTGATCTTTGGGGGCAATGCTTATCTGATTGTAACCACTGTATCCATCCAAAAAGGAAAAATATTTCTTTCCAGCCAGATTATCCAAGACCTGGTCAATAAAAGGTAAAGGAAAGTGGTCCTTCTTTGTGGAATTATTTAATTCCCTATAATCCACACATATCTGCCACTTACCTCCTTTCTTAGGTACAATGACCAATGGTGACACCCCCTTGTTATCAGAGATTGGATAGATGAATCCAGCATCCAACAACTTCTGCAACTCAGTTTTAACTATTTCTCTTAGTGCTAGATTTATTCTCCTCTGTGGTTGATGAAGTGGAAAGCTTCCATCACTGATGTAGATTCTATGGGTGCAGAGTTTAGGGTTTAGTCCCTCCATATCCCCATAGTCTCATGCAAAGGATTTTTCATGCTGACTAAGGAGCTTGGTTAAAAATGCCAACTGTGGTTAGGATAGCTTGTTGTTCACATGAAGCTTATGACCAGAGGAAAGTTCCACTATTTTTGTTAGCTCTGCCATTAACACTTTGGGCACTAGAATTCTAGCTATTTCACTTGTCAGTAATTGATCAATTATTTCAGGGTTTGCTGGAGACATACAGTCCTCATAGGTATATAGCTGTAAAATAGAACTTTCTAAAACATCTTTAGCCACAATACATTCATTGGTAAGAATTCTCTGTATCACATCATCTTCCTCTTACATCTTTAGAAAAGATTGCCTATGCAACATCATGAGCTGGGCTACTGAATTCAGCTCTTCCTCCTCATCCCCTAAGTCTAGCCAAATAGGTTCTCCCAAGTCTGGCTGAGGTTGGGTAGGAGGATATAGGGCTAGCTTCCTTATGGCTTGACCATTTGAAATTGTCATACTTCTTGATCTGCAATTAATTTTGGCATCAGTGGTGGCTAACCAGGGTCTTCCCAAGATTATAGGATAGCCAGCAAAGTTTACTTTAGGTGATAGGATAAGAAAATCAGCAGGATACTCCCATGAATCTAAGGTTACTATCACATCTTCTATGAGACCCTCTAGAGTAACAGTTGAACTATCAACAATTTTTAACACTATGGCTATTGTTCTTAAGCCTTTTATTCTTAGCCTATGCATTGTATCTTTAGTCATCACATTTATTGCTGCTCCCAAATCAACTAGAGCATTTTTCAGTCTGTCCATTTATTATTAGGTCGACTACTGGACTGCCAAGATATGAATACTTTGGTATTACCACCTTTCCTAACATGATATCTACTAATTTCCCTACAACATGTACTATTTGAGGGTCTTTCTTCTTCCTTCCTGGCTTCTTAAGGCATGCTTCCTCAATAGCCTTTCCATAAAGAGGTATATCTTTGATAGCTTAGAATAGAGGGATTTGAATATTCATATTTTTCAGTTGCTCAATAATATCAAATGTTTCTTCCTCTTGGGGTATAGTTTTTTCTTTGTTTAGCCTATGTGGAAAGGGTGGATTTGAAGTGTGGATAGTAGTTCTACTGGGTATATTAGTCGGCTGGCTGGTATTTGGCAGTGTGGCTTCTGGAAGTAGTGCTGCAGGAGTGTCTGCAACTTATGTGATAATATGATATTCAGGTGTAGGAAAGGTGGTACCGGACCTCAAATGGATATCAGCTATCTCTAATGAATAAGTAGGGCACTACTGAGTGTCAGTAGTGTATGTTTGCTGTTGTTGCTATTTGTTGTTTGGATTTGGCTGTGGTTGAGCAGGCAACTGGGTTGGCTTTGGATTAGCATTAGTTGCTACAGTAGGTGGCATTATTACAGGTGGTTGCACTAGAGTTGGTAGTTGTGGATAGCCAGAATTTTAGTTAGGCCACTATGGAGGCCCCCTCCATTGATTAGTTCACTACCAATTTCCTTACGATGGTTGCCATTGATTCTTCTGATTAGGCCACTGGTTATTTTGCTAATTTTGCCACTGGTTATTTTACTGATTTTTCCATTGGTTATTTTATTGATTTGGCCACTGATTATTTTGCAAGTTTTTCCATTTTTTATTTTGCTGGTTAGGCCATTGGTTATTCTACTAGTTTGGCCACTAAGGTTGAGAGTACTGAGAAGTGTTCTGATAATTTGGGTTTTGCCACTGATTATTTTTAAAATTTGAAAATTGTAGAGGATCTTGTGGCATACCTTGTCATGAAGCCCATGGTTGATGTTGAGTAATGAAGAACACTTGATCATTGTCTCCTTCTATCTTCATGTAGTCAGTTGGCAAATGTTGATTTTCCAGGTTTGCTACCAGCTTACATTTTGTAGTCTTTCTTCTGTTTGCAGCAGTGTGGACAGTACTCAGCCAATTGTGATTCAGCTTCTGCATGCTTCTTCTTGGTAGTCATTATGTCAAGATGTGTAGCAACATCATTTATAATATCTTGCTTGAAATCCATGAGAAAATTAGATATCTCCAGCTTTAAAATTCCTGAACCAATCCCTTTTGTGACTGTGGGCCAGTATCCTTTGCCTTTCTTCACAGTTGACCTTGAGTAGTTGAGACAGATTTTCTTGAGGTCATCCCAAGAGGATTGGGATATGTCTCCACCAGCCATCAAGTCTAATGCTTCCAGACAGTTGTCGTTTACCCCTCTCAAGAAGACTAGTTTTTTTGAATCCTTTGCTAGTACACGCTAGGGATTCTTCTGCATTGTGTACAAAAAATGTGAAACATAGTCCTCTAATGTTTCGTCTTCCTTTTGAGACATCCTAAAGATATCATCTCCTTTTGGGTCACTTCCTTTGCAATAATCTTTATATTTATGCAGAAAAAACATCTGCATCTCATCCTAGGTACCTACTGCATTGGCTCCTAAGCCCATGAACCATCGTAAGGCTGACTCTTTCAATATTGTAGGAAACAAATTGAGCTTATGGGAATCTGTATTATAGTCGAAGCTTTGACAAAGTATGTCAAACTCAAACAAGAAAGTTACAGTATCCTCAGTTATAAGACCATAATACTTTGGAAGAGCAACTATGGGTATATTTTTGAGATTAGCATTGTTTATAAGGCTTGGGAGAGGAAATGGGAAAGTAGGTTGTGCCATTACTGGAGGTATTTGATTATGGGGTTGCTGCTAGAAAGGAGCATTAGCTACTGGATTGTTAACAACAGGTGTATTTGGGCTGGAATTATCTAGAAAGCTGGCCAAGATTTCTACAAAAGGTCAGAAGCTGCTTATATCAAGTGGTTCTTTTCTAGAAGAAGATGCTGTATGAAAGTCAGGGCTTGTGTCTTCAAAGGGTAACTCAACTTATTCAGCTTCCTCGTTCAAATTAGCAGACTCTGCTGGGAGAAATCTACCATATTCATCTCATTGCCTTTCTTTTCGATGCATGCAATTGAATTCTTCACACTTGTGAAGAAATTTTTAGGGATAGAAATCTAAAAACTAACTAGGAATGAAAAAAATGACTCAAAAATGTTCCTAGCTTGACACCATCCCCAGCAGCGGCGCCAAAAATGAACCACCTCACAATAGGTGTGGAATAATCATGCTCAAGGTCTTTCTTAGGAATGGTTTATTCAATATAAGGACTACTTCTCCCGTTATGAGGTGCATTTAACTTGTCAACCTACGGACGTATGCTTGAAATGGTCAGCATGATATGTGCACTAAGTTTCTTAAGGAGTCATTCTACTTATGCTGCAAGAAGGTAAAAATGAATAAAAGAAACCTACACTAGTGCTGCAGCAAAAGAGTACATTTATTTCCTTACTGAAATGAATGCTAGAAATTGCAAACTCTACTTAAACCTATACTTTCAACCTAGAACATCCATTATAACTATTCTTGCAGATGTTGTAGGAACATTCACAAGGTACAATGCTGTAGAAAGAAATTATAACTTCTATCTAAAATACTGGAAATGTTGAAAATGTTGGAAGGAAATCTATTCTATTCTAAACTATTCCACCTCCCAAGTGGGCCCCCTTGGTTGGTTTCTACTAATCTACTAACACAGAACGTAAACCAAAAATTACTTCATTGTATTTTAAAAACTCATTACACAAAAACAATACATGAACCTTGAAATAGATTGCTGCAAGATATAACAGTTTTCTTCCAAAAACATCTTTCTCTAAATTTTCTATCTAACTTAAAACTATCGGTCCAATCCCTATATATAGAGGATCGAACACTTATTACAAAACAGAAAAGAAACTATCTTGTTGAAAACATGTCGGAGATGAAGATGGAAATGCAACAGCCCGCGGTGTGGGTAATAAAGCTTGGGCGACCAGTTTAATATAATAAAGTGCAAAGGGAATATAGCAACACTACATCCCCGCGTCCTAGAATAATGGATCCTCCATTGTAATAGATATGTTTTTTGGTGCTATGATGATCACTCTGTCTTAGCTGGTCCTCAACAGTCTTCTTTGAATGTTGTCGACCACTCTCCAGTCAATTTCTCTCCTGTCAAGTTAGTTATGATGCAAAAATATTCATGCAACAAGATTAATCAAATTAAATCCAGATATTAGAACATAGATTCTGATGGTTTTATGAAATACTACACTACATGTATAATATTAGCAAAATATGTCACAAACATCTACCCAATGTTTATCAGTTCTATCTGGACTTCATCACAAGTTTTAACTGGCTAGGTTCTCAAATGTTTTGTCAGAAACTAGAACAGAGTATTTAAAATTATACAAAATAAAGGTAATAATTTGGCCTTATCAGCGAGTTTGAACTAAAGTTAATTGGTTAAAAACCACTTGAGGTCATTTTCCTTGATTTACTTGATATCTTTTTGTAAGTAGCATGAAAGAGAAGGTACTAGCTGATAGGATTACCGTAAGAAATGTTTGTACCAAACTAGGATAGAAAAGGCACTAACTTGTCCAAAAAGAAGTGATAAGATAGAAAATTTTCAAAAGAGGCATAAGCCAACACAGCCACAGAGGTGCCCAATAAATTTGGGTAAATACCCTAGCACATATGGATCAGGAGGATGGTCTTACCCAGATTATATTAATTAAGATTGAAATTGTATGAAAGTGGATGGACAAGAGACTACCAAAACTCTCCAAGTGTGTTATCAAATAATCTAAAGGGTTATCTTTTTGACAAGGATGGTTTCTAGCTCACTAAGATTCCAAGCAAGGTCACTTGTGAAATCAAAGATTGCTAATCTAAGAGGCCAAAACTCAAGAATCCATTTAAGCTAAACAAGCTTCTAACAGTGAGGTAAGCAATCCAATCTGACCTGGATCAACCCAGAAAATTGAAAATGATAGGACAATAAGCTAAATGGGCTCAAAAATGATAACAAACAGCTTACTGGCAGACATTATCGCGCGACAAAATGCAGGCTCACGGGAAGGAATGCAAGATCATGCGACAAAATGCACAGAGCCGCATGAGAAAACTCAAACTAGTGTGACAGGATAACAACAAACTAACAGCAAGTTTTGCAAAATATTGCGCAAGGATTCTCAGATAGCCGCACGAGGAAACACAACAAACAATGCGAAGAAATAGTTTTATTGCATGAGGAAAGGACATAGAACTCATTTTTTGATTTTTTTAAATAACCAACTAGATGTATTAACAGATTTTACCATGAATCAGGCACACAAGATAGAAATCAAGGAGTTCAAGCAATCAATGTCTTCAAATAATGAGCAAGGGACAAAGCAACCTTGCACATGAACATGGATAGTGTCATAGTATTTCTACTCCATAAGAATGCTACTTGTGTATGTTCTCAAAATGTTTTCCAATCACGCACATAGTCATAAAAAAGAAAAAATTGGTTGCACTATGGTTCATAGTAATGGTTTGACTCTGCAACTTTTGTGATCTCAAGTGGATGAAATCCAATCCTAGTGTATCGAGGTTTTCACATAGTTTGAGAATTTAATTAATCAAGAGTTGCTGAGGAGATTTGACAACCCACAAGAAACTACACCCATGGATATTTCTTCCACAAGGACATTTATATAGAAGTTGTTGCTACCATGGAGAAAATGGCTATTCCCACTTGAGGTTCCGTCCACATGGTTTACCCAATAAAGGGAATGTTCACTATGGTAACCCTCTCTAATAAGGAAGTCTCACAATATGAAATACATGGGGACTTGGTTTGGATTCAAGGGTTCCAAGTTTTTGATTCTCCCAAAAGGGAAAAGAGCGTAATCCTCTAGCATCTTCACCTCACCCAAACATATCAAATAAGATTAATTGACCCACTAGCTTGAAATCACCTCACCCAAGATAAAATCAACAACAATAACCACCAATCTCAAGAGAGGAAGTACCAATCAAAGTTGAAGACTAAACCAAGTGAGATAATAACAAATCCTTCCCTACCTACAAGGGGATCAATTGTCAAGAAGATCTTTGCATGTAAGACAAGCGAATGAAGCCCACTCTCTCAAGATCGCCACAAATAGTGTTCATAGGGCCTAATTACTATGTGAAACATATATGCAAGAAAGCAAATCTAGGTCCATTTTTAGAGCACCAATTGGAAATGTGATCTATGGAAGCAAGAAAGACTCAAGCTAAACACATGAGATTTTCATTTTATTTCCAAAATCCAAATGTTATAGAGATCAAAAAAATACCCCAAATTCAATGCAATGCAAATCATTTTTTTGTTTATCCAAGCAAGTCCAAATCAGAAACATCAACAACAAAAACAAACCACAAACCATCATAAATAGTAAACATTAGTGGTTAGCACAAAAAAATAGAGATATATAAATGTATCAATGAAAAATAGATCTCTGGTGTGGAATCTTGCATGAAAATTTGCATAGTGCCGTGTGAAGATTCATACAGTGTCGCGTGAAGATTCACATAGTGCCACGCGAAGATGTGCACAACCACGTGAAGAAATGCATAGGCCCGCACGAAGAAGTGCATATATAGCAGAAAAATATAGGAAATAACAAACCAGTTCAAATCACAGCCTGGTGTCTAATGTCGCATGAGGATTTGCACAGTGTCGTGCGAAGATTTGCATAGTGCCACACAAGGAAACACAGAATCCAAAAAAATCTCGCTTATAGATCTGCAAATTCTCGCGCGAGATTTTCCTGTAGAAAGTATGGAAAGTACACAAATCCAAAAATAAATTATGAAAAATAGCTATGTGACAGAAAATGAATCTTCTACCCTACAGTGGGCACCAAAAATGTGTGATGAAAATGTGCCACACTTCTATGGGTCATTCCATTCAAGGTTGCTCAAGAATGAGGCCTCAAATATCGACTCATAGCTCCCTAGTCATGGATTGCAAAGGTTTGTGATGGAGGCCCTCAGAATGACCTAGTTGTGCCCATGCAAGTACACCATGAAATGAGAGATTCAATGCATGAAATCTATTCTATATGATTGCAATGCATGAAAGGAAATTAAAATGTTAACAATGCACGATTATTCTATGAAAAGAAATACAAATGCAAGATTAATCTATGAAATGAAACATGAATTTAATCTACATGAATAGCCATGGATGCAAGAAGAAGACAAGAAGAGAGAAGTTGCAATATCCAAGCTTGAGTGCTCAAATCCTCCTCCAAAATTGCTCTCCAAACCTGCAACATAACAATACTTAAAAATTCTATATATGAAAATGAGAAGGAGAATTTTCCTTATAAATAAAAGTGAACGGTTGAGATTAAGAGGCAAAAAGCAAAGGTTGTGATTAAGAGGCAA